>JAWDGP010001910.1:0-55000 GCA_033675545.1 Elysia crispata
ATGTCACGGTCTACGCTAGGTGGTGTCAGATGATGTCATGGTCGACGCTAGATGATATCACGGTCTTCTCCAGGTGGTGTCAGATGATATCATGGTCTACGCTAGGTGGTGTCACGGTCTACTCCAGGTGGTGTCAGATGATGTCACGGTCTACGCTAGGTGAATCACGGTCTTCCCATGGTAGTGTCTCCGTCTACGCTAGGTGATGTCACGGTCTACCCAAGGTAGTGTCACGGTGTACTCTAGGTGATGTCACGATTTATGCAAGGCGGTGTCAAGGTCTACTCTAGGTGGTGTCATGGTCTACTCTAGGCGGTGTCATAACCTAATCTAGGTTATTTCACGGTCAACCCTAGATGGTCTCAAAGCGTATTGTAATTGATTTCATGGACTACGCAAGGTGATGACACAGCCTTTACTAGTTGGTTTTGACGGTCTACTCTAGGTGGTGCCACAGCCTACGCTAGATAGTGTTACGGTCTTCGTAAGGTGGTTTATGGATTGCGCCAGGTGCAGTTGTAGGAATTTTATAGTTTACAGTTATACCCCGCCGTCCTCTAGTTGCTCCAGTCTCTTCTCCAGATTTTCTATGGCCTGAGTTGTGTTAGAACAAGGGTCACACGACTGAGAACCATTCAGCTTTGAAACTTTGTCCTCCAACATGCCAATTCTGGACAACGTATTTCTTTGTTCCCGTTCTTCTTTTTCTCTGTTTTGCAAGACCGTTGTGAAAGACGAATTAAAAATTCGGAAGGCCTCTGTCATGTCTGCGAGCTTCTTCTCTAGAGCTGCCACATCTTTTGCATCTGTATCATTGGAAGATCCTTGATCTGAATAACCTTTAGGAGGTTGCCCTGGCCGGGCCATGGCGATTGCTCTTTCTCTCTCACCGGATGGATTCGTGAAAAAAGCTTCACATAGAAAGTAGCTTGAGCCACAGATAGCCGCGTCCATTTGGTCCAAAGAAATGTAACCGTCGTTATTCTCTAGTGACCCGTTTCCATAGATACCACTTTGGGAGACAATATTTGATGGACTGCTGGGTGTGACCGTGATAAGGTCTGTGGTCTCTCCCGTGACCTTGACCCAGATGACGGTGAAGCTCTCTATTTTGACCTTATTTCCATTAGCTTGACATGTCAGTTGCCCAAACTTATCTTGATCTCCACGAGAAATAATTTCGTGGTCCAGGCTCAGTTTCAGGCCTGTTGGAAGAAGTGAAGAACACAATGTCATTCTTTGTGGTCTGTTTTTTTAATTGTAACATACAAAATTTTAATGAATTATAGGACAGGTCCCTACAAGAAGAATCAATGTCAGTTACTTTGATGTGTGTATATCAAGTACATCTCAGATAATTATTTTTGCAAATCAAATTTAAACCCCGGACGAGAAGACCGGAACTAAAAAGATAAGGCCCCAAACTCAGTTCAATGATGAGAATCGAACCTGCGATGAAGTTCCTTGCAGATATCAGGGCTTAAGCTCAAACACCATATTGAGTGAAGTATTTTGAGAATATGGCAGTTACTGTTAACTTCTATGTTCTCACATTAGCAGAGTGTGGACCATACGTCCTGCCACTGTAATCGTGATTTTTTGACGAGAAACTCGCATGCTTTCAAACGTTTCATTAAGATTGTGTCATGACAAAATTATTCCAATAGAGACAAGCACCATTGCTTACCTTCTGTTTGTGCCTTCGTCTTAGTAAGTAAAGCAGCAAATAAAATACAAGCGCCAAGTTTCGCAGCCGTGCCCACCATGTTTTGTTAGTCTCTTCTGTGTTGTCAGAGAAATATTGAAGTAGTATTTTTTCCTAATTTGCGAAAAAAGTGGGAAAAGGCAAAGTAATTGAAGCCATTTACACCTCACAGCAAAAACTAAACTATGCGTCATTTTTCTCATCTTTTTTTTTTTTGAAATCACAGATCTACAGAGAAAAACAATAGATATTTAAAAATATAAAGAAAGAGAGAGAGAGATAGAGAGAGAGAGAGAGAGAGAGAGAGAGAGAGAGAGGGTGGGAGAGGGAGGAGAAAGAGAAAGGAAGAGACTGAGAGAGAGGAAGAGAGAGAGAGAGAGAGAGAGAGAGAGAGAGAGAGAGAGAGAGAGAGAGAGAGAGAGAGAGAGAGAGAGAGATGTTATCTTCTTCCGGTGTGGATCTATAATTTACACTTAACTCTTGAGTTGACTGTATACTGAAAACAGCTAACTCAGTATTTTCCATCCGAAGGCTATGCTGTGACCAGTTAAGGGTAAAAAATATGACCAGCGGTGTTATGCCTTTAATTAGATAGATATACGTTGTACAGAACAATCTAACCACAAGCATAATGTCCCTTTCTATGAACAGGTAGGAGTGACGTTAAATGACTGTAAACGGCAAAATAAACTTTTAACGCTAATTTGAAACCTAAACCTATACCTTTTTTTTTCTTTTACCAAATTTAAAAAGGATTTTTTTTTCCTTATTTCTACATAATGCAAACTTTATTCTTGGTTAGATAGCGTTGAAAGAAATCCACTGTCGTAACCTTTGCCCTTTATAATGTAAGATATTAGCATAGAAACGCTTGTTAGATGGCTATGGCTGTTGCAAAAATACACCAAAGGTTGCCCGACCTTGTGTGGACTCATTACAGTCCATTTGTTTTGTGCTTCACCTAATGAACTTTTGAAAGAGTTTATAAATAGATTTCAATTTCCTTAAATTTGCTAAACATTCTTGTTCGCTTCTGAAATTAATATTTCACTGCTCCATAGGTTGTTTATCTCCCACTACTGCACCTATTTCATTTGGTAAGTTAAAAAAAAATCGCAATAATTTGCAAACGTTTCGTGAATGGATTCTGGAATAAGTGGTTTGCGGGAAAAATTGCTGGGATTTTTTTGAAATAGTTTCTTTGGCCAAAAGAAATTTATGAGAAAAATGAAAAGATAATACTGTCAGATTTCAAATCCTGAAAATTTGTGTGATACTGCGTTCTACGGTTATCTAGCTCTGAGGTTTAAAAAAAAAAGCAGTAAACATACTTGTTATTTATCATATTCTTATCAGCTGTCTCTCCATGTTGCTGCCCTATTTTCAAATCTAGAACCCAGAACGATAGTTTCGAAGCCATCTTTTCCACCACTTTTTTTTTTCAAAACGTTTTTAAACGTGTAGTAAAAAAGCTTTGTTGGGTCTGAAATAGTTTGAAAGAACAATATATTTTTCTCCAGACGAAAAAAAAAAATAAATGTAAGCATTTAACCAACCACCGTAACGGCTGAGAGGAAGAATATTTCGGATTTTGCAACCTTGGCTCTCTCAACGCATGATTACTTCGTCACTTTGTTTCGCCGTTTGTCGGAATGAGAGGTCTTGATCATTCACCAAGACAGTTCATAGTTGGCAAGATAAAAACTATGCCTTTTTTCACCAGGTCGACTGCGTCCACCCCAACACCCTAAGCACGCACCACTAACTGTTTTTTTAACTATTCAAAGCAGTAGGCTGTGAAATATTTGGTTTCAAGTCTTCATACATAGATGTCATTATTGTGCTCAGTGAGTTGAAAAAAGCGGTTTGCTAGGATTGTGTATATTCGGGTTTTTACAACTTTGCATTTTCTTCATGTTTGTCATGATCTTGATTTTTTTTCTCCCCGAAAAATACTTATGAAATAACAAGAAAGTATGCAAGTCACGGTATAATTTATATTAAAAAAAAACCTCAATTCATCATATTTTGTGGAATAATGTATGATATGTTCGATTCAAAACCTTAAAATGTCATCATTCAAAATCAAACTGTCCCTGAACTGTAATAAGTAGTTGTATACTGAAACTTGCATATTCTTGATACCTCACATTATGGTCTGAGCTAAGGACGCATTGGTGGATACAGGTGCGTACGATGGGAAAGACTTAAACTGCCTCGCAAAGTCTGAGTACATCGCGCTAAATTGATCGTGGTACATGGTGCTCAATCCATGCGTCTTAGAAAGCATTTCTATTCGAAGGTCGCAACAATCAAAACTCTCAAACGCTTCGCACTTCCATAAATGTGATACGAGCTATGGACTTGGTGAAGTCGGGAGAGATGAAGGTTTCTTCAGACTCCTGAGGACAATGACCCATCCTCCTGCCCATATTAGAGGTTCATTGTTAAATAATTGTCAGATTAGCTAGATCTAGACTCGAGATGGAAGATGACAGACAAAAAAGTTAAATTTTATGATGAAAGATCTGCATCTTTTGTCTTTCCCGAATCTTTCTTCTAGCGCACTATTCCTCATATAAAATCGCTTTTTCTAAGCACAAGCTTACAAAAAAACCAAACTTTCTTACTATTCCTCCATAATGTTTGACTTCATGGCGGAAAATAGAAATAAACAAAATAAAAACAGGAACGAGCAGATGCGGCTATTGTGTCATAATTCTTTGATTATTTTCGTGCCTCCTAAATTAACCGTCGAGTTTTACATGGAGATAACAGGTTTAGGTCAAGCCTGGGATGGATATGGCCACAACAATGGATGTATCAGCCGATGTCGAACACTAGAAGGAGTCTTGTCAGTCCTGCGTGCTATCATGTTATAGACTGGCAATCTATTCCGGACAACCACAAAGCGGTATCTGATATACACCTTATAAATAATATCAAATATGAATGACATGTTTAATCTCACAGGATTTTATCCAAAAAATGGTAAAGAAAAAAGAAAAGAAAGAAAGAAAGAAACATGAAGAAAATTAAAGCAAAACGGAGCAAAAAAAAAAAGTCTAATTGCGATGAATGGTAATGAGTTTACATTAATTTTCAATCATCTTTTGTATTATGGTAGGGATCAAATAATCAAAAAACAAAAATCATATGTCATTAAAAGCTCACCCGCTTCCCTGTTCTCTGTGGTGTCTCTGGATAACGAATGAGTGGGATCATACATGTAGATCTAGTTATCCCCCCTTTAGACCATAATTGCTTGTGATTTAACTAATATATATGTCATATGTGTATGTGTGTGTGTGCGTGTGGGTCCGCATTCAAAACTTGTGCACTGGTTATTTTTTTTCCCACTTCCTTTTATATATTATGTATGAATGCAAACTCGAGGTATGCCTATTCAATTTTTTTTCCAAATCTATGAACCTCACCGCCTTTGCATTTTTGATTATCTATAGCTTATTCATGGCTACTGCAGCGGAACAGGGTCTCTCAAAAGGCGAGGGTTTTTTTTATTTGTTAGTTTTTTTGTTTTTTTTTTGTTGCTGTTTTTTTTTTTAATTCAACGCTTCATAGCATTTCTGGATCGTTTCCAAAAATTAAAAAAAAAAAGTGTGGTTGAGTGTGTGTGTGTTTTAAGATAACTTTTTTTTCATTTTTGACATAAGATTTTGAAATGACATACAATAAAACGCTCAAGACGGGATAGAAATAAGTTTGTGCTTCGAAAAGGTAAAACAAATTATGAAAATAAAAATAGAAATTCCAGAATTGTCGAATATGTATTCATGTAAAAAAATTTTTTTAGGGAAGCTTCTTTGTATCCTAGCGAATAAAAATACATACTTTGAAACGTCTTAAAATCTGTATATTTCATCTATTAACACAGCGGAGTGGGTGATTGATTTGCCATATATTATACTTTGCAAGAGATAAAATTTGGACCAAATAATTAAACGAGAAAAAGGAAAATAAAGTACCGGTTGTAAACGACGAGACGGAGACATTGGATTTGTGAGAGTGGCACTGAAATCCAAGGATTTTCTTAGAGCGAAAGTGTTTTACCATAAGCAACTGATTCAGGGAATTATTTCTTGTTATTGACATGTGAATGCAAATTGAAAATCGGCTGTCTCCTCCAAAACCACTCAATGTACAGTGATGAAGTTTACTAAATTTTAATCTGAACAAAAAATTAAAACATTAAACGAAAGTTATGGATTTAGGCTAAAAATGATAGTTATTTTGTCAAGATTATCTACCATAATGATTATTATTGATCAAAGGTTAATAGCCATTTGTTTACAGTCGCAACAGAGGTCAAACAAACGCTCCTTACTTACAAGAGATGAACTTAATAATTTTTGTTTTAAATTAAGAGTTATATTTTTTGCTTACGTTACAATGTTTAAGGTTACACGGCAAGTCAGTAACGACATCCCATCTTTTCAGGTGTCCAGACACTGTCATGTGGTAATTGGACAACCTGTAATGAACAGGGCGGTTATTTTTATAATAAACCGGTAATCAATCCATGCGATACGCCCTGTTCGAAGTCTATAGGCTATCCCATTCTTCTTAAATTAATGAGGCGACCGTGGCGCAACTATTATTCGCGGTATTAAACCTAAACAAAAGTACTGCTTAAAAATGCTTTTTTTTTTGTTCCATATGCAAGATAAGGCGGAGTGAAAAAAGATGAAGAGTAAACATGAATAATATTATGCATCACATGCATTTTGAAACAACTTGAAATAGATGTGTAAGAGATGAATAAACACGTTTTATGCTCCAGTAGAGCAAAACATTCTTCAAACTTCTTGGAGGATAACCGGCATAAAAAGGGCTCAAATTTTAGTTCATGAGCTTAAAAAATTATTGGACAAATCATAACACTTTTTTTTTTTTTTGCTTTTCATTTCAATGTGATTAGCTGCCATCTTGGTGAAAATAAAGAGTGCCATTTCTAAATTTCTAAAATAAAATAAACAAGCAAACACAGGATAGAGCTGTAAATATATGAAGAGGGTATGGAGAGAGGAGGAGAGAATTCTGGGTGCAAATTTGTCATTTTCCTGGCAGTTTTTTTTTTTTTTTATCTTCTTCCAACTCTTTTTTGTTTTCAAAATTAAAGCTTCGGTAGTACTGTAATCATTATGAAAAAAATCGCTTTCTGTAATTACCGTGGGAAACCAATTTGCTCTTAATGCATCCCTCTGTTACTGAAGGACACTCGCTTTAGAACAGTAACATAGATTTAATAGTAAGTTATAACCTAGTTGAATTTGAATCTTTAGTTAAAAGCATACCGGGAGAAATTGTAGCATGGAAACTAACAAAGCAAAGCGGCAATATAAAGATAGAAATTAATGCATTGCATTGATATAATTTATTATACATAATAACTTAGGTTGAATTATCAAATTATACGTAATGACTTAGGTCTTTTTTCAATTGTTACCAAAGGTTTACCCTGTTATAGTTCTGGAATCTATGTCCAAAGCATTAGATCCTAGGCCTAATTATTATTGGATGACAAACAAAATGCAATACGGTAAAGTGGGCCTACTAGACCGTATTACAAATTATGCGAAACCTATGCTGTTTACTTGCGTTTGTCGTTTTTTTCGTGACTGGCAGGAAGAGGGCAAGGCTTATGACAGACAGTTGAAGTATCTTGTGCGTTATTTTTCATGTTGGACTACTATTATTTCAAATATTTCAGTCCTAAACTTGATGCGAATGATAGTTGACATAAAAATAAAAAAGACCATTATTATAGTTAAAGGTTATTAAATTTTTTCCTTGCATTTTGCTTTGTCTTGAAAACATGTGTAAACTAAGATTGTATTTATTGAAACAACGGTGCTCATCTCATCAACTTCGGAAATTTTCAATGGAATTACATATTCAAGGGCATAGCGGACTGTATGTCCTTAACGGAGAGCATTATCTCAGCAAACAGACGATGTCTACATGCTTAAGTCTCAAACAGCACTAGAAAAAAGTCTCAAACAGCACTAGAAAAAATGTCTCAAGCAGCACATACAAAAAATGTTGGCAAATCTTTGGAAGAGCTTTGATTTACGTCAGTCTCTCGTCGACTTACGCCCATTCTAATGAGTAATCTTAAAATAGTCAACGGGCTTAATAGTATCTGGACGCCTGAAAATAATGTGTCCCGTTATCGACTTGCCTTCTATGGAAGGATTTTTCAAGAAAAGGGCACTCTGTTGTCTTAATGTAACTTGCGACAAAAACAGTAGTCCTCCATGTTTTCTCTAAATAGAATGTTTCAGGTGCCATTAAGACATATTCAGTCTGCTTTATGCAAAGAAATTATCTTTGGTATTATGTGAGTCTATCGACAGAAATTTTTTTGTAAATGTTTTGAAGCAAAAGGTGTGAATTAGCAGTATAAAAATATCCATAAAAATAGAGCTAAATATAATATAAATTCACATTTTCATTCTATTACCGGTATACACAATTTTACATCTACATCTTCCAATCAAGCAGTTTTTTTTAAGTGTCATTGTCTTATTTAATTTTAATGTAGGTTATCTATTTCTAAACTGAAAAATTATAATATCGTGAGGTGTTTGAAAGAGAGTTATATTCTGAAGGTTAACGTGTTTTCCTTCAGTTTTTAAAAGCAAATAGATTACTAATTATACAAAATTTGTACGCATGTATTCAGTGCGTCACAGTAGTCCTGAAATTAGAAAAGGATAGAAGTTATTAATTTCTTGGGTGGAATGGCATACTTCACCCTTTTATTCAACTGTACAAAAAGTGAAAAAAATAATAAGATATTGTTTTAAATCTCAATGTGAGAGTATACATGTTCTTTTTCTGTTTCCAATGTATGGTGGAAAATAAAGGGAAAGACGGGCGTTTAAAAATATTTGCTGAGTAGTACATCAAATTGTCCTGACTGAAATGAAATCGTTCTTAAAAAAAAAAAAAAAGCAAAACAAAAAAACAACCGTGTTAGATAATCACGCCACATATATATATATATAGCTCCACCATTTTTAATTAATGTGACATTCTCACACTGGTTTAAATGGTCTCATTGTTAAGGACACGTATTTAAAGAGATGAAATAATAAAAATATAAATTCATGATGATTGTTACTTCAGAAACAAAGGCTCAGAATCGACCTCTCTAACCGATGTCACGGAGTTGGATACAGTTTTTTCTTAAAATTTGTGGTTTTCAGTTCTTTTTTAACAACTAAATAGAGATTTGTCTAACCTCTGTGTTACATATTATTCTTTGAAATTTTCTACATTTTTAGACTAACACTAATGGTTTTAATTAGCTAGAAATGGAAATAAATGACATTTAAATATACACCCAAAGAACATCCTAGTAAATATTCTTAATTTTCTTTTCCATTTTTTTTTCTAATGAGATAACTATTAAAAGGATTATAGTAAGAAAAAGTGAGTTTTTTTTTTTTTCAGTTTACCGTATGAGTTCACCTAGAAATTTTTAGTGAAACTGCCTGATATTACCACCACTGTAATAATCCTTTTATATAAAAATTAAAATATGAAAAAATAGAAGCTATGTCATGTGTTAAAAGGTTAAGAACAAATATAGACATGTTCGACATAACTTCTTGCGTGCCATATAATGGTTTGAAATACTACATTTTTTTCCGTTGAAAGATGACTAAAACGAGAGCTCACATAAGGGACACCCACTGCCTTTGCTAAAATGACCTGTCAAAGGGACAGGGTGTGTTCAATATCAACTGTTTTTTTTTCTTTGTATATTATCCCTTTATTGTCGGAGCATCTTCACATTTGAGATGTGTTTGCAGCTAAATTTTATGACATTGAACCCAATCAAAGATAATTTTATGAAGTTAGAACGAAAGGTCGGGGTAAATGACAGGATACCCGTTATCTTACACGACACTATGATTTTGTCAGCTATTTTTCAAAATAAATGCTTTCCGGGTCAATAACTTCTACCAATGATTGTCATGATTCTGTCATCATGCACGAAATAATCAAATTACCTTTGATTGGACAAAATCTGTTGTTAGGAATCATGGGGAATAACTCCCAAAGTTTCAAAGCAAACAAAAGCCAAATCCTAGGTCACTTAAACTAAGAGTGTTAATTTTCTCACAAATCTTTATCTAACAAAAAAGACTAATTAACTTTACAGACCATGTCAGAAGCCAATATTAAGAATCTCGATTAAGATCTATATCTTAAGCAAAATTAGTGTACAATGCAGCTTGACAGCACAAGCTTTAGGCATGCGAGGAGTCACTTCTTCTAGATCTCGATATTGATTACTAGAGAATAGATTCTAGATTATGTCACGCACCTGGATAAAGAAAATCTAGATCTAGATCCAATTCAACACTTTTTCAAACTTTATCGTATTCAATTGCTTGGCCTGAATTTATATGTACATATGTAGATCTAGAGTGAGCATAAAGTCCATATAATGAAGTTGGTTAAGCCTGGACTTTGAAAGTCTAATTATACTATAGCCTACACTTTCAGGCAGCTTTCAAATACATTTCAGGTATTCTTTTCAAGGTCTTCATTCACAATTTTATATAAACTGCATTTATTTTATTTGTTTCTTGGAGCTCTGGCTACAATTTGATACAGTTTCTAAATGACATATAATGAAACACATCTCACTGTAAACAAGTTTTCTTGATCAATCACAGACTATGAAGTGCAGAAAGTATCCATGATGCTTTTTTTCTTTCATGTTCATCATCAAGACTTTCAGGTGCTATGCTTTTCTGCTTTGCTGTTTATATCCTTCCACACTCTTCAATACTTTGTTGCCTTCAATGTGTCCATGACTAGACTCTTCCTGCATTATCTTTATTGTCAATTATCTATCATCTTTTTTTTTTTTTTCATTTTTGTTCTACTATTCCAGTCGACATAAGATCTACATGCATCTATCTT
Organism: Elysia crispata; assembly: GCA_033675545.1. Taxonomy (NCBI): domain Eukaryota; kingdom Metazoa; phylum Mollusca; class Gastropoda; family Plakobranchidae; genus Elysia; species Elysia crispata. Next base: position 10,670 of record JAWDGP010001910.1, read on the forward strand.
TTCATCCCATTGCCGAAAAAAGTAAACTTATCTCAATTTGAGTTTTATTTTCTGGATTTCATTTCTTTTAATTTTGTTCCATCATTTCACACTGCACTTACTCTCTCTTTAAGACTATCAGGAATTATGGAAGAAATGTTAAAAGACACCAGTGAGGAAGAATCTGACTCTGTGGAGGAGATAGTTGAGATGAAACCATTGCCAGCCCCTCGCCTTGTGACTTACCATCAGAGTATACCAGGCGGCTGGTCAGACAGAAGTTCGAGCAACGACAGTGGCGTGCAAACTTCAACAAGGGATAGTTCGACCACAGTAAGTTTTTGTTTACCAATAGCTACTTTGAAATCCAGTTATACATTAGATTATCATTATATGGCCATTTTTTTTTAAATAGCATCTTTAATTGTAAGACAAAGTCAAAAATTTGAATAAAATGCATTTTGCTTATTTGAAGCTTTGTAACGAGAATGAAATATGTGAAAATATTGTGATTGATATTTAGTGCCACTTTTTATGCCGTCTTACATTGAACAATATTTTTTTAATGCTAAAGTTAATCTTAATTTCAAGTTTGTTCAACTAAACAAGCTGTCCTTAAGTCTTTTCAAAAATAAGATAGCAGGTTTTGAGCATAACTTGAAATTTGTAAGCAGTGTTGCTGATAAAATTGTAAGATGTGTAATATTTGTATTTTAGACATGTGTATGGAACGTGTACAAGAAATGAACTTCTTGTGCTTTGAGAATCTGTAAAATACCAGTCTTACCCCTATATCACACATTTCATAATAACAGATAACTTACTGCTTGCTTAGCTATTTTAACCCTTGGTTTCAGATTTAAAGATGATAACTGTGTATTTTAAATTTATATTGTTCCTCAATACACTCAATTTTTTTTTCTGTTCCCAAAGCACCTAAGATTGTGCGAAAAATATGCATTTGTAAAAAGACGTTAGTGAGGAAAATGCAGGAAGTTCAAGTATCATTTGTCTCACAGATGCTGCAAATGAATCTTATGTCATTCAAATCACATTTAATGATTATCATATTGAGGATATTCAATAAAGCATTTTTACAGTTTTTAACTAGTGGAAATTGCAGGAATTTAACAGAATGCTTTGATAAGATATTCAATTTTTTTTCTTTAAAAAAATCGTAATAAAAAAGAGAAATTTATCTTCTTTAAAAGTGTTTTTTTTTTCTTTTTTAAAATTTCAAAATTCTATTTGTTAAGTTGCCAAAAAATTTATGGATTGCTTCTCTTTTCATAAAGTACCTTTTTATTTTCACTGTGTAAACAAAAAAGAGAAAAAAAAAATCTGCATTTTAAATCTTCCTCATTTATATGCTTTTTGTGCTTGTCTTGAGAAATTTTCTTTGCTTTATTTTATATCACTCCAGCTAAACAGACAGTCATCAACATCAGTTTTCCCAGCTATCATAAATCTGAACGTTGGTGGTCAACTTTATATGACGAGGCTTTCAACCCTGCTCAAGTTCTCAGACTCTATGCTGGCTGCCATGTTCAGTGGTCGGCACCAGATTGATAAAGACAAAGACGGAAACTTTTTTCTGGATAGCAATGGCCAAGTGTTTTGTCATATACTGGAGTTTTTACGTTACGGAACAGTGCCTCCCAATGATGTGGCTTATCTGGTTTTCAGGGACGCTAACTACTATGGACTGCATGAGCTTGCAGACATGCTTCAGCTGAAACCAGAAATTGCTGCCCTTGCCGTGAAACAAGCCCAAAGGGCGCAGTTTCCGAATTATGAGGCTGTCAAGGAGGACGTGATTAAGGCAGCTATGGCAAGAGCCACTACAAGCCGCATTGGAGATGTTTATATCTATGCCTTTCGTAAGGAGTTCAAACCTCGCGCCCCAAACTTTAACCCTAAACATGGATGTATTACAGAGAGTGCTCAGGTGAGCTATGGAGGCTGGGATAGTGCTGCAGATGAGGACAGTTTTATAAGGTGTCTCGAAAATGATTTAATGGAAGAAGGTTTCACTCTACGACCCCACGAAGGGAAGAAAAAGTGCAAATACTATTTTGGACAGACATGTCCAAAGTTTATTTTTAAAATTACCATTCTGTTTGATTGATAAAGTGAAAGTTTTGCCACAGCAAAAACTTGATCTTTGTTTTCAAATTTATGCAAAGAAAATGTCATGTTGTAAAGTTTTGGGAAATGTGAATAAACGAGTCAGTCTTAACTAAACTTGTAAATAGAAATCTAATCAAAAACAATAAATAAATAAAAGAGAGATGTAAGGCCCAATCAAACTCTTAGATTATACATTCAGATGTTTAGCTTTTTTTCATTGAAAGATTCAAAGTACTCGTCATCGAAAGTCTTAATTTAAAAAAAGCATATTATTGGGGGGGGGGGGGTTATTACACTGATACACATACTGTTTCTAGCAGCTTGTACAGTTTGCAAAACATCTCAATTTATACAATGCATTGTGTATTGCAAACATGATCCTTTACCATATGTGTGAAATCTTTTGAATATTACTGCATTATACTGCTTATAAGGTGATTTTATGTAAGGAAATTACTATTTCACTTGATTAAGAATTACAACTGAATAGGTTTTATTTGGGATTTTTAGGCTATTGTTTCAACCTATAAAGGCAGATTAACCTTTTTCAAATCGCCACTCCCCTATACCCACATACTCTTGAGAATTGTCAAGGAAGAAGAATCTTAACTGAAACTGAGAAGTGACAAAGGCTGAGAGAGGGTGCTTGATGAAATGAATGTTTGTTTGTGCGTGATGTGAAAGCTGCAAGAGTAACACTGTTTTGGTCGAAAACAAAACAAACCAATGTTTCCCGAGAGCAATATCTGTGGTTTATTTAATTCCTGTTATCTCACATTTGTTGGAACTAGGACTGTGTCCTATTTGTTCATGTTAAAAACTGGTCTTTTAAGGCATCATTATTATTATTGATCATCATCATCATCATCATCATCATCATCATCATCATAACTAAAACTATATTATCATTAAAACCAGACATGGGCTTCAATTAAGTTTTGGTTGACCTTGGCAGTAACATACTCTGGGGTAATTTATAAGTTTTGTATTTTTCCTAGACCAGGAGAGCTTTTTGGTGCAAGGAGGTAACTTCCTTCTGCTCTTAGGATAGGAGTCTTCATGTAGGAATGGGAATCAAGTGTTCACTTTTTTCTTTTTTTCTTTTGTGCTTTTTTAAAAGATAATATAATTTTTTTATATACTATTCCTTACCCTTGAACAGGTGCAAAATCAGCTGTTAATTAATCTCCACTTTTATGTGCTAACTCTTTACCTTCATTTTTTTAAAAAACTTTTTATAGTCACTGAACAGTGGACTTGATGCTGCAGCATGAAAAACGGTTTGCGCAGAAGATTGGAGAGGGAAAACTTGGTATGATACATGTGGTAATTTGCAATATGGTGATGCAGTGACAAAGGGGAAGAGCATTCTCATTTAGACTCCCTCAATGAAGGATTCAGAATAAGAATTGATCCCCATGATCCCCATGATGAGCAGTCAAGTGCTCTATCAACCGAGCTTTCTGCTAACCAAGAGCTTGGTGGAAAAATTTCTTTCTTGTTATTGTAAAGATAATCTGTACGGAATATGGCATAAATTCTGCAACCATCTAGATTGGCTTACTTTTTTATTTTTGTTATATTGTCCAGAATCTTTTCTTATAGTTTAAGAATTTTTTTTGTCATGTTACATGTTTTTTCCTATTTAAGAATTTTTAAATAGAGTGTTTTCACTAGTTTTAAATATGTCAGCAATTTTACTATAGTTAGAATATCACATAATTTGTAAGCTATCTTACTAGATTAGAATATCATATCACTTATTTAAAGTTTTAAAGGGTCCATAAGTGTGCCTCAAAGTTTGATTTTGGAAAAATGTTAAATTCTATGGTGCTTACAATATAATTTTTTGGATACTTGTAATTGTGTTAATATTTTTTGTAGGCCTACAACCATTTCCTTCTATCCAAGTTCTGGATTCACAACATTAGTTGGAAGTGAAACTATGCTCTCAATATTGAATGTCTTGTATGTCTAAGATGTATATATATACACTCTGATGAACCTGACTGTTACAAAATTGATTTAAAAACTCATCTTAGTCACGTTAAGTCTGTAATGATGATAATTTACCTTTAATTACACTTGCAGATGTATTAAATCTTTGTGAGAGCTATCACACCCGATGCCCATAACAGAGATGATTTTAGAACCCGAGGTTCCCTTAAAAAAGTGTTGTTTCACTGTCAGCCTGTGGAATCTGCAGAAAACAGCTGTCTTCATCAAAACACATTAGCCTTACTTTATAATGTATGCTAAGTAAAGGAAATGTTTTCCTTTTTTTCCCTACTTATATCAATGGCAAAGTCAAATTAAACATTACATTCTAAGATATTATTTATTTCCCAACTTTTTCAACTAGAAAAGACTTTCAAGTTATGTGATAATGCAGACCCATGTTTACTAATTTTAGTAGATTTTATTGATTCTCAAAAAATTATTAATTTATTGAAGTAAATGAATTTTTATTAACTATTCAAAAAAAAAGTAACAGTATTTCCTCTTTCTTGTTTTCAGTGAGTTGATTATTCTAAAGAAGATCCTGTTTTAGAGATAATGCTGTCCTTTTTCAAACCTCAAAATTGGCTGCAATAAATTGAACCAACTCCAACTAAACAAAGTTTGAGATCTTCATAGTTGAAATAATTAAGTTATGGTTAGAGCAATGCCTTTTTTTCTGAGCTGTTCTTTGGTAAAATTGACCTGCATTTATCACAATAAGATTTTGATGATTTAAGATGTTACCTAAATACACAAAATTTCCAATTTTGTTTTCCATATTCATTAGGACTCATTCGGTCGACAAATAGACACATGCTAAAAATTGATAGATGTATTTATAGTCAGAGGTGAGCAGACCTCCTCTGTCTAGCATGATTTACAACTGGCAAGAGTTAATCTTGCTTTCCACCTGTGGCTTGGTTTTTTTTTTTCCCAGGCTCGAGGCAATGATTATCCTTATTCTAAAGCAAACCTATCACTACATAAGAAGAGTGCAACAGTTATTTGTCTAGGTATTTTCCAAATCTAGCCCATACTAAATTACAATTGTTCAGAGACATAGAACTTACTATACAGATAGCCTGCACAATAATACAAATATCTTCCCAAAACTTCTGGTTAGATGTTTGCTTCAGCCAGCTAAGCATGGGAGAACAACCAAGAGTGGGGATAGAGCATATATTCTGTGAGACAATAAGCTAAAGATGAGGTATCATTTCACTTGAAAAGTTAGTTTAAAAGATTTTTTCAAATGTGGATAAATTGCAGACCCAAACTACATTCTGGGTGTCAAAATCTTTGTTTAAAAATATATTCTTGATAAATGAGTTGCCTGTTTGTATGTCTGAGTCTCTCTCTCTCTCTCTCTCTCTCTCTCTCTCTCTCTCTCTCTCTCTCTCTCTCTCTCTCTCTCTCTCTCTCTCTCTCTCTCTCTCTCTCTCTCTGTCTCTCTCTCTCTCTCTCTCTCTCTCTCTTTCTCTCTCTCTCTCTCTCTCTCTCTCTCTCTCTCTCTCTCTCTCTCTCTCTCTCTCTCTCTCTCTCTCTCTCTCTCTCTCTCTCTCTCTCTCTCTTTCTCTCTCTCTCTCTCTCTCTCTCTCTCTCTCTCTCTCTCTCTCTCTCTCTCTCTCTCTCTCTCTCTCTCTCTCTCTCTCTCTCTCTCTCTCTCTCTCTCTCTCTCTCTCTCTCTCTCTCTCTCTCTCTCTCTCTCTCTCTCTCTCTCTCTCTCTCTCTCTCTCTCTCTCTCTCTCTCTCTCTCTCTCTCTCTCTCTCTCTCTCTCTCTCTCTCTCTCTCTCTCTCTCTCTCTCTCTCTCTCTCTCTCTCTCTCTCTCTCTCTCTCTCTCTCTCTCTCTCTCTCTCTCTCTCTCTCTCTCTCTCTCTCTCTCTCTCTCTCTCTCTCTCTCTCTCTCTCTCTCTCTCTCTCTCTCTCTCTCTCTCTCTCTCTCTCTCTCTCTCTCTCTCTCTCTCTCTCTCTCTCTCTCTCTCTCTCTCTCTCTCTCTCTCTCTCTCTCTCTCTCTCTCTCTCTCTCTCTCTCTCTCTCTCTCTCTCTCTCTCTCTCTCTCTCTCTCTCTCTCTCTCTCTCTCTCTCTCTCTCTCTCTCTCTCTCTCTCTCTCTCTCTCTCTCTCTCTCTCTCTCTGTCTCTCTCTCTTTCTCTCTCTCTCTCTCTCTCTCTCTCTCTCTCTCTCTCTCTCTCTCTCTCTCTCTCTCTCTCTCTCTCTCTCTCTCTCTCTCTCTCTCTCTCTCTCTCTCTCTCTCTCTCTCTCTCTCTCTCTCTCTATATATATATATATATATATATCTATTTACCTATCTTGCTATGTATGTATGTATGTATGAATCAATATGTATCTATATATATATATATATATATAACTGACTCTTCTGCTTAGTGGTTTTATTAGCAGTATGCAGATAATGCTCACAAAAATGGAGTGTTATTATATTCTAGCGTGATTAGCTAGTTCACCTAGTCCATAGCCGTGACAGCTGCAGCTCAAGAGCCAGAGTCAAGGCTATTGAAAGGCAGATTTAGGTGTTTATTTTATTATTGTTTATCTGATCATACACAAACATACCTGACTAAAGTTTCCATGAATCTCAGTGGCAGCAAGCTTATAAGCTTGACCTGCATATGAATGAATTCCTTTATGTACATATCTTTTCAGTAATAAAGTCTTTCGATTGATTTACATTAAAATAAGCAATTATTCTTATCTTGCAATTGAATGAAAATCTGTAATGACTGCCCTGCACAATAGGTCTTAACTTCTGTACTATATTCATTTCAGTATATTATCTTCTTCATTTCAGATTGATTTCTAAGGAAATGACTTGTATCAAGTAAATTATGTTTTACAAACTGACTCATTGTATTACTCACTTTTGACTCCAGATCTGTTAATCTCAAGATTAGTGCTTCGATTCTCCACAACAGCAGAACAGCTTAAGTTTCCAGTTTAACAATTCTGATTTAAATGAGGACAACACACTTAGTTTCAGAATTAACAAGTCAGATCAATTATTCTCTGAATTATTTTATTTAATGCAATCATAAATAACTTATGAATACTGTTTTGACAAAATATGACTGTACTTGTACCTATTTGCTTTGAACTAGTTTCGCACATAATTTTTGCTGTAGATTTTGATTAATAATGAAATTTTGTACTGTCAACAATCCTAACAACTTTAAGTGAATGTGAGAAACGTAGCATTCGACCTACATAATCTTCTACTGGATCTATATATTTGAGAGTACAGCCTGCAACAAGGAGACTACATCATGGTTTCAATGATGTTCGCATGTCTACTTCAATTTGTATGTTCAAATATGAAAAATTACGTAATTCCGTCCTTTCCTGATCTACTTCATGACCTTTTAAAGTGCCTAAATGTGCACAGCCTTGTAGTAATTCATATCTGCGCACTTATTTAAACCTTTATGGTAACGAGTGCTGGAAAGGATCAATAAGTAGATTTGGATTTTACAAAATTAGCTAAGTTCTCTTATTAAACAAAGTAATGCTTTCTTTAAGCTAAAAAAATACATTTTTAGTAGACTAAAACCACCGAACTCTAAAAAATACTTGATAAGATCCATTCACCACTTTGACAATTTCTTATCCATTTTTTCCATTATTGACCAACCCAAATCATTTATCCGTTATAATGGAAACCGTGCACAATAAGTAAAAGTTTTTCACGTAAGAAGCAATATCTTCAACAGAGTAGGGCAGGGGTGATTATTGTATCAAGCATTCACTGTGAAGTTAAAATTAATCATTAAGTTTTTGGTTCAGAATTGTGCCGGCAGTTGAAACATTGGGTCTTATCTTCTCATATCTTGGCAAAGATTTAATAGGATGGGTTATATCAAACAAGCAACCGATGTAACACATCATAGCAACCCTTAAAAAATGATGTGCTCTGAAGTGTTTGTTTCTAGCTTACTCCAATTGTGGTACTATCTTCAAGAATTGTCAAACCTGTTAAAAAGATTGGGAAATCCAGATGCAGTCACAATTTCAAATTGTATAAAATGATTGAGAATAGCATGATGTAGTTATTTCTAAATGTATCTTAGTATTCTTTCTTTTATTTCGTGTGTGTTTATAATAATATAAAAATTCAACAGAAATGGAATTTTTTACAACTACTCTCTTATACAGTTTCAGGACTGTCACGTGTCTTTTACTTTTTTTAATTTCAACATATTTTCGCATCCCTCAAACTTTGTGCACTGTTCTGAAATATTTTCATTTCAGAACAACACAATTCTATGCTTCCATGGTAACAAGTAGATGACTTCCAAACTTTGGAAATTTCAATCTGCTTGCTATCTTCATGTTGAAATAATATTTATAGATTTCTAGAGTTTAAAGTTTGCGCAATATCATCTTGCCTATAGTAATCTTAATAACATTTCCAGATTTCTGGAGTTTTAAATGTGTGTGATAATTGATATCAGTTTGCATTAACGACGAAATGGCACTCTCAGATACATGTATTTAGTTTTAAAGTTTGTATCACGTTTCATATTTCAATGTTTGAATTCTACATAATATTTTCATAAATACATATTGAAAAATATTTTCATATCTGCTATAGCCTATGAATTCAGAGTAACTACCTAAAATACATTTTAAAATATCATTTGCAAACTTTGAAAATATTAAGACGGTATAAAATCACCTTTCAAACTGTTGAAACTATCTTCAAATTCTAAACATTAAAGTTTGTCATATTTCACTTTTTGAACACCCTCACATCTTTGTGAATATTGTTTTGCAAATTAATCTGTTCTTCTCACATCAAAATGCTTGTTAACTTTATAAGGTGCTTACATTATCCCTTAGACTTTTACATTTATTGTATTTATTTTCATAATAATGATTTAAAAAATAAAAAGCAAGAAATACAATTTTCTAAAACAATAAATTCCGTCTTGTCATCACTGAAAGGTGGATTACATTCTCGTCCTTTTTTAACAAAAACTTCAGTGTTTGTTTACCAGAGGACATGTATGTGTTAAAAAATAAATCATACTCTCAAAAATGGTTAAAGATGTTTTATTCAATTGAGGGGCGGAAGGGGGCTGAATAGAGAAGGCATCAAACTCGCCAAGTAACGATCGAGCCAGTGGACAAAGTTCCTTCAGAGTCAGGGGCAGACATTCTCATCGCCTCGTGTTAACAAAAGTAACTAGGTAACCATCTTGATACTAATGATAGGCGTCTCAGTCAGCAGCACTTGTGTAAACGAGAGTAACTAGGTAACCATCTTGATACTAATGATAGGCGTCTCAGTCAGCAGCACTTGTGTTAACGAGAGTAACTAGGCATCTATCTTGATACTAATGATAGGCGTCTCAGTCAGCAGCACTTGTGTTAACGAGAGTAACTAGGCATCTATCTTGATACTAATGATAGGCGTCTCAGTCAGCAGCACTTGTGTTAACAAGAGTAACTAGGTATCCATCTTGATACTAATGATAGGCGTCTCAGTCAGCAGCACTTGTGTTAACGAGAGTAACTAGGTATCCATCTTGATACTAATGATAAGCGTCTCAGTCAGCAGCACTTGTGTTAACGAGAGTAACTAGGTATCCATCTTGATGCTAATGATAGGCGTCAGCGGCACTTGTGTTAACGAGAGTAACTAGGTATCCATCTTGATACTAATGATAGGCGCCTCAGTCAACAGCACTTGTGTTAACGAGAGTAACTAGGTATCCATCTTGATGCTAATGATAGGCGTCAGCGGCACTTGTGTTAACGAGAGTAACTAGGTAACCATCTTGATACTAATGATAGGCGTCTCAGTCAGCAGCACTTGTGTTAACGAGAGTAACTAGGTATCCATCTTGATACTAATGATAGGCGTCTCAGTCAGCAGCACTTGTGTTAACGAGAGTAACTAGGTATCCATCTTGATACTAATGATAGGCGCCTCAGTCAGCAGCACTTGTGTTAACGAGAGTAACTAGGTATCCATCTTGATGCTAATGATAGGCGTCAGCGGCACTTGTGTTAACGAGAGTAACTAGGTATCCATCTTGATACTAATGATAGGCGCCTCAGTCAGCAGCACTTGTGTTAACGAGAGTAACTAGGTATCCATCTTGATGTTAATGATAGGCGTCAGCGGCACTTGTATTAACGAGAGTAACTAGGTATCCATCTTGATACTGATGATAGGATTCTCAGTCAGCAGTACTTGTGTTAACGAGTGTAACTAGGTATCCATACTAATGATAGGCGCCTCAGTCAGCGGCACTTGTGTTAACGAGAGTAACTAGATATCCATCTTGATACTAATGATAGACGTCTCAGTCAGCAGCACTTGTGTTAACGAGAGCAACTAGGTATCCATCTTGATACTAATGTTAGGCGTTAGCGGCACTTGTGTTAACGAGAGTAATTAGGTATCCATCTTGATACTAATGATAGGCGTCTCAGCAGTACTTGTGTTAACGAGAGTAACTAGGTATCCATCTTGATACTAATGATAGACGTCTCAGTCAGCAGTACTTATGTTAACGAGAGTAACTAGGTATCCATTTTGATACTAATGATAGGCGTCTCAGTCCCTGGCACTTGTGTTAACGAGAGAAACTAGGTATCCATCTTGATACTAATGATAAGCGTCTCAGTCCCCGGCACTTGTGTTAACGAGAGTAACTAGGTATCCATCTTGATACTAATGATAGGCGCCTCAGTCAGCAGCACTTATGTTAACGAGAGTAACTAGGTATCCATTTTGATACTAATGATAGACGTCTCAGTCCCTGGCACTTGTGTTAACGAGAGTAACTAGTTATCCATCTTGATACTAATGATAGACGTCTCAGTCAGCAGTACTTATGTTAACGAGAGTAACTAGGTATCCATTTTGATACTAATGATAGACGTCTCAGTCCCTGGCACTTGTGTTAACGAGAGTAACTAGTTATCCATCTTGATACTGATGATAGGCGTCTTAGTCAGCAGCACTTGTGTTAACGAGACTAACTAGGTATCCATCTTGATACTAATGATAGGCGCCTCAGTCAGCAGCACTTGTGTTAACGAGAGTAACTAGGTATCCATCTTGATGTTAATGATAGGCGTCAGCGGCACTTGTGTTAACGAGAGTAACTAGGTATCCATCTTGATACTAATGAAAGGCGTCAGCGGCACTTGTGTTAACGAGAGTAACTAGGTATCCATCTTGATACTGATGATAGGCGTCTCAGTCAGCAGTACTTGTGTTAACGAGTGTAACTAGGTATCCATACTAATGATAGACGTCTCAGTCCCTGGCACTTGTGTTAACGAGAGTAACTAGGTATCCATCTTGATACTAATGATAGGCGTCTCAGTCCCCGGCACTTGTGTTAACGAGAGTAACTAGGTATCCATCTTGATACTAATGATAGACGTCTCAGTCAGCAGCACTTGTGTTAACGAGAGCAACTAGGTATCCATCTTGATACTAATGATAGGCGTCAGCGGCACTTGTGTTAACGAGAGTAACTAGGTATCCATCTTGATACTAATGATAGGCGCCTCAGTCAGGAGCACTTGTGTTAACGAGAGTAACTAGGTATCCATCTTGATGCTAATGATAGGCGTCAGCGGCACTTGTGTTAACGAGAATAACTAGGTATCCATCTTAATACTAATGATAGGCGTCTCAGCAGTACTTGTGTTAACGAGAGTGACTAGGTATCCATCTTGATACTAATGATAGGCGTCTCAGTCAGCAGTACTTATGTTAACGAGAGTAACTAGGTATCCATCTTGATACTAATGATAGGCGCCTCAGTCAGCAGCACTTGTGTTAACGAGAGTAATTAGGTATCCATCTTGATACTAATGATAGGCGTCACAGTCAGCAGTATTTGTTTTAACGAGAGTAACTAGGTATCCATCTTGATACTGATGATAGGCGTCAGCGGCACTTGTGTTAACGAGAGTAACAAGGTATCCATCTTGATACTAATGAAAGGAGTCAGCGGCACTTGTGTTAACGAGAGTAACTAGGTATCCATCTTGATACTAATGATAAGCGTCTCAGTCAGCAGCACTTGTGTTAACGAGAGTAACTAGGTATCCATCATGATACTAATGATAGGTGCCTCAGTCAGCAGCACTTGTGTTAACGAGAGTAATTAGGTATCCATCTTGATGCTAATGATAGGCTTCAGCAGTACTTGTGTTAACCAGAGTAACTAGGCATCCATCTTAATACTAATGATAGACGTCTCAGTCAGCAGTACTTGTGTTAACGAGAGTAACAAGGTATCCATCTTGATACTAATGATAAGCTTCTCAGTCAGCAGTACTTGTGTTAACGAGAGTAACTAGGTATCCATTTTGATATTGATGATAGGCGTTTCAGTCTCTGGCTCTTGTGTTATTGAGAGTAACTAGATATCCATCTTGATACTAATGATAGACGTCTCAGTCAGCAGCACTTGTGTTAACGAGAGTAACTAGGTATCCATCTTGATACTAATGATAGGCGTCAGCGGCACTTGTGTTAACGAGAGTAACTATGTTTCCATCTTGATACTAATGATAGGCGCCTCAGTCAGCAGTACTTGTGTTAACGAGAGTAACTAGGTATCCATCTTGATGCTAATGATAGGCGTCTCAGCAGTACTTGTGTTAACGAGAGTAACTAGGTATCCATTTTGATACTATTGATAGGCGTCTCAGTCCCTGGCACTTGTGTTAACGAGAGTAACTAGGGATCCATCTTGATACTAATGATAGGCGTCTCAGCAGTACTTGTGTTAACGAGAGTAACTAGGTATCCATTTTGATACTATTGATAGGCGTCTCAGTCCCTGGCACTTGTGTTAACGAGAGTAACTAGGGATCCATCTTGATACTAATAATAGGCGTCTCAGTCCCCGGCACTTGTGTTAACGAGAGTAATTAGGTATCCATCTTGATACTAATGACAGTCGTCTCAATCAGCTTTTCTTGAAAGCTATGGAGTTATAAATAACTAAGTTTTCTTAATACCTCCATTGCGTAAGCCTACTGCTGTGAAAAGCCAAAAGCTGTGTAGCGCAACTTTACTTATCGTATGTAAATTTCTAACAAAGCTTTAAACCTTAACTATTGGGTCTTGCTTAAAGAATGTTATTTGTGTTCATGACTCGGTTGATATTTAAATCTAGCTGTAAATAATGTAAATATTTTCCCGATGTATACGCTTATTTTCATAACAAGATATACAAGTACTAGGACTGCATTCGTCTCTGTGACGAAAAAGAAGACGCGTCATGGCCTTATGAAAAAAATGCTCAAATAAAATAATAAGAAATTCAAAAAGAAAACCAAACATCGTTTTAAATAAAGCTAACAGCGGATGTGGTCTGAGGGTGAGTAACAGTACAGATTAGCAGCATTGTTCATGATGGATGGAATTTGATACAAGCCAGTAAATATAGCTGCGATAAATAAGAAGAGTAAGTAATGCTTAGCAGACAAAAGCTTACAAGGCTGTGGAGCTTAATACTTCATGGAAGGGATTGAAGATCTCCTAGCAAAGCTGCAACTGATAAAAAAATATCAACACAGTCTTGGAGAGCAAAGGGTTAGGGTCTTCACAAACTCAGTTATGCAATTTAGCAAAATGTGAGTGATTTAGAGAAAAATTATTGCAGTGACCCAAAATTGAATTCCACAATAATTTTCAATCGTTTTTACAAGATCACTCTCTTCTTCCTCTCACCAACGAAACTTTGGCCTGGGTTCATTCCGTGTGAACATTATCAAGGAGTCTGTAAATACTTTGTACTCTTCTTGCCTTGATCAACTTATGGCTACTGACGATCAACATCTTTGGGTTATTCCTTACCAAAAAAAAAAAAAAAAGCTTATCACGCAGTCTGTTGTAAAGAGAAACGAGATATAAAAAAAAATCCTTATATTGTCTTCTCTATGCCCCATACGTTTTAATTTTAAAAAAAAGATAGCTTCAAAAAATATTTTTTTCATTTTTTTTTCCGAATAAATCTTGCATACCCATATTTCTCGGTGAATGTTTAACTTAAAACGTGATAGAACTGAAGGAAAAAAAAAAACCTTTCTCAATTGAACTAGGTTTTTACTTCCTTGAAATGCTGTTCGCCGATACTTTATGACTCACTTCCGTCCTCTTAATTTAGCTGTCACCAGCTCCTCATCGGTCTCTCAAAGGAACACCGTAAGAAAAGTAGAAAATCAAATTGAAAGAGGTCGAGACTATAAGCAGTTCATTGTATAACCTGAAGAGAGCTTAATTAAAGTACCTGTACAATCAATAAGAACTGTTTATCAAGATAAGTGCATGAAAAGAAAATGGCTTATTTGTTGAGCCAAATACTGATGACAGTGAAAGCGAGAGAGAGAGAGAGAGAGAGAGAGAGAGAGAGAGAGAGAGAGAGAGAGAGAGAGAGAGAGAGAGAGAGAGAGAGAGAGAGAGAGAGAGAGATAATCATCATCATCATCATCATCATCATCATCATCATAATACATGTTGTAATAATAATAGAAAGGAGGAGGAGCATGTAATAGCCATAAAAAATGATTTATTAAAATAACCTTAATAATAATAATAATAATAATAATAATAATAATAATAATAATAATAATAATAATAATAATAATAATAATAATAATAATAATAATAATAATAATAATAATAATAATAATAATAATAATAATAATAATAATAAGAAGAAGAAGAAGAAGAAGAAGAAGAAGAAGAAGAAGAAGAAGAAGAAGAAGAAGAAGAAGAAGAATGATAATAATTTTATAAGAATAATAACAAAAATAACGACAACAATAATAGCTCTTTCAAACATGGCTTGTTCTCTGCCTGCTTCTCTTCCACGACATCTGTGAAAAGAGTGCATCTCCTCTTTTCAACAGAAATATCTGAAGGGAAATTTCCGTATTAGAATGTCAGAGCGAATAATCTTAGCCTCGACTCACCACTGGCTCTTTGTACCGCACCTGTTGTGTAACAGGTAATTAAGTCATACTTTTTCTGAGCAATTAAAAATAGCTGGTAGTCGGTGTAAGTGAACTGTAAAAAAATTTTCATCCAGCAAGGAAGTTCCGTGACACAAATATGTTCGCACTTTATGAGTCGGTTTCGTGTTGGGGCCTTTCAATAGAGTTAACTTTCTTTTATTTTCACATTTTTTTAAACTAACATTAAGTGACCGGAAAAAGAAATCGAATTAGAATTAGCTCTGCCTTGGGTTCACCTGATTCATTGCTTCAAGTCAAGAGTGACAGAACATCAATGTATAGAAGTTCAAAATGTGATTAGAAAGTGGTTTTTAACGTTATATGTGACAACTCATTCAGATTAATTTCTTTTATTTTATTATTCTTGTCCTAAGAGCAAAAGCGAAAAAATGGAGAAAATTGATGAAATGTGTTCTGTCTGTGGAGCAATTGATTTAATGAATTGCTGCTGTTGGCGCCATAAGCTAGGGTTGGAAAAAAAATTGATTTTCTGTTTTTATAATAAGTTAGGAAACTAGTGCTGTACATTGCATCGGTTAGATGAGAGTTTATTTCTATGTTTTTTTTGTTTTGATTTTGTCAGAGTCATTTTTACCTTTTCAAATTTCTTTTTTGTCAATGTATTAAAGCAATTATTATAGAGATTTGTCTTAGATTTCGCCTACCTAATATTTTTTTCATGGTGTCCAGCTAAGATGAAATGTCGGATATCAGTCTGATTTTGTGATCAAAGTCAGAAAAGTCGGATGTTGGACGGAAATTTGACAGAAGGTCGGATTTTAACGGAGCAGTAATCTCTATCTGCAGAAAAATTCGGCGTCTAGCAAAACGGCTTTTATACGACGCTGCTTAGTTCTTTGTCCTGTGTGAACGATTGTCTCTGACAAGATCTCGTACGTTACGAGACAGAAAGCGAGACAGAAGAGGAAGAGAGTAGGCCTAGGGATATAGTAAGAACGGTTTGAAGACAACTCGTGGAGGAAAACGAAAATTACTAAAAATTACAAATAGAATAGAAAAATGATGTACCTACTGATCAAACTGTATCTGCCCTGAAGATATCTGAGACAGCAGGATTGAAAGGCCACATGTGGCTTCCTGTCCTTCGAGATGGGCGACCTAAGAAAATGGCTTTAACTCCCGGCGGGACATGAAATTAAAAAAAAATATTAAATCCTAAAATACACAGTAAACAAACCATTTTTAAGGCCCAGTTTTGATTTCGGCGCACATTAAATATCCTGGGTGCGTCATATTTTGCGATTTCTAGCCCATAAAATACGTGTCTAGTAAAAATAATGCTGATGGCTCCGTTTCAAAATACTTTGAATTTCTGAGTGTCTTGTCAGAAGTGATGAAGCACTATTATCATTTGAGATTTTCCGACATGTGTTGTTAGAGTGAGGGCATTTGAAATGAATGTAGGGTTTATAAGACTGCAAAATTAGCAAGATGTGGTGGTGGGCATCTATTCACTTTGCTCACCGTATCAATAATTTTCCCGAATGCAATTATAAATTCGTCTTCGAAACCAGATAAGGTACATTTTGCTTTAGGATTAAAAAAAAAATATAGCATGATTTTTAGATCTACTTTTTAATTATGTCGTCTTGCCTGTATTATGCTGGGTTCATCAATATACCTTGGTGTTAGGAAATCTAAGAACCCCCTTTTCACTCTAGGTTAGTATTTTGGTTTATCACAAGACATGAAGCTTTCAGCCCTCTCTCATAATTTACAAATGATAGAATTTAAAAAAATAAAGAACTTCACCTTTCCTTGGCCGCTTTAAATTGAAATGGACATTAATTTTTTATAGGAAATTACTTTACGAATTCTAATTCCGAAAAAAAAGAACAACAAACCTGAAAAAAAACTATGGTAAATGTAACTTACCAACTGTTGTCCAACCAATTGCGCTTCAATTCAAAATATATATGTACATATATATATATATATATATATATATATATATATATATATATATATATATATATATATATATATAATTATACTTCTTATCTGTTTGAAAGATAGTTTCTGTCCCAAACGGTTTTTGTTCAACTCCGCTTTCTGACAAAGCGAATAATGCCCCCAATTTGTTATTCAACTCAGCTAACAACACAAACCAAAGTCTAGACGGATTAGATAGGAATTAATAAGAGCTATTTATCTTACTCAAAGAAATCAACAGCTTGCTGTAATCAGATCCGCCTGACGTTGTACTAATGATGCTCAATGAAAAATCAATGCGAAATGTCTGACAGCTATTGCAAAGGTCAAACCAGTGCCAGATTAAAATTATCATATCCCTAAGGCAACGCGATGGAGTCAGTTTGTGGATATAAAACAAAAAATCAGTAGGGTGCTGGGCAGTGCTCAAGAAGGCCACAGGGTACTTGCTAGTACATGCGGGTGTGGACGTAAAGAACCACAGTGAATTTGCTGATGAGCTTAAGAAATTTGATGCACATTATACTGATACTCATGGCTCTAGGCTACACCATATAACGAAATAGCATTGTCAGATCTGAACACTGGTGATCCACTGACGGAAACCTCGAAATCCTCCGCAGACCGATTGACTACTGTCTTCTCTTTCATTTTCAGTAGATGGGTCGTTCAACACGATATCCTCACGATTGCAAAACATAAATAATGACCTCTGTCCTTAAAAAAAGCCAATATTACGCGAAAATATAACCTCTGACCATCAGCTCAGACATACATCGTAATCGAGTGCATGTAGAAACTGGTCCTATATCAACTTCTAAGTTTCTTTGGTCCATTTCAATTTGCTTAGAAAATCACCACGAAGTATGGATAATGTCATTTTACTGTTTTTTGAAAAAAATCATATGTATCTTGACCTAGCTAAGAGCTATGCCAGATTTCTGTTTTGCAGACTTCTCTTCTGCCTTGAATAAATCACAGCCCTATCTTATTGTTGTGTTAGTGTTTAGTTTCAACGATGGAGTTTTGACTTTTGTCCTCTCCACCCTAGCTTGTTAGTGAATGAGACCTGTTCCTTTAAACTCAGAGGCGACATAAGCATGCGTTTTAGTGTCCACTACTTTACACAGCACGCACTAATGTCGGACAGTAGTATTTGATCGTGTACCCTTGACTAAATTTGCAGCATTTTACACAGCACACACTAATGTCGGACAGCAGTATTTGATCGTGTACCCTTGACTAAATTCGCAGCATTTTACACAGCACACACTAATGTCGGACAGCAGTATTTGATCGTGTACCCTTGACTAAATTTGCAGCACTTTACACAGCACACACTAATGTCGAGCAGAAGTATTTGATCGTGTACCCTTGACTAAATTTGCAGTACTTTACACAGCACACACTAATGCCGGACAGAAGTATTTGATCGTGTACCCTTGACTAAATTTGCAGCATTTTACACAGCACACACTAATGTCGGACAGCAGTATTTGATCGTGTACCCTTGACTAAATTCGCAGCATTTTACACAGCACACACTAATGTCGGACAGCAGTATTTGATCGTGTACCCTTGACTAAATTTGCATCACTTTACACAGCACGCACTAATGTCGGACAGCAGTATTTGATCGTGTACCCTTGACTAAATTTGCAGCATTTTACACAGCACACACTAATGTCGGACAGTAGTATTTGATCGTGTACCCTTGACTAAATTTGCAGCACTTTACACAGCACACACTAATGTCGGACAGAAGTATTTGATCGTGTACCCTTGACTAAATTTGCAGCATTTTACACAGCACACACTAATGTCGGACAGTAGTATTTGATCGTGTACCCTTGACTAAATTTGCAGCACTTTACACAGCACACACTGATGTCGGACAGAAGTATTTGATCGTGTACCCTTGACTAAATTTGCAGAATTTTACACAGCACACACTAATGTCGGACAGTAGTATTTGATCGTGTACCCTTGACTAAATTTGCAGCACTTTACACAGCACACACTGATGTCGGACAGAAGTATTTGATCGTGTACCCTTGACTAAATTTGCAGCACTTTACACAGCACACACTAATGTCGAGCAGAAGTATTTGATCGTGTACCCTTGACTAAATTTGCATCACTTTACAGCACGCACTAATGTCGGACAGTAGTATTTGATCGTGTACCCTTGACTAAATTGACTAAATTTGCAGCATTTTACACAGCACGCACTAATGTCGGACAGTAGTATTTGATCGTGTACCCTTGACTAAATTTGCAGCATTTTACACAGCACACACTAATGTCGGACAGAAGTATTTGATCGTGTACCCTTGACTAAATTTGCAGCATTTTACACAGCACACACTAATGTCGAGCAGAAGTATTTGATCGTGTACCCTTGACTAAATTTGCAGTACTTTACACAGCACACACTAATGTCGAGCAGAAGTATTTGATCGTGTACCCTTGACTAAATTTGCAGTACTTTACACAGCACACACTAATGCCGGACAGAAGTATTTGATCGTGTACCCTTGACTAAATTTGCAGCATTTTACCCATCATACACTTATGTTGGTACAGCGTGCCCTTGATTACATTTGCAATACTTCACACATCATACACTTATGTTGGCACAGCGTGCCCTTGATTACATTTGCAATACTTTACACATCATACACTTATGTTGGTACAGCGTGCCCTTGATTACATTTGCAATACTTTACACATCATACACTTATGTTGGTACAGCGTGCCCTTGATTACATTTGCAATACTTTACACATCATACACTTATGTTGGTACAGCGTGCCCTTGATTACATTTGCAATACTTTACACATCATACACTTATGTTGGTACAGCGTGCCCTTGATTACATTTGCAGTATTTTACACATCATACACTTATGTTGGTACAGCGTGCCCTTGATTACATTTGCAATACTTTACACATCATACACTTATGTTGGTACAAAGTGCCCTTTATTAAATTTGCAGCACTATATACAGCATGCACTAATGTCGGTACAACAATATTTGATTATGCACCCTTGATTTAATCTTCACTGATTTACTTACCGTCAATCTTTTATAAAACGACCAAAATATTAACTTTAAACAGATTCCTCTATTTGCCAAATGGTGTGAGCACAATTATCTGTTCTTACATGTGAATAATATAATAGATGTATTTGATTTCAAGACAAATCAAGACTATCGGTGCTCCAGCTCCATTTAATACCAAAGATAAGGGAGTAGGAGCAGTTCCATTTTGTATATAATTAGGCTTCACCGCAGACAATAAATAGTCTTGGCCTATCCATGTAAAGTCATGGACAGACAGGAAACAAGAAACTATATGTGGAAGAAAATTAGATTCCTCTAATGTACAAAACTACCTTATCCTTATATTTTCCAGTTCAAATTTTTATAGTACTTGACCATTTAGCATTAACTGTTGTGGTGGAAATATGCCAGCGTCTGACATAAAACTATTTGAATAGAATTGTAAGATGGGCCGAGTGAAAAGAAACACCTTGTATGAACTTACTATCTATCGATGATTAATATCTAAAGAATCGTTGCTCGAAATGAAAACCAATACTGAAAGAGGACAAATATCCTGTTTTCCCTCATTTCGAAAGATCAGCGTGAAGTGACAAACTACTCTTCCCTAAAACACATCGGAGAGGTACTGGAATTCTTTATTCTTATGTCAGCTAGAGTTCAACGAGACTCATTATTATTATTATTGTTATTATTATTATTATTATTATTATTATTATTATTATTATTATTATTATTATTATTATTATTATTATTATTATTATTATTATTATTATTATTACTATTATTATTATTATTATTATTATTATTATTATTATTATTATTATTATTATTATTATTATTATTATTATTATTATTATTATTATTATTATTATTATTATTATTATTATTATTATTATTATTATTATTATTATTATTATTATTATTATTATTATTATTATTATTATTATTATTATTATTATTATTATTATTATTATTATTATTATTATTATAAAGACTCTCTCTAAACTTCCTGTTCAGATATCTATGACCCATCACTGAGACTAGACGTGTGTTCTCTAATTGCGTCCTACAAGTAATTAAAAACTGTGCAAGGAACAGCGATCAGCAGATTTGGTTTTGGTCAAGCAATGGTCAATTAAGATTTTACAGACGAATCTGCTAGTAAAAAAGGTAACTATTATAAGAGTTAGATAAACCTCATTTATATCGACACAGTGTATTTGACGAATGCATGCTAAATTGGAAAAAAAAGCAATAAAAATTGAGATTTACAATGGATTTGTATGGTGTGTTGTTTTTTATTTCTTCATATCAGCATCTAAGCATTTTTCTTAATTTTTTTTTCTTTCCTGTATTTATTGAGCAAATTACATCAAGTTTGGCATTTGTAAACAATGTACAATTAAGAAGACTTGAATAAGAAGATAAGTTGATCAACTCTCTGAAGCTTTAATCTGTGATATGTCATGTGTAGCTTTCATGAACTTTTCTGCTTCTGTTATATTTAAGATTTCTTTCTCTTCTCCATTATCAAAAAATGCTTTTATTGTTTTTTTTTTTAATATAACTGCTTTCAGACAAACATGTTTTAGTGTTTAAGGGCCCTCTCCACACTCACACTATATAGCGCTAATGATTTTTTATAATCTCTAAAATACTATAAGCATTTCGGAGACCGGGGCTGATTTTCTCTGTTGAATTCGATTTTTCTCTCTGTAGCACGGTGGTAGCTCAGATTTACACTGTAAATAGTTGTAAGGTATGACTGTAGCTTGATTGCTGCCGTGCTGGTACTTTCCACAAGGCGTCACGTGAGAAATGTGTCCAATTCTAAGTCAATCATAGATAAATGACTAAAAGACCGAAATTCATGTCAAGAGGCTCAATATAATTACGATGAGTTAGATATTATGTACATTTCAAATAAAAAAAAATAAACCTTATTTCTTTTGTGGTTGAAATACAGCACAATATTTCTTTCCTAAATGAATTTCTATTTGACAAACTTGATTGATACTTTTCAGTCCAGTCGGAACGTACTGTGTGTGTGTGTCTGAAAAAAAAAAAGGGGGGGGGGGGAAGGTAGTGGATATTTAATGTTTTCTTCGTTAGTATCTTCTGAGTGTGCGGAAATGGCGCGTGCTAAACATCTTAGTATATTAATTTCTAACAAAAGATTATTTTGTATGAAGAGACACACCCTAGAGATTGCCTTTCCTTGTTCCAGCAGCCTCTTATTAACCAATATCGACCTGCGGAACCTTAGAACAGACATGAACCAAGAAGAAGAATAAAGGCATTGAAAGGTTAAGTAAATGGTTTAATTGGCATGCAAGAAGTAAGATAGGGAAATCATGGAAACATGACCCCAGGAAAAATCCGACTCAGAATTGATAAACCCAAGACATGCGTTTTAAAATGGTGTAAATTATCTTCACGATATACTGTGATTAATTTTTAACATGTCACAACGATGATTCATTTTTTCACCGGTATGTTAAAACTTTTCCGTTGTTTTTATTTAAAAATTCACACCACAAACATATTTTACTAGAACTTCATAAATATGTTGAAAGTCTATGCGAGATAAGTTACGTTACTTTTTGATAAACTAAATGTAGACTGTAATGATGTGGACTCCAACTAGTATGTTTACAAAAGAAAGGGAAGCTTTGATGATGCAATTCTTGATATTGTAAAAAGTGGATAGATAGATAGATAGATATCCCAGGAACAAACCAGTAACAATGCAATTAACATCAATTTGTCTTACCCGGTGTTATCAACACCTTTCAGGACCATGTATTGTGTGGTGCCGTGATGTTCGTGCCAGTTTGGCACTCTGTAATACTTTGAGAACTGGATTATCTCACCCCCAGATGATATTTTTGATTGGATAAACCCGATATTATTAACATTCAGAAATAACCATGACCAGTAAAGCTGCTTCACACGGAACTGTCCCACAATCTTCTCTTTTTCTAATCCACATGTCTGACTTGCTCGACATCGCAATAAAATTCTGTTCTTGATGAACTTGTCCGCCACAGATCAAATACCTGGCTATTCCAAAAGTACCCAAACTTAATCTATGACTTGATATTAAATCTCCTTTTTTTTTAGAATGATGACAAAGAAATTGTCTTGGATTGAATATTAAAACGACAAAGGAATGTCTGATTGACTCTCAGAAGAATGAGACCTAACATAGCACTATATTTATCAAAATGAATTAAACAGAGCGTGGGTTTTGAAAGATTAGTATATACTATCGAAGATATTATGATACTGTTAGATTTAACCCAGAGATTACTGTAGACTATAGCTGACTCAAAAATTGTATCTGTATTTGTCAGCATTATACCTGCTTTTGACCTCGTCTGTTGAGATGAAAACAGAGTAGGAGCATATCGACTTAATTGCTTAAAAAGAGTGCAACCACAAAAATAGCAACACAAAAATTAAAAAAGGGACGTTATCGACCCACTGTAACATAGAGATACTAAAGACGAAACGAAAACCTCGTCAGATTTGTCACAATACAATAACTGTGAACAGAAAATTCATAGTGGAAGATACACGGTACCGCAGACAGAAACAATAAAGTACGCCATGTACTCCTTACCTAGCTCTGTTTCGCTTTTCAAAGACAATTTTAAAAGGACGACTGTTATAGACTGATGACCATTGGCAAAGCGAATGTGCGGAACAGACTCTATTGACCTCTATAGGTGTTGTTGTTGTTGTTGTTGTTGTTGTTGTTGTTGTTGTTGTTGTTCTTCTTCTTCTTCTTCTTCTTCTTCTTCTTCTTCTTCTTCTTCTTCTTCTTCTTCTTCTTCTTCTTCTTTTTCTTCTTCTCTTTCTTCTTCTCCTCCTCCTCCTCCTCCTCCTCTTCTTCTTCTTCTTTTTGTTGTTCTTCTTCTTCTTCTTCTTCTTCTTCTTCTTCTTCTTCTTCTTCTTCTTCTTCTTCTTCTTCTTCTTCTTCTTCTTCTTCTTCTTCTTCTTCTTCTTCTTCTTCTTTATTATTATTATTATTATTATTATTATTATTATTATTATTATTATTATTATTATTATTATTATTATTATTAT
This sequence comes from Elysia crispata, assembly GCA_033675545.1. Lineage (NCBI taxonomy): Eukaryota > Metazoa > Mollusca > Gastropoda > Plakobranchidae > Elysia > Elysia crispata. Next base: position 34,913 of record JAWDGP010001910.1, read on the forward strand.
TATTATTATTATTATTATTATTATAACTATTATTATTATTGTTATTATAACTATTATTATTATTGTTATTATAACTACTATTATTATTGTTGTTCTTGCTGTTTTTGTTAGTGTTGTTATTATTACTATCATAATTATTATTTAAATCTTTTTTTGTTGTTTACCTTAACTAACAATCTTTTTAATCATTTAGTAATTTTGATTGGCCGTGTAAAAACGTATTTAATATGTAGCACAGCGTATCGTTCTTCAGTACGCAGCAAGCCTATCTATGACGATTCTTTACAAGCACAGCCTTTATAAGTATAACCGAAAATGACTTTTATTTTTTTTTTTACGAACATAATAACCACTTTTTTTTCCATGAAACTGTGACGCCTTATTCATATGAAATTTTGACTCCGCCTTAATCACTGCATTTTACTATCATATGTAATAAAAACCATATCGTTTACAAAAGATTCAAATTGCAATAATTTCTCAATATGAGTTGGATTATTTGTTGATGCTGAATACGGGCTTACAATTTTTGTTTTCTATCTTATGGGATTAACAAAGTTAAGACTTATCATGTTTCTCTGGTAAGTCATAGAAAGCCGATTTTTTTTTTTTTTTCAATAATTTTCCTCCCAGCATGATGGTAATACCTATCACCAAAATCGACACGTCTGTCTGTTCTGGAAACTTCATAGAGGAAAAGATGCTGTAAAGAGCTTTGACATATTTTCACAATTCTTTGAAATGTTATTTTCTACTTCTACATCTATATGGAGCAAAAAAAATTGGTTATGAAAATATTTCTTATTTACCGCATGCAACTCTTTTGGTTTTCGAAAAATAACATATACTTTCATTTAAATTTATTTCTAATACAACTTGACTTTTTTTTTTTTTGGAAATAGCTTGATAGTTTTAGCTATTATCTATCTATCTATCTATAGTAATAATAATGATAATGATAATAAGAATAATAATAATATATCTATCTATCTATCTATATGTCTCTCTCTCTCTCTCTCTCTCTCTCTCTCTATATATATATATATATATATATATATATATATATATATAAAGCGCTTCACAGTTATGACAGAGTTTATGCTGTGCAAACAATTAATGCACGGTGAGAGAAAGCCTGAACATTTCTTTGTTGTTTTTGATTTTTCGTTTTTTTTCTTTGCTGGAAGCAATTTCACTGATAGCCCTTTAACAGCAATAATAATAATAATAATAATAATAATAATAATAATAATAATAATAATAATAATAATAATAATAATAATAATAATAATAATAATAATAATAATAATAATAACAATAATTAAAAAAAAATTTTTTTTAATTTTTGAAGATATCATGTCCTTTGGCTTTTTGGCGATTTTCTGTTGAATATCTCAAAACAACTTTGGCTACAAAAAAAAAAAAAAAGAAAGAAAAGAAAACAAAAAAGAAAAGAAAAGAAAAGAAAAAGAAAACCTAATAATTTTATCAATAAAAACAATCTTTCTTTTGAATTGACAATGTTCAATTATTATTCAATATAACCGCCGTCGTCTTAGCAACCACTTATCATTATTTTTGTATTGTTCACGTTTTCAACCAATATTGACCGTGTCTTGTCGGAACCCCTGGAAACGTGGTTGAGACAAAGTGCGCAATCGGATAACCCAATAGAGTCGAATTACCATCTCTGTCTTCCTGCTAGCATATCTCTCCAGGAAACTAAACAAAAATGAGTAAAGTTTCGAAGCAAATTGTACGGTTGGATTTATATTCTCATTAAAACGATTCGTTTATTTAATGTCAAAATGTTTGTAATATGTTGTCAATATTGGTAAACCGTGTATAGAGAAAAGGCTGATCTTCACATTTGGAATGGAGTATGGTGTATTCAATGCAGCCAAGGATTGTCTTGAGATATGCATTTTCTTTCAAGACTGATAATGTTTTAAAAATTTGACTCGTTCGGCGGAAAAATAGAATTTTCCAATGTGCACTCCTGCATAGTCAGTGTGTTCAGTCGGTGGGGCATTTATCTGATAGAAAAAAACAACTATAGTCAGGACGAGATTGCTCAATCTGAGAGAAAAAAGAATTGGAAGAGAGAGAAATTTACAGAGCTGCAAATAAAGCTCAAAAAATCCCGAGAGACAAAAGAGATATAAAGATATAGACAAAAATACAGGGAGGAAGAGAAAGATAATCAGATAAAAAAATTAACTAAATGGAGAAAAAAAAAAAGAGAAAAATACAGAAATAGAGTAAACAGAGAGAGGAAGAGATAAACATCGATAGCGAATCGAAGAAAAAGAGTGAAAGAAATATAAAAAAGAGAGACAAAACGAAACAGAGAGATAGACAGAGAGAGTTGGAGAGAAAGCAAGAGGGATGGTGAGAGAGAAAGAGATATGGGGAGAGAGAGCGAGAGAAATGGAGAAAGAGAGAGAGAGAGAATGAGAGAGAGATAGATAGATAGATAGATAGATAGATAGATAGAGAGAGAGAGAGAGAGAGAGAGAGAGAGAGAGAGAGAGAGAGAGAGAGAGAGAGAGAGAGAGAGAGTTGGAAGTGTTACCGACTCGTCTAGCCAGCCTAGTCCCTATCACCCCGCTCTTTCCTCCCCTCCCCCTCCCTCGCCTCCTCCAAAGCCTCTCGAGTTATCACGCAAAGTTCTCACTCTGAGGTAAACTAGAAGTTACCGGTCGTGACACAAATAAAAATTCGTAATTTCTGAAAGTTTATTTCATTTACTTCATACTCTTTTAGTCTAGCAGGTTTATAAACTTTTGGGTTACTTTCTTTAAATGGATGTGCTTCTAGCAGTAAGAGCTCTTGCAACTTTCCTCGAGCCTCACTCAGAGTATTATACAGGACAGTGAGATTCTGAACGCCCAAAAGAGACAAACAAGTGTACGAAAGTTTCTGTGATAAGACTCTTCAGGAGAAAATTCTTCGAGTAAGATTATGTGACATAATACTAACTTGATGGACCAACTTTTAGAAATCACTTCGCTTACTCAGAAACACAACCACAAACACATCACAAGCCACCCTGAATTCTAACTTCTGCGTCTTATTTAATTGATCTTACCATGGGTGAAGGTGTCTTAATTATTAGATTTGAGAAAAGAAAAAAGGTAGGGTACTTTTTTTTTTTAGAATAATTTGAACCACAGACATTTTTATGATCTAATTTGTAAAAGAATGAACATTTATATGAAAGCTCAAAACCAACGCCAAAAAAAAATTCCTCGCGGAGTACTGGGGACGGTGGGGAGTGGGTAGCGAATTCTGTGTTTTCCAAATGTATTTAAAAATCCTTGTAAACGCACATTATAAGCTAAGTAAATCTCAGCAAAAAGCGGTGCTTCCGAGGTTGTAAAATTATTCTTCTGCACCTTGTTAATTATGAACGTTTAAAATGATTTTTTATTGATTGCAATTTTACAAAATCAACTATCTGTTCTTATCCAGAGGATATAATAAAACTTGATGATTCACTATTTTGCAGATTTACTATAACAGAGATAGCTAGATTTGAAACACGCCTCTTTGTGCAGCTTAAACCCTGTTTAACGAAACATAAAAGAAATATAAATAAAGATAGCCTGTTTTTTTTTTTTTTTTTTTTAATTTATTTATGAAAGATTTAAACCAATTTAAAGAAAAAAATCACTCGGATTCTTTCTGTGACATTTCTGCATGATTTGCTTCCCTTGTCACACACAGGAGTTGGTGATGTGAGGGTTGCTTTACATCGAAAATACTTTTTTTTATTGACTTTCTCTGAACTCGAATCATAATTTCGAATATCACAGAAGACTTGCAACCACCATAATTATAATCGACAAATTTTCTTAACAACTTTTTTTGTATCCAGTGAAAACAGTCCCAGTCACAAACTCAGCTCGATCGATACACGCATTCTTCTGGGTCGTGTTTGTGCTCAGTATTTTCGCTCACGCCTGTTTAATAACCGTCCCAGTGATAAATGGAGAGCTTCAATCAGCATTATTCTCCGGTAAATTAAAGGCAAAAAGAACAATAAGTTAAAAATCTTTGCAATGCGGACTGTTTTCGCAGGTACTTGAAGCCAACAAATCAATACGAGGACTGCATTTTCAAAATGACGGTACTTATTGGCCGCATGAATGGAGGAGATTCCTACATGTTTTGTATTTTATTAAAAACTGGTTGTGTACGGGCGAGTAATTGGGACTTTTTGACAAGACCCTAAGCGTGCGATTTAATATTAATGTCGAGAGATTCGGTCACGTCCTTGACAACAAGTAATTTGAGGATTTCGCTCTTTTCCATCCCTATTCTTTTAGAAAGTAGAAAGTGTCTATGTTGAATTTAACTGTCAGGAAAGTCTTGACGTAATTTTTTTTTTTTTTTGCGGAAAAGCTCTACACAAAAATCGTCAGTTAATAAACTAAGCACAGTGGTTCTTTGACCTGTAGAGAAATTAGTGGATATTTTTTTTTTTTTTTTTTTTTTTTTTTGCTTCGCACTCGAAATAATCGGCGATAACTAGTAGGGAATCTTACAGCTTTAACCACACAAAGATTTGCTTTTAAACCAAAATAAGGCGGAAATTCTTTAAGCCTAGCATTTTGAGGGTTGTAGTAACCACGTCTCTTGTGAAAGAGATAAAATCTAACGAGTTAGTATTGATTCTGTCTTAGAACCCGAGAGATTCCGCTCTTTTTCCGCTTCATTTATGTTATAGATAGATAGATATAGGAAAGAGGAGGGAAAGATGGAGGCAGGAGGCAGCGGAGAGATACGGAGAGAGAGAGAGAGAGAGAGAGAGAGAGAGAGAGAGAGAGAGAGAGAGAGAGAGAGAGAGAGAGAGAGAGAGAGAAAGAGCTAGCAGGATAGATAGATCCTTCCACGAAGGTGGAAGAGAGTGTGAGAGAGACTGAGAAAAAGATAGAATGAAATCACCAGATTATTAGTGTAAAGAAAGAGAGAGAGAGAGAGAGAGAGAGAGAGAGAGAGAGAGAGAGAGACAGAGAGAGAGACAGAGAGAGAGAGAGAGACAGATAAATACAAATATCAAAATCTATGGGACTGAAAGATAGAAATATACACATGCTTGCTTTAACCTCACTACACAAGTTTTAAAACAGGTTAATGGTTGTTGTAGACATTCTGGAATCTGCCGTAGATCACATTTTCCAGGTCTTTAAATCAGATGGGGTAAGCACCTGCTTGTTTTTAGACCAGGAGGCAACGACTTAGTCCAGTTTCGTTATAATCCCGACAAAAGCTCTATTTCTTAAAGTCTCAGAACAAAGATTTTTAAATAAAATCTAACCATACTACAAACTTCCAAAGCCAGGATTTGAACTCGAGATTTTGGAGTTGTTTGTTCAAACTGCAACCAACTGACCTGTCTTGCATACAAGAGATTTAAAAAAAATCATTATTTTATTAAATAAACTATTATAATGCAATTTTTATCCTTTCATATAGGAAAAAAAATGTGAAAGTCTAAATAATCTGAGAGCAACAGCCGGCTTTGTCGCCTGTGATCCGACACGACTGCGGATCAACATTGTCCTAAAGTGTTAAATCTTTCAATGCTCTTAGATCGTTGTTGTTGTTGAAAAATTATAGATTGTTCATAACAACACATGGGACATCACAACAAATTATTAATTTAATAGTGAGCTATTTCAGTCAGAAAAGAACAAACCCGATTCTGTTTAGATAAACGGGAAACATAAGTCTTTTCCAACTGAACTTTTTTTTTAACTTCTTTCTATGACAAAGTCAATGCGTTAGAATTCTGAATGAGGCTGGCTGTTGCATAAAACAAGAACATGCAAAGTAGTAAACAGTTTCTATGTATTGTAGATATACATTATTTATACTTCTTCATATGTTTTACATTTTTCTCTCAGAATGTTTATTGAGAACGACCGTCAAAGTTATACCCTCACAAGAACATCTTAGTTGCTGAACTAGAATGGTCATGCCAGTAGACCGACTATTTTAACGCACCAAGAACTAAAGCAATTAATCAATTAATCAACCAAACTAAAATTTTTTAACCATTCAATCGATCCATCAAGCAAGCGCGCAATCAATCAGCAATCTTATTGTAAAACCGCTCAAGAAATCAACACATCAATTACTCAATTAATCAAGCAAACAAACTACCAATAAATCAATCAATCAGTCAATCCTAACAACGTCATGTCTGGTGACACAACTCCGCCATCCCCGCTGATCAACTCCAGCCTCATCAACATGCTGGACGCCAACACTTCCTACATTGGTAACAACAGCAACGGCACTGATACCCGCGCAGAGGACAAATTGGGTCTCGCCTTATTCGCCCTGCCCCAGATCCCTGCCTGGCTCTCCTCCCTGTACCTGAGCATGCTGTGTCTGTCCATACTGATCGGCGTCCCTGGCAACACGCTCACCGTGGTCGCGTACGCTAGAATCAAGGTGAGTCAAAACAAAACTGACAACATACCACTTCAATGACCTGGCTTTTTTATACCCTGCTAAGTTTACTGTGCTTGGCTAGTATAGTCAGGGAATCTTTCTTTAAGCACAATTAACATTTCGACCTTTTTAAGGAGAAGCATTAGGACACGAAGTAAAAATTCAATGATTTGCCTTATTTACTGCAAGATATAATCTGCTTTTTAAAATACAGAAGCCAAGGGAGCGAGATACGGAAAGTAGGACTCTAAAAGCAAACAATAATTGAGTAAACCCATTGATCACTTACTCAATCAATCAATCAACCAATTAATTAATCGAGACATAAATCAGTAAATATCAATTAATCTATCTATCTGCTAATCAACCAATCAACCTGCACCTCTCCAGGCGAAGACGAGCTGTGATTGGTACATCCTGATCGTGGCCTGGGCCGACCTGGTCTCCTGCCTGTTCCGTAGCCCGGTGTACATCATGGAGCACCTTGGCGTGTGGCTGCACCACTCCAACTCTGACCTCTGTAAGGTCATTTCCTGGCTGTCCCAGATCACCGTTTGCGTCTCCATCTTTATCTTCGCGCTCATCGCTATAGACAGGTGACCTGGTTTGACTTTACAACGTAGTATGATGAATTGAAGCGAGTAAAGAATTATCCCCTTTTAGACTTTCTTTTTCTCTTTGCCTCCACACTTTATATAACGCTAAAGCCAGGTTTTTGTGTTCCTATATCCCAAAAACCAATTTTCTTGTCTTTCACGTTTTTGGAATATTTATATCCTTAGTTTGATTGATCAGGAGAGCTTAAGGGTATGTTGAGCAATTCTAGGACAACACTATGAGATATCTTTTTTTGAACCAAAGATGAAGACAACCGTAGATGGTGGTATCTGCTAATCTTTTCCTTCATGATAATAGTAAAGCTTTTTGATGTTATTCAAAAGGCCGGGATATATTTTTCTTTTGCTGTCATATCTCCTCTCTCTCTCTCTCTCTCTCTCTCTCTCTCTCTCTCTCTCTCTCTCTCTCTCTCTCTTTTCCCTCTCCCTCGATCTTACACCCCCCCTTCCCCCCACCATTCTCCCCCAGGTATGTAAAATTGTGCTGCAACTTCTCATGGAACATCTCGCCAACACGGGCCAGGAACATCAGCATCATCATGATCCTGGTAAACAGCCTCTTGGCCGCTCCCTGCCTGTATATCTTCGAGAACCTCTCTCGTGGTGTGTGCACCGTCAAGAGCCATCTACTGCAGACGATGCTCGTCAAAGGCTACTACAGGTGCCCATCGCCTCATTTAAAGAGTTTTTATTCATCTCATTTTCTATCTTCATTTCCATCAGTGCCTTTAATAAAATGAAATTGTCAATATTGACAATATCGATATCAATCCATTCATATTAATCCTTTTCAGCTTCAGGATATTGATCATTATCTTTATAATCATCTTTATTATAAACATCATTATCATCATCTTCATCATTATCCTCACACTATCATCATCATCATCATCAGCACCATCATTACCAACGTCGCCAATATCACCATCATCATCATCATCATCAGTGGCTTTGGTTTCGAGCGCTTGTCCTCATATCCGAGAGGTAGAATCCCATCACATTGGTTAGGTGAGTTTAAGACCTCACGCTGGGCCCTGCCCGACGGAGGCTTAAGTTTAATATATACAAAAAACTCTAGATTCCATGTTGCAGATGCGTGGATGATTCATATCAAACAAAACAAAACAAAAATACCTTACAAAAAAACAACATAAAAATAAATCATCATCGTTTAAAAATATCACAACTGATATTTTATCATTAACTGAATACACGCATTTTTTAGAGTAAATATATATATTTTTGGAACTACTTATAATTTCAGACTCCTATATTTCTTGACTGATTTGTAAAATAAATTCCAGAACGGGAGTATTAGCTATAAATAAATAATCGATATCGAACAACAGAGGTCCACGGCAATTTGCTGTTAGGCATCATTGTCAGTCATATATTTTGGAGAGCTTACAGCAGTAAGAGAAAAAGTTATTTCGAATACCTTATGTTTAAAATTAATTTCCAAGTCGACAATTATAGTGTGAAGGGCACCAAATGCGCTAATGTTTATTAAAAAAAAAGAGAGAGAGAGAGAGAGAGAGAGAGAGAGAGAGAGAGAGAGAGAGAGAGAGAGAGAGAGAGAAAGTTTGAGATCAAGAAATCACGGTGAAAGTCTTTTTGTAATGGTAACTTTTGTTTTCATCTCCAACTTCCTACTTATCTTTTCCCTCTCCCTTTCCAGCCTGATCTTTGTGCTGTTTCTGATGATGTTCACAGCAGTGGTCTTCTGTTACATCAACATCGCGATCAAGGTAAGACAACTCGGGTCGCCTAGTTAAAGGGTAACTCTTCGTGCTTTGGGGTAGGATGGTAATGTCTAGAGAGTTCACGAAAAGGAGGAAATTCCTCATAAAAATTATCCCGCTGAAGCAGACTACAGTCATTTCGCAAGGTGGCCCTGCGTGGTATATATATCTTGCCCGCCCAATGATCTGTACCAACTTTCTGCGAGGTGTCTCTTAAATTCTTGTTAAGTGGTCAGATGATAATGTTTACAGAGTCCAAAAAATTGCCCAATTTCTATGCGGGATGAAACTTAATCGCCTTACAGGTTCATTTTTGAGAATCCCAGACTGATGACGTCTGATAAGATTCTTAACTTGGCGAAGGTCTGATGTGAGTTGTCTACCTTGCGAATTCGCTAAACCAAAGACAGAAAAAAATACTTTAAAAAGGAAAAAAAATTCAAAAATGTTTTCAATGACTTTGATTGAAGTCAAGATTTTCTAAACTAGAATTTTACATGAAATCATTCTTTAAGATTATAACAATGTTTTCTGTTTAGAGACTTAAACAAAACAAAACTATACTTGGTGGTCTACCGTGAAATAAAATGATTACTTATGTCAATTTCCTTGAATACCGTTTCTTTCATTTTTAAAACAAAATTTGATAAAATTATGAGGGATAGAGGTTAACAAAAAAAAACGACTTTTTTTTTCATTTCTAATTTTTCAAGGTACCCCATCTTCAACACATTTCTGTAGACACGCATCATTCTTTCATGGGGTTGAAATAACTGCACGATGCCAGATAGCTCAGGAGATAGATATCTAGACTCAAAAAAAAAACACAACAGACAAACAAAAAAACAAAACAGGCGGTCTCAGTTTTGATTTCTGGCTCACGTCTTAGATGGCTCTAGGGTCGTGGGCCCAATACATGTATAACGACTCTTATCTGGCTTCATGGAATTAGTAATCCCTGTAAATAGCTTCTTTTGGAGATCAAGGGGACGTAACTCTAACAAAAGAAGTGTGTGATTTGCCTGAACCAGGTTCGGAAGACAAAACGTGTTGGCACGATGCCTGTAGGGCGGATAACCCTGTCAACCGGGCGCAGTGCAGAAGACGAAGACATGACTGCTACGTCACAGGACCACGCCCACCGGGTAGGGAATTGCAACACACTGAAGTTTGATTGCTTGTCCACTAGCTTCATAAATTCATTGATCCGTTTGTTGATTTTTACTTTTTTTTTATATACTTAATGATCATAACAAACTTAGAAATCAAGGCTGCCTTTATTAAAAAAAAAAACCTGATTGATTTATTTATTTATTTCTTGATTAACTTTTTGATAGATTGATTGAACGATCGATTTAAAAAAAAGTGTTTAAAATACTCAATTACGATTACAAATTTGTTGGATTAAATGTCAGTTTATCAGTTAATTAACCAACTCTTTGTAATGTTCATAAGATTTATGACGACACGGGTCTCACTAGACATGCTTGCTCTTGAAAGTTTACAACACTCTGGTAATCCGCCATTGTGGTCACCCCACTTTTTCTCAAAATCTTAATCTTAAAAATTTTCACTCGTTACACAAACGTCATGATCGGCAAATAATTTTTATATCGGGCACCTGGACAACTTGGTCAGCATAATTTGTCATTTGCCAGACTGAATACTGAAATTAACGATTTTCTGCTTTTATATTAACATTGGGTTAGCAAAGTACTTGAAATAGCCAATTTTGACATTCTTTTTATGCCTTGAAATCTTTTTTTTTTTCAGTATCATAATAGTATTTGGCGTATTCATTTTTCCCTGATTCCAGCAAAAAGAATTGGCGCTGCATGGATGTCAGTCTTAACTTAATTTTAGTACATCACCAAAAACAAAAAAGAAAAAAAAAAAAAAAAAAAAAAAAAAAAAAATATATATATATATATATATATATATATATATATATATAAACAGAAAGTAATCCAGCCTTTTTTTCATATTGTGGACTTACTACTTTGTGTATGTTGTCACTTTTTTGTTGTCTTAATTTGCAAGATAACATCAGGTCTAATTTTAAATGATTTGCGGTTCCATGCTCGTAAATTGTGCAATAAACTTGAAACCGATTTATTGTAATAAGCAGCAGAAAATAAGTCTATTGTAAACAAATAACTTTTCCTGCTTTTTCAGGAAGGCATATCAGAAAATTTCCCGGGACGGCGGAATGCCAATTTTGCTAAGGATTTGACTGCCAATAGCAGTGACCCATATCCAGCCAGCAAGAGCAGGACCAGTGGGACGGTCGAGCCACGCCTTGCCTCAGGCAACACTGACCAGCATTCTCCGGCGATCATGACATTGCCCCGAGCAATGACCAGTTCTAATTCCAATCACCTCTTAAACGCGGAAACAGACAGTGATGGAAAAAAATCTTCTTTGAAGCCAGGCGTCAGCCACTCTGTTTCTTACGGCTCAAATCTTACAGATCAGAGCAACAAAACAGAAGTTCCTCTGCAAATGCTGGGAAATAACAAAGCCGAAAGTCCTGGAAGTGGTCCTCTTCTGACAGTTAAGCAGCAGCATGTAGAGTTGCGCCGGGAAAACCCGATAGTACAGGTATCTGAGATGAGCAGACGTAAGGCGGTGATGAGGCAACAGCGCAACCTGCGCATCACTAGACTTCTGTTTGTGGTCACAGCGGTGTTCATTCTGAGCTGGGTGCCACCCTACATCGCCATGGTGAAGGGATTCTACATCGGCTACAGCTTTCCTCTCACCTTGACAGAGATGCTGTTACTGAGCTACGGGCCGAGCGTGTACGTCATCAACACCTTCTCCAACCCGATAATTTACGCCGCGCTCAGCGCCATCTACAGGAGACACGTCATCGACCTCTGGAAGGCGCTTAGGAAAACAGTCAACACAATTTGTTGCAGGAGGTGAATTTTTCTCTCTAGCTGTAAAATCGTTTTTGAATGAGAACATGTCCTAATTCCTAAAGAGGTTGAATTATCGGTCTGTTGCAGGTCGTTTAGAAGGTTTTAGACTGTCTTGACAAGATAGATGCAGCCATGTGAATTAGAATGAGATGGGTTTTTTTTTTCTTAAAACCATGGGTTTTGTTTTTAACACTACATTCATGGATTTTCATTTAAACATGAAAGGTTTCTAGCTCTTACATCCAGATATATGGCAAGTAACCAATATTAGTACCCTGCTTATCAATCTTTAGAATGAGATAATGGGCAGGGATCATAATCATTTAGATCGAAGAAAAGGAAAAACGAACCAAAACAGCTAAACAGTGAGGCAGACAAAAGAGGATATATTTTAGACTAAGATTAACATAAAGGAAGTGTGAAGAGTATAATTACAGCATAAAAATGTGCAGTGTTGTCACATTGGCACTCGACTGTTACTCAGAAAGACATTAGGCACACCAACTTTATAATTACGGGACAAAAAAGAAATAACAAAACAATTATCAATTCAACATATAAACGTTTCACTTTGGACGAAGCTTACAAAGTGAAACGTTTATATGTTGAATAGCTTTGTTATTTCTTTTTTGTCCCATAATTATAAAGTTGTGTGCTTATTTCCTTTTAGGCATTGTATTATACTATTTATAAACATACACGCGTCCTTTTGGATCCTTTATTATGACCAAGTTATCCTCCAAGTGTGGTGTTTTTACTTTCTGTTTGGACTCCGAAAGACACTAGAAGTGAAGCAGTCAAAGCTGACATGTTGAATAAGCCACGGCCAATAAGCATTCACAAAGCATCGTGATTGCAATGGAGGACAGATTTTTCAAAACAGCTTGAGTTAAAAAAAATAATGATAATGCAGCCGCCGCGCCTTCGCGCTATTTCCGAATAAAAGCTGGCATGATGAGAGAGAGAGATAGAGAGAGAGAGAGAGAGAGAGAGAGAGAGAGAGAGAGAGAGAGAGAGAGACAGACAGACAGACAGACAGACAGAGAGAGAGAGACAGAGAGAGACAGAGAGAGACAGAGACAGAGACAGACAGACATTGAGAGAGACAGTCAGAGAGAGAGAGACAGACAGACAGACACAGACACAGACAGAGACAGACAGACAGACAGACAGAGAGAAAGACAGACTAACAGACATACAGACAGAGAGAGAGGGAGGGAGAGTAAGAGCGAGCGAGAGAGATGGAGAGAGAGAAAGAGAGAGACAGAGACAGAGAAAGAGAGTCAGAGACAGAAGCAGAGATGGAGATCGTCCTTCGTGTGTCATACATTATATAATTATGGAAAGCGAACCGGTAAAGCACTCAATAAATCCCTAGTTCAGAAGTGCCAAAAGAAAGCCACCAGTCTGAAAGATTTATCCTACTGTGATGATAATAAATGTATTTTTCTGGCTCGAGCTTACGTTAGAATCAGTCTGTAGTCTGTTGTAACATGTCTGCATTCCAGACGGTCGTTATCACGTTACTATCAAGGAGATCTTTCAACCCTTTCACACCAAACTGACAAAGAAAAGGAAGAAAAAGCCATGACCTCACTAACCCCGGCCAATCTTAGTACCTGGTCCTAAACTATTTATCATTGCCCAGCTGTTAACAAAAGTTTACAAAAAATACTACTGATTAGGTAGATCTACAGGATTTCGAGTGCTAGAGTAAAACGTACTGCTTGAAGTAACAACTGTCGCTTAGGCATGGATAATCCAGACGTACCTAATATCATCAGACTGTTTAAAATTAAAACCTCAAATGACATCACGCTTTCTCTCCTTATTGGTCAGACAGCTAGTAATGGATATAGAGGCCCACTTCTATTAGATTAAATCATTATGTAAAATCAGTTTCTGGTTGTGATATAATTGCTCTTGAACGTGTACAGTTATTCATGTTTTGACTTCTCAGGACAACTTGTTGATACAATTTTAATGATGGAATGTAATAATTAAAGCACTTGTGCTGGACAATGATTTCTCTTGGAAAATAAATCAATTTCTTATTATATAAAGAAAAAATCGATTTTCCCCCCAGGATTATTTTTATGGAAAAAAAAAAGCTCAGATCAAGATTTGTGTATTACTAAGGTGATTTTCCCTTTGGAGAAAAATCGGCTAGTTTTGTACTTTCCTAAACAATTAAAAAATCATTCGAAACGCCATTTAGAAGTGTATGAATGCCTAGCAGTACCTAAAAGTCTGTGTTAGTCTAAATTCATAGCTGCCCGTTTATGTAAATCTACATAATAATGAAAGTTTAAAAGAATATAATTGTAAATAGATCTAAAAATTTTTGGGTAAAATAATATAACTTTTATTTATCGAAAAGATTGTTGTAAAATTTCGTGCCTGAAAATTTTTAATGCCATAACAAATGGTTTTTACACATAACGTCATTGTGCACTAACAGCATTGACGTGTTAAACATTTCAAAGTCCTAAAAGCTTTGGACCAAGCTTTTCTTACCAACTGTCTACTAAAGTGTAACCAACGCCACACATCTTGGCGTGCTGAGAACTTTCTTTATAATTCCTAAAATACATCAAATCACCTCATAATCAACCAGCTATATCAAACATTGATATAATATTTTTGATTTAATGTAAAAGATAACACTATTTGCTTATTATCATTTTTGTATAACGTTCTGTCTTCTTCTATTTTACATATCGTGTACAATAGTATTTATTTTCAGTGACATACCATGTTTCAGTGTATATAACTTAATGTAACGTACATGCCTTATTGGATGTTGTTAAATATTATTAATAATTATATTATTATTGCAGAATTTTTTCCTTTATAGGACTCTGACGAAGATTGAAAGGAAAAATTGGTCTAGTAAAGCTAGAACTTCTAAGGCTTATCAAAGCTTTTTTTAGAGTTCTCAGTAAAATTAATTTTCTGATTGTAAAGAGGGCTAAATGCGCTTTTATAATAGATCGCAAAATTCACATTGTCTTTTAAAGACCTTTACACAGCATTCTCCCAACCACGCAGAGGAAGGGACAAAAAGTTTCTGTTATGGCTCAACACTGGTATGGAAATTCATGCCAAGAGAATTAGATGGGGATTGTAGGGAAACAACCATTTCTATGATCATTGGCTTTTTAAAGAAGCGGCGATCATAGAAAGTGGAGTGTAAGACTTTCCAAGTCCATCGTAAAACCTGTACTATGAGAAAGGACTCTAACGGTGTTATTGTAAAAAAAAAAATCGAATTCCACAGCTAATCTTGCAGAAGATTACGTTTTACTTTCGGTTTATAGCGGCACCAAATTGTGACGTAGCATGCAGGGCACTTACTCCTCTTGCTGAAATCTCTTTGAGGATTTAGATTAAGATTGTGAATTTTGTCTCTAAAAAGAGATATTTTGCTTTTGAAAAATTGAACTAATCAATGATATTCCTGTAACAACTATGAAGGACGTTGAGATTTTACTTTTCAATAACAAAAAAAAAAAATAAATATGAGAAATCAAAGTGTTCTGTTGTTGTTGATTGTGAGAAAAAAAATATGGAGAGCTAATGAAAGGTCAGCCTTTTCATTTATCAATGATATCTATCACATCACATCGGATGTACGATACCACATAAATGAGCTATGCCCAATAACGAAAGAAAAAGTTCAATGGTACTATTTTTGTGGCATAGCTTTTCCTGTTTCGGGTAATTTTTTTTTACTTGAATTTGTGCACTGTTAGTTTTTTTTTTTTACTTATTAATCTAGTTCTAAGTGTTTTACACAGTAACGGTTGCACAGTACAGTTGCTGATGCCCAATATGCTGGAGCAACGACCTATCGTTTCCATCCTCCCAATGATGAAAGAATGGCGTTATAATCTAGCTGTAAGACTGACACATAATTATGAATTTTCCAATCAGCTTCACGAAAAGAAATAGATCTAAATATCTCAATATTTAAAAAAAAAATTCATCAACCTGTGTAGATGTTGGAGGGATCGTACCGATAAGTTCATTTTTTAGAAGACATCTTTATTCCGAATAACAAGATCCAGAATTTAGATCACACGGAGATTTGACTTCGAGAAAGAGGAGCCGTGCCCTGCATCGTGATACCTTCACTGCTTCGGTGATAAAAAACAGAAAGTAAAAATGTGGCCATCTGCATGTTTGAGTGTGAGACTTTTTTCCTTAATACCACCACAATGGTCAATTTTATAAAATTTAGAACAAAGGTCTTGATAGACCTTACATACTGATAGCTTGTTATGAATGTTTAGACCCTAGCGTTTATTGTGAGCTTTATTTGTATTAACAGCCAATACTCATAAAGATGATTTTGCCCAACAACCCTCATTGATAGCTCTAACATGCATGGGTCTCTAAATTATATTATGGGGAAGCTGCGGGCTCCATGTTTACATTTCTCAGTGGATCAGAAAGACCAAAAGTGGAAGTTTTGAAAACGATTTTGATTGATCAAAAACACAGGCAATATTTTCATATTTTCCGCTAAAGCTACTTCCTATTTTACTGATAAATTTGTTCCAAAATGTTATGCTGGTTTAATGACTTTCTGCGGTGCCCTTGAGTATCTACTTATACAGATCTATTATTTAAAGATTTTGTGTTACTTTCACAATTTGTGTTATTTGTCCCATCGATGATTTCAACAATTTTGTCTCAGTAATAAAGCATTCCGAATGAAACAAAACCATGATCTTCTTTATCGACATATCACAAAACTTTTTTTCTATCACTTTAATGCTGCATTAAAAAAGAAGCTCAATATACTTCTTGATATACTTGCTTTACTTCTTACTTCTTGCCTTACACATTCCATTACTTACTTCTTGCCTTACACATTCCATTACTTACTTCTTGCCTTACACACTCCATTACTTACTTCTTGCATTACACACTCCTTTACTTACTTCTTGCCTTACACACTCCATTACTTTCTTCTTGCCTTACACATTCCATTACTTACTTCTTGCCTTACACACTCCATTACTTACTTCTTGCCTTACACACTCCATTACTTACTTCTTGCCTTACACATTCCATTACTTACTTCTTGCCTTACACACTCCATTACTTACTTCTTGCCTTACACATTCCATTACTTACTTCTTGCCTTACACACTCCATTACTTACTTCTTGCCTTACACACTCCATTACTTACTTCTTGCCTTACTAACCCAATTAACTAATCTTTGCCTCACTTATCCCATTACTTTCTCACTTGCTTCATTACTTATACTTTGCCTGGCTTATTCTATTACGTACTTTTTCAAGTCCTTTGCTTATTTTTTGCCTTACTTGCTTTATTACTTAGTTTTTGCCTTACTTACTCCATTACTTAACTCTTGCAGTACACATTTCATTACCTACTCCTTGCCTTATTCCATTACTCACTTCTAGACTTACTTACTCTATTACTTAACCATTGTCTCACTTACTTCTTGTTTCACTTACTCTAGAATTTACTTCTTGTCTTTCTTACTCCATTACTTACCTGTTGCCTTACTTACTCGATTATTTACTTCTTGCCTTACTCCATTATTTTTTCTTGCTTTGCTTACTCTAATGCTTACTGGTATCTTACTAATTTCTTCCATGAATTTTATCATTACTAATTTGTTTACTCATGTTCTTGATGACCGAATTGCACGTGTAGACTTTGCCTTCCTGTTTATTCTCTCATTCAATTTTTTTGCTTCGACACTCTCTTACCCTAAGAAAATCATATTCAGTCCTCCACCAATGCAACTAACTAAACATATTTTTTTTTTTTACAAAATTTCATCGTTTTTCCTTCTCGCTCACCTTGTTTCTGTAAAACCAATCAAAACCCAAATCTAACTTCAGCCAGAGAGGGCAAAACTACATTCCCTGCTTCAGCTTAGGCTGAGAACACATCAGAGCCGTGCTGTAACGGACAGCCCGTAACGGCCAGTCATCACTTGATAGGACAGTCTACTTCCCTTTGCAATAGCAGACGCGCATCGGACACCCACAAGCCAGCACGATCCGTGCCATATGTTACAGCGCGCGACATCCTGTACATTACAGCCCTGTCATAAAACTTGGCCTGTGTCGGCCCGGACGCCATCTTGTATCGCTCCTCGATTCAGAACTTTATACTCAAATTTCTAAAAAATGCCAGGCCAGAAATGAAGAAAAGTCATTACATTTTGCCTAGGTTTTTACTAAGACTTGTTTTAAAACAAAAATAATTATGAATCGAAGCTTAGTTATTGAAAAACAAGTAAATTCGATCAGGCGTGTAACTCGTAGTACTCATTTACCTTGGCCACTGACCTAGATCTAGCTAACGGTCAGCAATGTTCACGTGACGAGCGGTCAGGCGCTAGAGTCGATCGACCGTGACCTTTGATCCCAACATCGCAAGTATCGGCTGAGCATGTAGTTTGAGTCAAGGCCCTCTATATAGTTATATAACCATAGAGATGAAGCCTTAGCTGTCAATGCTGCTGTTATACTGCCGTGTCCACCTTATTATCTAGACTCATCCTGATGCTGCAGTTCTAGAGTTGTTATCTGAGTCAATACTAAAACAGCTTTCACAACAGCATCTCGTTTACCTGGCGGCGCATTAGTTCATATGTCTGAGGTGGAATGGTGCAGCAGCAAGTGTTGGGCTGGCTGCGTCATCAGGGATCATTGGTAACAGGTTTGGAACCCCACACCATCGGTGGATGAATCAGGAAAACATTAAGATAATCGAGGTGGGGGATCGAGTTGAGAAGAAAAAGGAAAGACCTGTTTTTATTCTGGTGTCGGCGTTAATTTTCCAGTAATCAAATATTATGAAACCAGCATAGCACGTAAAGGTCTGGATATATACACGAAGCGACCTGTAGCTAGCTGCAGATCGCTTTCTGCAGAGAATTGCTTGCCACAAATTTCAGTG
This sequence comes from Elysia crispata, assembly GCA_033675545.1. Classification (NCBI taxonomy): domain Eukaryota; kingdom Metazoa; phylum Mollusca; class Gastropoda; family Plakobranchidae; genus Elysia; species Elysia crispata. The sequence continues at coordinate 53,614 of JAWDGP010001910.1, forward strand.
TGTTTACACGGGGCGATTTGGTGCTCTGTCGCTTTCTGCTGGTCGCTTTCAACAGTTGCTTTCTGCACGTCGCTAGCGATTTCTCAAATAGAGAAGACCGCAAAAAAGCAACTTTTAACATGCGCATTCACAAAATAATATTTTGCTGTGCTAAACAAAAATTTGGAAATTAATGGCTGCCAAATTAGTGGGGTTAATTCTGATATTATTCATGAGTTATACATGCATTACGGTCGGCAGGACAAAAGCCATACCTCCGTTTCCACAAAAATAGAAGAATAGCAATCCTAGAGAGTGCCAGGCTATTAAAATATCAGTTACTTGTTCGTGCTGGACTCTAGATCTATATTTGTCGCTAGACTATTAATGACCAAAGAAAGAAATCTAGATCCAATCTTTGTTCATGTAGACTGGACACCTAAATTCCAGACTTACTTTGAGATTTAAATTTAAATTTATATCTTGGATCGATATTCTAGCAGCAAATAGGCTATAGATCTAAAGTCCAATACGACCCTGCAACTGAGATTTGAAGGGCCCTAGCACACACTTCCTAGAGTTGCAAATCCTATTCTCGACGTATCCATGTTTTATAAGGCAGCTTTGCCACTGAAAGGCTTAATAGTATTATTCATATAGTTTTGGCTTTTAATGACGGACTTTTGACTGCATTGATGCTTCTGACCAAAAGAAACAATTCCAACCTGATCATAAAATTAAGAACTGAAAATTTACTTGAGTGACATAGAAATTTGAAATTTTCTTGAATCTGCAGTACCAGCAGCCAAAGAAGTGATAGTAATAGTATTTGTAGTTGTAGTAGGAATAGCAGCTGGAGCAGCAGCAGCAATAGTAGTAGCAGTTGTAGAAGTAGCGGAAGCAGCAGTAGTTTTTGAAGGAGTAATAGTAGTAGGAGTAAATTAGCAGCAGCACAGCAAAGGCAGCAGCAGCAGCAGCAGCAGTAGTAGTAGTAGTAGTAGTAGTAGTAGTAGTAGTAGTAGTAGTAGTAGTAGTAGTAGTAGAAGTAGCTGTAGTAGTAGTTGTAGTAGCTGTCGTTGTAATAGTTGTAGTTGAAGTTGTGTCTGTAGTAGTAATACTAGTTATGATAGGTGACGAAGCAGTGGTATTCGTAGTTCTAGTTGTGGTAGTACTAGATGTAGTAGTAGTAGTAGTAGTAGTAGTAGTAGTAGTAGTAGTAGTAGTAGTGGTAGTAGTAGTAGTAGTAGTAGTAGTAGTAGTAGTAGTAGTAGTAGTAGTAGTAGTAGTAGTTCTATTAGCAGCAGCAGCAACAGCAGCAGCAGTAGTAGTTGTAGTAGTTGTTGTAGTAGTTATAGTAGGTGTAGTAGTAGTAGCAGTAGTAGTAGTAGTAGTAGTAGTAGTAGTAGTA
>JAWDGP010001910.1:57500-72500 GCA_033675545.1 Elysia crispata
CCAATCCCCACTCAGAAAGAAAAATTAAAGCTCTATCATCGTATATAACAAGTTTAATTGTTCACAAAAACTCAGGCTTGTGTTGATAATAAGAAACTGATAACAAAATTTCGCAATGGTTTCACCATTATTAACATCCTGTCTAATTACATGATGTACGTTGACAACTTTCCAAAGTCAAAGAGGGATATTTACATTATTTGGGTTTTTTTCTGCGTATCGTTGTTCAGTAATTAGTTAACGTAAGATCACAGAGAAGTCAAGGAATAAAATTAGAAGGGTTATTGTCCGGGCATCCTTGTTCTATTTCACTTAATCAGGTGACATGACTAGGTTTTGTCACAAGTTTGGGTCTCGTAATGACATCGTTAAAGGCTGAGACTCACAAAGCGCGGTCCTCTCTCCTGATCCCTGGATAATGGACGATATTTTTATCTTAGTACAGAATCTCCCCATGTTGATCTCCAGATCCCTGGTCTAACCCTTCCTAACGGCATTAGTTCGTAGTTTATGGCACACAAATTATCCAATATTAGCGCAGCGGTTTTTTCCATCTTTTTTTTTCAAACTTAAACCGATTGATCAGTTGATTATTTGATACGCTTGTCTGTAGTGAGGGGTCTCAGACTTGGTTTGCAGATCCACCCGCTAAATTGTTTGGCGGAAAGATTCCGTCAGTGTTTACCACTGCTGGCAAGTGGCTCCTGGCAGCAGATAGCAGGGAATGGTGTTGCCTGTGAGACCCCACGGCCCAGAAACGTATCAATTTAATTCAGTGCCAATTTTAGGAGCAGTTCCAAGATTCTTCGGTCGGTTAAACTTTAAAACAGAGCACTTTCTCAAGCATAATATCTAACTATTTAATCAAACAAGTTGCTGTCGATATAATTATTTTGAAAACTAGACAATATTGTAAAAAACAAAAATTTGAAAACATAACTTCTGCGAATTCGTTTGAAAAAAAAAAAACAAACAAAAGATGAATGTGCAATGAATATTGCAGCTGAAAATAATTTGATCTAAAAATTAACAAGAAATAAATAAAGGCTCCCAAATAGTCGTCCGCTTTCAATATCAGCTCTCCATTCCTTCCTTTTTCCCACCATTGATCTAAAGTCTCTACCCATAACTTTTTTCTCCAGCCTACCCCTTTTCCTCCTCGCCCTCAGCTAGGTAAAAGAAAAGTCATATACCTTGATTCCGGAAGCCAAACTTCAAAATTTCGAAACTTGCTGGCTATTTTCAGACTGCAGCGCTGTTTTACTGCCTTTTTCATGAGAACGGAAAGAAAAAGACTTTCTTTTCATTATTTAAACCTCAGATGTTTGAATTTTCATCAGTGCGTATGGAGTGCAAAAAGTTTGTGAGGCCCCAGTTTTTAAAACTATCTCTCTTTAATTTTCTAATTTTAAAGAAGGTTTGAACTTTTAATTCTTATTTCGAAGAATTGCTATTCGTCTGATTATGTTCGTTGCGTGTTTCTGTTTTTTGTAGCTTGGCACACAAGTCATCCTGTAGAGCATTTGCATTTCTAAAAAAATAACAAGAGCTTTGGGACCATAAACTCCTTTCTTTACTTACGCGAAAAAATTAATTTGTACGAAAAATCCTCTAAAAAGGCATATTAAAGAGTCCAGGCTGCATACTTAAGATGAAGCTATCTAAGATGAGGGTTTGGAATTTTGAAGATAATAATCTTTACACACATTTTCTCAGCTCACCTTATTGAAAATGGGTATCCAGCTACTTAATGCTAAAGATTCATATCATCAGTAAGCTAGAGCAACTAACTAATGTCAGCGTCCGCAGTTCTGTATTCTTCCTTGTGAGATAATTAAGGCATAATCGTTATTTTAAGCGGAGAAAAAAATTCATTTCGATTGGGTAACGTTTTTTTTCTTTTTGGTTTCACGTCGGGGAAAGCCATTTTGGGAAATAAGCAGTGAAGAACTAGTTTGTTTTTAACTCTTCAATACATACTATCACTTTATTTAAGTAGCAACATTGAATTTGAATCCATCTAACTACTTCTATATTACAGTTTGAATGCAAACATATTTTGACTAACCTTTTTTATGCAAATTTGAGGGTTTAATTAAGCACCCGAGGTACAGAATCCGTCAAATACTGAAGAGTTTCTTACAAAAGATCCATATTTTTATAGATAAGGTAAGCTACTACAAGGCAGCCTCGGTAGACATAGGTTTTAGAAACAGACAAGTCGGTCAGAAATGGGTTAAAGATAAAAATGGAACATGAAAGTCTAAAAAAAAAATAACCTCTTTCATAATTTTCACAGATAGCAAGCCCTTATCAAATAACACACACAAAAAAAACAACAACTTTGGGCCGTTATGCATCGCTTTTTTTTAATTAACTCACAAATTGTTTTGTACAAAGTAATCATCGTGGAATCTTAGTTAGACAACATCATAGACATAATTGAATATACAGGAAAACACATTCAAATTTTATTAAAGGTCTAAGAGATTTACTGTAAAACCCGAAAAAATATTTCGGAACTCATTTTTTGGGATCCCTCATATTTTCTAGTCAATTATGTTTTTAGACTAGAAAGTTTAGGCAACCAGTCCTTATCTTGTTAATCGCTCTCAGGTCTAAGACATCTTTATGGTGCAGACAGGGGGATTCATTAGCTTCATAGATCAATATTTTCAACTACGATTTGGGGCAAAATTTATGTAACGATTCATTGGTCATTTCATCATTTTTCAATGTTCACATAGTTCACCAATACCAAAAATACGACCGATTTTGTTTCATAGGAGCAGCCTGTAGTTGCTAAAGACTTCACGGTGAGTCTAAACCATTGCTACTATGATTATCCTCCGTCATGATTAAATAACTGGGATTGAAAACTCCATGTCTCAAGTCAACCCGCCATTTTGTCTGTGCTTACCTGCAAGAACTCGATCTGTATGTTTCCATCAATACATTCATATAGGCTTCTGACGCAGAAGAGCTCCCATTTATTTGATTCATTCATCACATTATTATTATGCGAATACATATATGCCAAAGGAACATAACCCCATAACATTTTTCAATTATATTTCGAAAAAATATTATATATAGAAATTCCATTTCACTACATTACAGCTTCCTTTTCTTTAGTATTAGTTTCAAAAGACTTCACAAGGCACGAAAAAGTGTTTCAGTAGGACTTCTGAAGAGTGAACGAAAGCAAATATCAAACGAACCATGAGGCTCTTCGTAATTGCGGTGTATAATAAAAGAGGTAGACAACATCACGAAATTTTCATCAAATTTAAATTTCGAAATGATATTGTCATATTTCTAATGAAGATTTTTTTTTTTTAAATTCACTGATTGAATTGTTGCTGCAATAAAAATTTTCATCAACAAAAGTAAACTTCGCCTTTTTGTCATACTGACGAAAAATATAAGACGGTAACAGCACAATAATAATTATGTACGTACTGTTTTTACAATAGAGTACATTAAGTCCAACGAGGGAAAAACAAGGCAACAGATACAAATTAATGGAAATATTTTCCTCAATCTTTCGTTAAGTATGCAACAATCTTTGCGATGAGATAAGTATTGATTGTCTGCTTGATTTTCCCCATTGAAAGTTGTTTAACGCATTTGCTAAGACGTTATTTCTGTTAAGAAGAAGGAAACAGTTTAGATCTTACGGATAAAGTCTAAACAGTTACTTGTCAAACTGTTCAACATGAGAAAACGAAAAAATATTTTTGTGTGGATTTAAAACAGTAGTTGCAAACATCAATATATATATATATATATGTTTCATATTGATCCTCACAACCTTTTTTATCGGTTGAAGGATAAGACTCTGCTTCACTGAGAGTCGCAATGGCCATGGAGTTAACTTTTGCTTCGCTCTCATAAAACATTTTCTGAGCAACCAGACTGACTTGCTTCAAAGTATCAGGTGCTCATGAAATTACAATGACAAAAGAAGAAACAGGAAATCAAACTTAATCGTGGTCATAATTACATGGCGAGATAAATCACACAGAAGTACAAATATGGAAATCCCAACATAGTTACAAATATTCATTTTAGTACCGATATAATCTTGACTTGGTTTTTATTTGCTTCCCTGAGATTTCAACAAAGAAGAAAATTGATCGGATGAGTTCAACAATTATGGTTTCCATCATATGAGAAATGAGAATTCTGTGAATCAAGGTCTAATCATGGCGAATATATTTCTAAGGATATCACAGTATTTAAATCTAGTCAGATATTCCAAGTATTGTCTTTAGAAAGTACAAATCTTGAGAAATTTTATATAATTATATAATTTTATATAACTATATCTCCCATTGCTATCTCGTTTCTTTAAAGAGATTACAGTTAAAGCTAGATGTACTTCATCTTGTCATCTTCTTTCAAAAACAGTGACGTCGTTGGAATTATACCAATTAGCACTTAAAGCCTAACACAAACAGACTCGTTAGAATCGGAAACCAATTGGTCACGAACAGTGTGTCGGAAAATTGATTTCAAGATATCTTACACTCTCCGTACACCGTTTGTCACGTACAGTTCAATAACTATGAAAGCGCACATTTGAGTGCTAAAAGCTTGTTACGTCCGTTACATATAATACTCTTTGAAATTACTCGATTTTTGAGACCATCTTCTAAAAGCTTATAGACCACTCTGAGATGTTCAACACAGTGCGTCTCGTTTCGGCTAAGGCCAGAGCCCTTTAGAGAGGAGATCACTAATTTCTTTCCATTGAGCAAAAGTCGAAAGAAACGGATCACAGAAGCTGAGATTTGTTTATAGGAAGGTCTCATGGACAGGAGAGAAGACAAACGAACGTGTCTTAAAATAGGCAGACACGGAATAAAATCTCCTTCATAGAATCAGGACCTAACAAGCAAAGTTAGTTGGCCATTTTATACGTAGACATTGTTTGAAACTTCTTTACAACTGGTAAGATAAACGGAAAGAGAGCGAGAGGTAGTCAGAGAGAAAAGATCTCGGACGGGCTGGGAAGATGGAGTGGTGGAGGCAAAGGTCTCGACCTGGTTGAGGACAGAGAGGCGTGGAGGGGCATGGTCACCAACGCCAACCGGCATGGCACTCCCTGGTGATGATAAATATCTTTGGTTCCAAAACGTGTGCTCCATTTCTTGCTGCATCTTTCAAGTAATGCTCGACCTAGATCCAATTAATAATGTGATAACTAGGGTCCTCGTACACAAACCCCTGCCCTAACCGTAAGGCGCTGGTAGGGTACCCATTATCTGTGGATGAGTTGGAGTTGTTTGATAAGTTTTATCTTATGTCTATGCTGTAAAAAACGTATTTATATAGCCGGACTGGTTTTTAAACCTTACTGTGACTATCAAAACTGACTTCAGTATAAAAAAAAACGCAATTTGAGAAGGGTTTGTGCTAAGGCAGAATAGAAATCAATGCTTTTCTGTTGTTTTCTTTTTTTTTTTTTAGATAGCCTTGCACATTGTGCCAAGCAAATAAACGCCGCTTTTTTTTAGATGCTCTGCTTACACCAACTGTGGATTAACATCATTATTTGTCCAATGCTCGTTAGATTCTCACCACCGGCAGCGCACCTTGCTGACCACTGTCCACAGAGCCTTCCACAGGTCGATGACGTGTCTCCTGTAGATGGCGCTGAGCGCGGCGTAAATTATCGGGTTCGAGAACGTGTTGATGATGTACACACTGCGGCCGTAGCTCAGTAACAGCATCTCCCCCAGGGAGAGCGGAAAGGTGTAACCGACGTAGAATCCCTTCACCATGGCGATGTAAGGCGGGACCCAGCTCAGAATGAACACCGCTGTGACCACAAACAGAAGTCCAGTGATGCGCAGATTGCGTTGGGTTCTCGCCGCCGCCTTGCGTCTGCTAACCTCAGTGACTTGAATCCTCGGTGCGGTTTGCCGCCTCTCGCTTGTGTCGAGTTCAGTTACCATTAGGGAAGCAGCTGCGGAAGCTCCGCCGTTACTAGTCCCCAACGTCTGCATTGGCATCCTTGAGAAGCTTGCGCATGCGCTGCTGTGATCTGTCGTACTTTCTCCGTTGGCGAGAGACTGGCTGCTGTCTATTATAAATACCCGCCTGTCCCCATCCATACATTTTCTCGGGTTGTAGAGTGAAGACTGGTCATAGCTCGTGATCTGAGTGGGTATCCTTCTGGGCAAATCTCTGAAACCTATAGTGGGGACAGCTAGCTGTTGAGTGGTTCTAATCGTGACGAGGTTGTGACGGAAATTGCCAGCTTCGCGCCTAGAGCTGGTCATACCGCCGTCATTGACGCTCGAAAGGTCGATAGGCAAACTTGCACTTTGGCGTCCCAGGAAACTGTTTGACGCTGTCACCTGGGGAAACAGAGGGAGTCGACGTGCAATAAACTTGTTAAGACTTTGAGATGCCTAATTAAGTTTGACTGAATATTTTCAGTTTTAAGAATATGGTGTATCATCATAAATCGAAAACCTAAATTAGCATCTTAGGAATATTACATCCTGGTATCACAGAATTTAAGAATAGGTATGATTTGCTTGAAAAGACGAACAACAAGCCCTTTCAGTCAATAAATTTAATAACCAATTGTTTGCCGACAAGTTAAATGCGTCCAGGAAAATGCAAGTATATGTAGAACCAGGGGTTTGAAACTTCGAAGGAAAAAATTTGTTCTTGGAAGCGGTTTTTTATATCTTAGCAAATGGTATTTAGTCCATTGCGTTATGGATAAGTAACTGGAGACCGTAGTTCCGGCTTTGACGATATAAGAGGCGCAAGCCAACCAGAACAAGCAAGATGGCGCCGCTTCTAGGGCAGTCTCGCTTATCATATAGTCGCTGTGACAACGAGATTATTTTTTACCTTTCCATACATGTTTTGGAGCGGCACTAACTGAGTTTCTTTTTACGATGCTCACAAGTGAACGTAGTCGATTCTAAAATTGCTAAATCAATGCGTTATTAATTATTTAAAATTTAGGCAACAGTCAATTACGTATTAGAATTAAAAGAAGTTTAAAAGTAGAAAGAAGCGGCGACATTTTCAGCTCAAAATAATATGATAATAGTCTTAGCTGACATGTCAGTAGTTTACGTGTATTTGGTTTCTTTGAGTTTTTATAGAAAAATAAATATTTTCCTGTTCGATGAGAAATGTGTAGCAGAAAAAAATTATACAAATGGAATTCATGTAAAATTTCAAACACAACTGATTATGTCACTAAATTACAACCATACTTTAAATGAAGGGGAGAGAAAAACCGCTACAAATCTTGTTTGAAGATAGTTCTAGCTATGTTCTTTAATTAGGAAAAACAATTTTTTAAATTGAATTTTTTACACAAACAGTCTGCGAAAACTATCTCAATGATTGAAGTTTGTTGTCATAACTGAAACAAGGCTTTGTTTAATCTTTAATATTAACCGGAGTTTTCTCTGAACATCTACGCCGAACAACCTGCTATCTGAGCCATCAGATATATATTATAGTTTATATTAAAATGTTCAAAATATTCTACCAATTTTTATTTCATATATATTGTAGATTATTTGTGTGTATAATATTTAAATTTGAAACGAATTGTTTGCCCAAAGAATAGGATCTACTGAGTCTGCGATAATGGAATCAACATCAGTGCCGACTATATCAAACAAAAGTCATTCATTTCCAGGCTAAACTTCGAAATAATTAGCCTATATGTTCAAAGTCATCTTATTTTTCTTAATAATATCGATAACTATCTTGAAGCCATTGAGTCTATCAATCAATCAAAAAATCAATCTATCAACTATTTCTGTACTTTCTTGATAGTCTTCTATGTTTTCTATATTAACAGCTAAAGTATGAACTACAGAACAATCAGTAGAATTGTTCTGTTAATTAATCAATCACTTATTATTTCATTCAATGAACTATACAGTCAACAATTATTCAATCAAAAATTGAATCATTCTTTTTTACTGAATCATGTTACTTAGGAATGTTCTTTAAGATGACAGCTAAGATATAGCGGATAAGGGTTGAGTTATAGTATTACGGTTCAACCACTAAATCAATTACATTAAACAATAAGTTGATTACTTAAAAACAACAACTTTAATGCTCTCCGAGTAAAGTTATCAATATTGGCATGAGCTGTTTTGATTTAGTTTTAAACCAATAATATACTTGTAGATGATAATACAAACATTATCACAGGACGTCTGACGGCTGATGCGTCGTGAAAATAAATTAGTTAGATATCAGTTTTCAGATAGAAAAGTGAGTCACAATTCTAGGCAAACAGTAATGTATATAGGTTTACAATCCAAACAATATTGTATCTAGATTTACAATCGAAACAATGTTGTATCTAGATACAATCAAAGCGATGTTGTATCTAGGTTTACAATCAAAACAATGTTGTATCTAGATTTACAATCGAAGCAATGTTGTATCTAGATACAATACAAACAATGTTGTAAACAGATTTCCAATCAAAACAATGTTGTAACGAGATTTACAATTCAAACAATGTTGTAACCAGATTTACAATTCAAACAATGCAGTGGGGATCTAAGTTGAACACAACCGCACCTATCGATCTTGCTTCATCATCGCATTAAGCTACTTTATAATTCTATATTAGTATATATTTACATTAAAAACACCCAATTGAATGTGTTTTGCAGACAATAATTAAAAGATATGTTAAAAGTCTAATAGAGAAAAATATTTGGTAAATGCATGATACAAAAAAATTTGAATGGCAAATCAACCAGGAAACCAAACAATAAAACGACCAATGACCGGTTTTTGTGTTAGCAATCCTTTACCTTGGAGACATGATCTTGTGAGTGTACCGTGCTCACGTCAGCCCCAGCGCTGCGCCCGGCTGACAGAGTTGTCTTCCCCCCAGCAGCATCCCCAACACGCTTTGCCTTTCGAACCTAGAACAACGGTCAGAGCAAGAAAGTTGGGGGGGTCATTAAATACAGATCAAAGGTCAATCCTACGTTAGAGGCATTTCTTATGTGGTGCAAAGTGGCAGATAGATAAATAAATAGATAGATAGATGGATGGATAGATAGATAGATAGATAGAGAGAGAGAGAGAAAGAAAGAAAGAGAAAGAGAGAGAGAGCGAGAGAGAAAGAGAGAAAGAAAGAGAGAGAGCGAGAGAGAGAGAGAAAAAGAGAGAGAGAGAGAAAGAGAGAGAGCGAGAGAGAGAAAGAGAAAGAGAGGAAAAGAGAGAGAGAAAGAGAGAGAGAAAGAGAGAGAGAGAGAGAGAGAGAGAGAGAGAGAGAGAGAGAGAGAGAGAGAGAGAGGGGGGGGGGGGTGGAGGTTGTTTCTTAAGTCTATGTAACTTGCTCAAGACATAAAAAAGGGTTAATTTGTTACAAACGAACTCGCCTTCTTTTACCGTGAATGAGTGACGATTTCGAAAATTTATTAGAAAATAGATATTTCTTCGATTGTTTTATTTGGTTGAACAAAGACAAGTCAATCTACTTTAAAAATAATTTTTAGGCATGGTATTCAATTATTTAAAAATAAACCTAGCTTATTTCCGAGACATGATGTAAATAATAGAATGGGCGCACGCGCTATATTTTCATTTATAATGATATAACACAACTTTTCTATATGGAAAAAATACACTGACGTCATTTATTTTGGTCTAAGTCCAATATACGGAACAAGCTCCTACTGTATTTTGTTGAACTGTTTCAAGATCATTTTAAACGGTTATAAGATGGCTAGGAGTATCTAAAAACACACTGTATTCTGTGAACTCAAAGCTGCCTATTTATTCTAACACACACGATAGTGCGTGCTCATACCAATCTATAAACAGGTTTGTATTTTTAACAAGTTTGATGAGTCTAATACTTCACAATTTGAACTATGATTTAGTCAATGGTATTATGAGTGAGATAATTCTTGGTTTATATTTTATTTTTCTACGGAATACTTACAAATCTCAAAAAAAGGGAACTAAGTTTTGCAGTCTTATCCAACAACTTTAATTGAAAGTAGTTTTTCTTTTAAAATAAAGAAATAAACTTGTCTGTCGAATCAAGAACTTAAAAATGAAGACTTTGGGGTTTTTTGTTTTTTTTTTTTTTTGTTCAAAAGTGAATCAAATTTAACATTTTTTTTTTCAAAAAACTAGTCATACGTAAATGCTATGTTGTTTAATAATATAACCTTTATATAGGATTTTTTATGTTTTAAAAACCTCGCGCTACTTAAAAGTTTTGTTCCATAAAATGCAGCACTTATCCAACCTCAAAGAGTCTTCCTTTACAAATTCAATTTGCCAAGATCCTTCGCATAAAGTTGGTCCAGATCAGTGTCTAAACAAAAGAACTATCACACAGGGCCACCTCATGAAATGAGTGTAGTGTGCCTCAGTAGTGGAAGTTTTAGTGTGAACTCTTTAGACATTACCATCTCACCCCAAAGCATAAAGAGTTACCCCTTGACCAGTCGACCCGAGTTGTCTTACCTTGATCGCGATGTTGATGTAACAGAAGACCACTGCTGTGAACATCATCAGAAACAGGACAAAAATCAGGCTGGAAAGGGAGAAAGATAGAAAAATTATAAAAAAGAAGGAAGAGGAGGGGAGACAAGCAAAGAAGATGATGGGGAGAAGGAAAAGATTAAAGAATTACTACATTATTTGTATCTACTACTGCTATGAAGACAATTATTTTACATGGAAACTTAAATGAATTTGTTTTTCAATTGATGCCGGAATCAACGTGCCTTCCTAAAGACTGTGTCTTTAAACAGAAGAGCTGGGGCACCAAAAGGCACCTTCAAAGCATTATTGTTCAATGAAGAAGATGAGAAGAATATAACCACAAAGACAAGGTTCATCACACTGTGTGGGGGAAAAAACATCTCTTAGAAAGAAAAAAAAATTCTTGCAGATTTCCGCGCTATTTGAAACTTTGTATTGAGTAATCTTTTGCTGTAAATCATGTTGCCATGACAAGACATGTGTTGAAAACCTTTCGGACAGATCGTGTTCCAGGCATCACAGTGTTCTTCATCTAAATTCTCGAACTTCGAGGGTGCTATAAACTCACAAAGGGGGTGTCATTGAGGTTGTGCTTTCTTTTTTTATGCTTCAATAGTTAAATGCAATAAAAGAGGAGTTAAAAAAACAAAAAGAAAACAGATAATATTGAAAGACATGGACTTACAGAGTATATAAAACATATGAAGAGCAGTGAGTGTGTGTGGAAAGGGTGTGGGGGGTAATAACAATGTAGACAAGATAAGATAAAGTTTGTTCATTTCTCTTCCAGAAATTCAAAATTGACAGACTTTCTCTAAGAGGGATGTATTCCCTACGACTACTACTACTACTACTACTACTACTACTACTACTACTACTACTACTACTACTACTACTACTACTACTACTACTACTACTACTACTACTACTACTACTACTACTACTACTACTGCTACTGCTGCTGCTGCTGCTGCTGCTGCTACTACTACTACTACTACTACTACTACTACTACTACTACTACTACTACTACTACTACTACTACTCCTACTCCTACTCCTACTCCTACTACTACTACTCCTCCGACTCCTACTCCTACTCTATATATATATATATATATATATATATATATATATATATATATAGAGAGAGAGAGAGAGAGAGAGAGAGAGAGAGCTATTACTAATATAAAAAAATGTATTACAACTGCACAAAAATGTAACGCATAAAAGAGACTCTTTAGAAAAAGATGAATAGGGATAGAACACTGATAATATTATTCTACACTAGTCATAGATCTAGTGATTCTGCTGACGTCGACAATGATAGTAATGATGATGCTGATGATTACGATGGCAATGACAACGTTACTGCTGTTGCTGGTGTGGATGACAACTATAATTATCAAAGGGGTAAAGACTTCTCCTGCGGCTTCTGTTGCTGGCACTGCTGCTGATCATGATGATTATGATATTGATTACAATGATGATAAAGTCAATGATTAAGGAAAATAATAGACTTATAATTATGAGAAACACCTGTAATAGCCTTTGACGAGCACGTTCTGCTGGAGTGCTACCTTCACCTCACACACACCACGAGAGAGGTTCTCGAAGATATACAGGCACGGAGCGGCCAGGACGCTGTTTACCAGGATCATGATGATGCTGATGTTCCTGGCCCGTGTTGGCGAGATGTTCCACCTGAACGTGTGGCACAATTTGATGTACCTGGGAAGGAAAGTATGCACAGTGAGCGAGAGACCGAGAGAGAGAGAGAAAGAGAGGGAGAGAGAAAGAGAGACAGACAAACAGATAGTCAGAGACACACAGACAGCAGACGGACAGTCAGAGCGAGAGAGACAGGCAAATAGATAGTCAGAGACACATAAACAGACAGACGGGCAGTCAGAGCGACAGAGACAGACAAACAGATAGTTAGAGACACACAGACAGACAGACGGGCAGTCAGAGCGAGAGAGACAGACAAACAGACGGACAAACAGACAAACAGTCAGGCAGGCAGGAAAAAAACAAAAACAAAAACAAACGGATTTTGAGAAAAAAATCGTCTTAATTTTTAATAGCGTAATATTAATGGAGGAGAGAATTAAAATCTAAATGGTTGGAATTTTCTTAACCATTCAAACCAAAAAAAAAATAAAGGCATGGATGAGCGGCAAAGAGAGACCAACCTTATTTTTTGTAAAGCTTAAAGTTGAAGGTCAAAGCTGGAGATCAAGGACGTATCGATAACTCACAAATGTAATCGATTCCGAAAAAAAAATAATTGTACTGCTCGATATATGGCAAAGTAAATCCAAACTCTTCTAGGTGTACATATGAAGCAAAAAGCAAAAAAAACGCGCGCACATAGAGCTTGATAAACAACTTTGCATAATCGATTCCAACAATATCTTACGCCCCGGCTGCGTTGTAAAGTCAAACCAGGTCACCTGTCTATAGCGATGAGCGCGAAGATGAAGATGGAGACGCAGACGGTGATCTGGGACAGCCAGGAAATGACCTTACAGAGGTCAGAGTTGGAGTGGTGCAGCCACACGCCAAGGTGCTCCATGATGTACACCGGGCTACGGAACAGGCAGGAGACCAGGTCGGCCCAGGCCACGATCAGGATGTACCAATCACAGCTCGTCTTCACCTGGAGAGGAGGAGGTTGATTGGTTGTAAGGGCTATTTGCTGCTTAGTTAGTTGATAAGTTCTTGGATAGTTCAATATTCTTAATGATGAATTTAACGTATGCTCAACTTGTGGCCTATCATAGAGAAGTTAGTTATTTTTTTTACAATTAATTTGTAGTTTAGCTACAATTGTGTTTATATTTGTGTTTATATATTTGAAAACAATAATAGATATGAAATAATGGTTGTTTGGTTGATTGATTTGCTAGTTGCTTATTTTAATATTTCAATTATTTATTTTTTTTAAATATTGATTGAAAGACTGCTGAATTTCATTCATCAAAAATTCTTCTAGACCACTATTTCTAATTAGGATGTTACATAAGTAGTCTTTAAGATTGATCTGTTTTTAACATGTTTTTCATTCACAAGCAATGTTTTCGTTAAAAAAAGGTTAAAGTTTACTCTGCTGCACTTTGTCATTTTTTGTTTTGCCTAGCTTTGGTTTCGATCAGCATTCGAAAATAATTAAGTCCAAAAAGATAAACCATTTAATTGGTATAACAAGCTTTCCTAATTTGTTTTTCACATGACTCTAGACCCCCTCCCAAACATTTTCCCTCTTGATCGTAGAAATATATAGAGCTATTATTAATAACTTAAAAATTGCATTACAACTGCACAAAAATGTAACGCATAAAAAAGACTCTTTAGAAAAGATGAATAAGGATAAAACACTGATAATATTGGTGCGGGAACAGAAACAAAGAAATAACGCCATCAATTACTGTTATAATTCACAGACAGAATTCTGTGAAGACCATGATATTTTCTCTTGCTATGTTTTCTATCCCACTCCCTTAAGATTTCCTTCATTTTGTTGATTGTTTATCTTTTATCATTTTTTCCCTTATTATTGCCTTGCTCTTCACATCTCTCCAAAACTTAAGAACAACACTAGAAATCATTGCCGACTCTAAATCTTCGTAGGTAAAGAAATCGCAATATACAAATCTGAAAGGGAACAAACTCCTGCTTTCAGTGAAAGCGATGAGTAGGCCAAGGCTCAGACAGGCAATCATTATGTTTTATTTTTTTTAATTGTGATGAAGTAGATGTTGTTACATACACCTCGCGTTTCCTATGGTCTCCTGCTCGAGGAGTTGCTGTTTACCAGTGGTGTAGATCGAGGCCACACAGTGCGATAAATCCTTAACATGTCTTGATATAAACCTACGTCAAGTTTGTCATGTGAGGTAAACTAACACTGAGCGACCAGTTTCACAGGTCTAGCCAGCACTCTCAACACGCTTCGATTATTTCATATCTTTTTATCAATATTGAGTCACTTAGCAAATATTTTCAACGCATTGACGAGCAAAAAGTGTTTCTACTCTTTCAATACCCGCTATATCATCTGCGTTCCTCACACCGCTCATTATGTAAAGCTCCGTACTATGGTCAATCAAAAAGAAACAACTTGTTATTAATGTTATTTTTACCTATATGATAATGAGCGTTTAGAAGGATCAATGAAAAGGTAGGGATTTTGCATAATTGGCAAAAGTGCTCTTATTGCTATGAGGTTTTATATCTCATCTACCTTTAATTTATAAAAACGAAGAACTACTATGCTTTTACTCTTTGTCTTAAAATTTCTGAAAAATTGTTCTTATTTCTTTCTCGTATAAGATCTTGTTCAAGTCAGAAAGAGATCTTACCTTACATTCTCTTCATACGACACGGAACGGCAACCGAACACACCTCAGTCATACCCGAAGAGAGCGGAGGACAAGCGACAACTTTGTCCTCCGCTTGAAACACCAATGTCGCGTG
>JAWDGP010001910.1:77500-122500 GCA_033675545.1 Elysia crispata
A
Source organism: Elysia crispata (assembly GCA_033675545.1). Classification (NCBI taxonomy): domain Eukaryota; kingdom Metazoa; phylum Mollusca; class Gastropoda; family Plakobranchidae; genus Elysia; species Elysia crispata. The sequence continues at coordinate 77,502 of JAWDGP010001910.1, forward strand.
GATGGAGAGAGAAAGAGAGACAGAGAGACAAAGAGACAAAGAGAGAGACAGAGAGAGAGAGAAAGAAGGAGAGAGTCAGTGAGTGAAGCACATGGACAGGGCTAGGGAGACAGAGTGGAAGGGATAAAAAGGGAAGGATGGAGAGGGAATCAGAGATCTATAGATGAAGATAGGTACAGAAAGAAGAAAAGAAGAGGCAAAATTCTAAGCAAGAAAAACTGAAATAAGAGAAACAGATAGAAAGATATTGAGACAAAGTTCGTTGCAATGAGCAGATGAAGAGTCAGGGAGAGAGAGAGAGAGAGAGAGAGAGAGAGAGAGAGAGAGAGAGAGAGAGAGACAGACAGACAGACAGACAGAGAGATGGAGAATGAAGGTGGAAGGAATGGGTAGAAGATAGAGTGAGAGAGAGGCAGTGAGAGTATATGATAAACTATGTCTTCAATTACAACATATCAGTTTGCGAAATCTAAGATTCACCTCTGCTCTCCACATATGATAATAATTATTAAATGTTTGATTTTCAGATATCTTGTTCTACTTTACTAATACACATCGTTAGGTTTTAGAGCTGACAACCTTAGAATAATCATTAAATTTTTGATTCTCAGATATCTTGTTCTACTTTACTAATACACATCGTTAGGTTTTAGAGCTGACTACCTTAGTATCTTCTTTTGTTCTATACTGTACTTTAACTAAATGGTTTTTTTTCTTAATATATTATTATTTTTTCACATTAAAACTTCATTAGATTAGAAAATTCTCGAAGGCGTGTAATGCAAGTATACAGAGTGAGACTCTAAACGTTCCATACTCGACTTTTCGCCCCAAGTCTTCTACAGAACCTGCCTACAGAATCAGAAAGGTAAGAAGATTTTATGACATATGCCTGTGTAAATATGCTTTTATACGAATTTTTTTTTCTTGGCAAATAATTTAACGCTAGGTAGATTCTGTGCTCCGGGATCTTCCCCGAAAACAAAACAAAAAAGTTTCACATTTTTATAGATCTTCCCTATCATAAAATATTTCCTTTTCATTAAAAAAAAACAAAAAAACAGCGGAGTGAGCTTCAAAAACTTAACAGCACCGCGAAATAACGAAATCTTATATCTTAGGTTTTTCCTTACATTTAGTACCGAGAAGTTCCTTGCTTGCCTCTGAATGGGGACTTCACTAGTCACTAGAAAAGCAGAGTCACATCTGTCTAGCGTGAAGAGTGAGATAAGTCGCGGACCATCAACCACCATGGGATTGGCTTGAGCTCCTCTCTCTCTCTCTCTCTCTCTCTCTCTCTCTCTCTCTCTCTCTCTCTCTCTCTCTCTCTCTCTCTCTCTCTCTCTCTCTCTCTCTCTCTCTCTTCTCTACAAGTCACACCATCGATACTGAGTGAACAAAAAGATCAGCTTCTAGCAATAAAGCATTTTGTTGTCTCTTAACTGTAGTTGCACAATCGACTTATTCTGGCTTTAAACGGAGACATTCTCAATGAATTTTTTTCGGGAGTATTTTTGTTTGATGGGGATTATTTGCTCATCCATTTATCTAACGGTCTCTCTCTCTCTCTCTCTCTCTCTCTCTCTCTCTCTCTCTCTCTCTCTCTCTCTCTCTCTCTCTCTCTCTCTCTCTCTCTCTCTCTCTCTCTCTCTCTCTCTTTATATATTTATATATATATATATATATATATATATATATATGAATGCATCTATATGTTATATAAATATAGAAAATCTTACCTTAAATTCTCTTCATATGACACTCTAATCAATTATTCCAACTTATTTTGAAACTATATATATATATATATACATATATATATATATATATATATATATATGTATATATTTATAAATCTATATATGTATATATATAATGATTATAACAAAATTAATTAGCTAGTTTAAATTTTTGTTCGCCATGACTCCAGAGTTTCGAGCTCGTGCGGCTGTCGTCAGTATGCAGTGAGAAAAAAAATCTCCTTTCTTCTATTCAGTGAGGGAGCTTTGGTCAAAATTTGATATTTTTGTTCAAAACAAAGTGTGTAGACACTTTTTTCTGTTGTATATGTCTTGACTTTTTTTAATGATTTTCCATTGGATGGTGGTTTCGATAATTATGCTTGTATTCTACTTGCCAAATATGCTCACTGAGCTTCGTATCTTTCTTGCTTTACACTAGTTTGAATGATGAGTCATGTTAGTTCTATCTGATTTTTGAATTCGTTGTCAGTGAATCGTAAATAGATTTCTAGATTCCTTGTTGTCGTCTCTGGTCTTGTCTTTTAGATCCCAAATGTGTTCATTGAGCTTCTATAGTGTGTGTGTGTGTGTGTGTGTGTGTGTGTGGATATATATATATATACATATATAAATAAATATCTTTCTCTCAGTCTATGATTTATCTCATAACATGTGAGTATTTATCATTGTCCTTCTTTATCTCTCTATATCTTTCACTCTCTCTCTCTCTCTCTCTCTCTCTCTCTCTCTCTATACTTACTTCTTTTACTTATACCCCAAACACTTTTTCCGTCCCTCGCTGACGTCTTTGTTCCTGCACTGCTCCTGACTTCCCCTCACATTCAAACCTCAGACAGCCAACCAACATGAGAACTGTCCACAAACCTCAGACAGCCAACCAACATGAGAACTGTCCACAAACCTCAGACAGCCAACCAACATGAGAACTGTCCACAAACCTCAGACAGCCAACCAACATGAGAACTGTCCACAAACCTCAGACAGCCAACCAACATGAGAACTGTCCACAAACCTCAGACAGCCAACCAACATGAGAACTGTCCACAAACCTCAGACAGCCAACCAACATGAGAACTGTCCACAAACCTAGACACTGTGTGCCATTGATACTGATTTCTTTTGAACCCCAAGCTTTCAAATCCGGTTAGATCATTTTATGCACAATAGACACCGAAGATCTATGATAATTATTAGGCGGCAAAAGGTTTTAGATTCAATAAGTAAAGGGATCAACTCCACTAAAAGTTGCTGTATACATTTTTTCTTATTTCCGTTCCATGCAGAGAAACTTCACTGAGAAATCAGGAACGATATATCATACGACACAAAGATCTTTCTATCGAGATTAGAGAAGCATAGTGAGCTAGTAATTATCTTTTCATACATTTTGTAACCTCGCGGACAACTATATCTATGTGAAAAAGATGATTTTAAATTATTTTGATCCTCATTTCTCCAATCACTGTCTCTAGTAGGCATGATCCAAGTCAGGCCAAGTAGAGAGAAACTTTGCTTCACCATTTGATACCATTGGATCAAAGATGTGGTAGTTAGACAGGATATTGTCACAGGCTTACAGTCTAGACCCCATGATTTTTGATACTTGCATCATACATTTTGTTTACTAATTAGTAAATTGGGGTGCCCACAGACACTAGTGATGAAATCTGACGTTTTACAAAATTAAAAGTTAACCAAGTACGCCTCCAGGTTTGGTGGCGTATTTTTTTTTCGGTTTGTTTGTTTTGTATTGTTTTGTTTTTGTTTTTACTAGATTTCATAGACTGAGTTAAAAGTCATTAAGATTGTCTGAAACAGAAATATATATTTCTAGATGTTAAGCTTGTCATTAGATTTCATCAAACGTGCTTTAATATTGAGATTGTTTGTCTCGCTCCTTGAGGAAAATGATATTTCATACCATACGTAGAGCAGTTGTATTGTTTAACACCATGTCTTGTGAGTAGCGAAAGTAAGGAGACAGGAGTAAAAAATTAACAGGTTAAAATGAGATTGACCGTGCATCTGAATTAATAGGATAAAGCGTGGGCTCCAGAGAGATATAAAGATAGATAGGTAGATAAATAGATAAGGAGAAAGAGAGAGAGAGAGAGAGAGAGAGAGAGAGAGAGAGAGAGTCGAGATTCCTTTCTCTCTCTCTCTCTCTCTCTCTCTCTCTCTCTCTCTCTCACCATCTTGCTGTTACCCTGATTTCAGCTCTCTCTATAAATTCTCACCTCCATCATCCATCCTTCTGCCACTCTCTTTCGCTTAACCCTCTTTCTATCATTCTCTCATACATACACATTGTCATTTTCCCTCAAATCCTATTTTTCCATTCCCACCCCCCCACCCCCCGCTATTCTCTATCTCTCGTCCACACATTTCACAAGAATCTTCTCCCTCTGCGTAATTTTTCATCTTTCCCCTTCCCTCACTCTTTCTCTTTCTGTCTCTCTCTGTCTCTGTCTCTGTCTCTGTCTCTGTCTCTGTCTCTCTCTCTCTCTCTCTCTCTCTCTCTCTCTCTCTCTCTCTCTCTCTCTCTCTCTCTCTCTCTCTCTCTCTCTCTCTCTCTCTCTCTCTCTCTCCTAATAGACAAGTCTATTGAAATGGCAAGAATGATTCAACGTAGAAACCACCGATTGTAACATAAACCAGATATTGAATAAAATTTCCCTCCGTAAGATAATTGTAATGACAAAAAATGAAAATAATCAGTTAAATTGGTTTGAAAACTAATCTCAAAGCTACGGGATACACGATTTTTTCAAGTCTGACGAGTTTTCTCCTTATCATTAAGTATATTCTTCTTCGACATGAATCTCCTTTTGTTAAACCTGTCGTATATTCCTAAAACACAATAATAATCGTTTTACTGGCTCTAGCTTTAGGCTGAATGGAAAAACGAAAGCAAAAATAGGAGGTTGTGATAGTCTTAAGCTAATGGTAACTTTTCAAGGATTTAAAGTCTTTTGGTTTTTGGTCAAACTCAATTTCCACTTCACTCAAATTATTTTAGTTTTGCCTTCCTACTCTTATTCTTCTTTTCCTCCTCCTCCTCCTCCTCCTCCTCCTCCTCCTCCTCCTCCTCCTCCTTCTTCTTCTTCTTCTTCTTCTTCTTCTTCTTCTTCTTCTTCTTCTTCTTCTTCTTCTTCTTCTTCTTCTTCTTCTTCTTCTTCTTCTTCTTCTTCTTCTTCTTCTTCTTCTTCTTCTTCTTCTTCTTCTTCTTCTTCTTCTTCTTCTTATTATTATTATTATTATTATTATTATTATTATTATTATTATTATTATTATTATTATTATAATCAATAATAATCATCATCATCATCATCAACAAAATTATTATTATTATTATTATTATTATTATTATTATTATTATTATTATTATTATTATTATTATTATTATTATTATTATTATTCTCTTTCTCACAGTTTTAGTCTTGTTTTTAGTCCCTCTCTCCACCTCTTTTTATGTTAACGTTTGTCAAAACCTGTCTTTAACCAATACCTGGCTCATCTCCTCTCTCTCTCTCTCTCTCTCTCTCTCTCTCTCTCTCTCTCTCTCTCTCTCTCTCTCTCTCTCTGTCTCTGTCTCTGGCTCTGTCTCTCTCAACTTAATTCGCATTGAGTGTCCATCTGTACCCTTCTTTTGATCTCCCTCTGTTTCTCTATATCTCTAAATCTGTATTTCTTCCACTACTAAAGCCATTCTCGCTGTCTGTTCCGATGATTAACCATAGTTAGTGACGCGAAGATGCTGCCACTCGGCTTCATATGCCAAGACAAATAACTTGTCAACTGTGCCGAGCAAAGAGTCGCCGATAATGCTAGAAGTTTTTGTTTTATTTATAAAAAAAAAATGTATTGTGGAAGTTGCTCCTCTTGACATTTTGAAGAATACTGTTGGAAAATCAGCTTATTGGCATTACCATGTTCGGCAGAGGTCGAATGAAAACAAGTTATATAACCGGTGTTGTATAATCAACAATTATTTCTGTGGGTAAAAATTGATTTTACTTGGAATATCGGTGGTCAGCTTTCATGCATGTTTGCGTATCATAACTTACTTTTATCTTCTTGGTACAAAGTTTTGGCGATATTGAATTATTTAATAAGTATAATAACGAAAACAAAATATTTATGAAAGTTCACCTAGCACTGGTTTTGCTTGTCAGTTTCCCGAAGAATTTCACTCGGTGAGAATGAATAAACTATGTACGTTGTTTTGATGCAAAACAAATTTTAGCTTGCGTAAACTCCAATTTCAAATTATAATCTTGAGAAGTTAGCTCTACGAAAATGTGGTGGATGTACAGAATAATAAAAAGAAAAATAAGTAAATGATTAGGTATCCACAAACACGATAAAAGCTTAGAAAACATTTCTCATTCCTTTCTCATATTTAGATACACATGCTGTGTTGTTTGGACGCTTTGAAAACGAGCGAGTATTTAGTGTTCCCTGGCACTTTAAATATAGACAAGAAAAATACAGTTAAGCAAATCAGTGAATTCGAAATTAGATAAGCACCTTCGATATTGTTTCAAATGAAGTTTTACATTAAAAGGAGAAAAGATCTCAATAAGTAATTTTCACATTTGCCTCCTAATAGCGCAAATTTCCAGGTGCTAGAGAATCCAATATCTTCTGTCTCTCAACCGCTAAGTGTCCCAAGTGCATTGAAAAGATTTACCTTCTTGGGGCAAGTTTGCTGTGAATGGTCTGCATGTGTTTTGACTCATGATATTCCGTAACAGACAAAGATAAAGCTAGGCTGTTATTTTTTTCTCCAATTGTTTGGAACCAGTGTTGACATCCCACTTTATCTCCCTGTAAATATTCAACCCGCGGATAATAAAAATATCAATCATGGTGATTGTCATGTTCGCGATGATGATCGAAAAGTTCAGATGAATACAGAAATGAATGCGAAATTGGTGCAGCCTGTGACGAGAACAAATTGTTTCCTCTCCAAAGCAAATATTTGATCTTAAGTTATTGCTAAATTGCTGCGTTTTATATATAAACAATAATACACTGGCAAGGAGTTACGAGAATTATTTCTGCTTAAAAATTTCGATTGAGGAAAAACAGGCAAATGCACAATAAGACGGGCAAAAATTCAATGATGGCATTTGATTACACTCATGGAAGCTCTGACACAGATTAGCAATATGGAATACAAACATGGTTTCCCTTTCAAATGAAGAGATAGGAGAGACATCTACATTGAAGAAATGAAAACTTCACAAAAATACCAAACTTATCTCTTCTAGAGCCATACAACTGCAATAGAGAAAAGCAAACTTTACAACAACGAACAGGTGGGGAAGACAGCTGCAATAAAGGAAAGCAAACTTAATAACAAAGAACAGGTGGTAAAGACAACTGCAACAAAGAAAAGCAAACTTTACAACAACGAACAGGTGGGGAAGACAGCTGCAATAAAGAAAAGCAAACTTTACAGCAATGAACAGATTGGGAAGACAACTGCAATAAAGAAAAGTAAATTCGAAACAGTAATAGATATACCCCCTCCAGGGCCCCTCAGTACAGTTTTTAAATATAAAGAACATTGAGCCATTCGAATGCTTCTCACTTCGCCATGAAGACATCAAGTAAAAAAGTAAGCAAACTTTGGGTGCAATCTTTCAAGCAGCCTTTTTCAGTTTATCTCTCCACCAAGACCATAATGTGATGCTTATAACTCATTGATATGGGAAAAAAAGTGCTCTTCAATACAAAATGAAATGTGCAAATGCTCAGACAATATCTATTACAGAGAAAATGCATTTTAAAACTCCGAATTTTTAAAAAAATATTGTGTTACCCAGGATTGCTAAAGATTTTTAGTCATGTATAAATCATGCAAGACAAAATTAGAGTCAAGAAAATGGTTTAACATGAATTTTACTACTGTTCCTTGATGACAATAAGTGGATCAGGTCGATGTTTTAGATATAAAAAAACATAATATAAATACAAAATGCGTGCAAAAGAAGCAGAAGTGGCGTTAACATTCGCAACCGCCGCTCTGGAAGAAAAAGCGACGATGTCAGTTGTTCTTAAAACACTGACCAATCAAATCACTTTCCTGAGCAGAACGGCATGTTTTCCATGACGCTTTTGTCTGTACACTGGCTTGGAGTAGGTTAAATTTCTTTAAATTTTTTCAGTTTTCCAGTTTGACACTTTTCTAAATTAATATAACTTTTTTTCTAATATTTGTATTTACAAAAGAACAATAATTTGTTTTAAATGCGTCATTCGTTTTGAAAACTGTAAAAGGCTGAAAACAATTTTTTAAACATTATTTGATTCATCTAAAAAAATTTATCAAAAAAAATATATATAAATTAATTATTAAATATTAATTACAATAAAAATATAGTAAACTTTAAAGAGAATATTTAGCCAGTTATTTTTATTTTATTTTCTTTCTTCCTTATTTTTTTTTGGTTTTGTTTTGTTTTGTTTTTTTGTTGTTGTATTTTTTGTACCGCGCGGGACACTAATCTTGGCAGATCAAAATTCGGTTAACTTCATCATTGTAGAATGAGTCGTTTTGGTGGAGATAGCGGAGAAAGAAATCAAAGCTGCCTTTTATTGTGCAGGTTTGAAACAATTCATCCTTACATATTAAAACCCAGTAAGGAATACAATCTTGTATGAGTAAATTAACACGCGTGTCACACCCAGAGACGTGGCTAATAGAAACGGCTGTCCATGTCCCTCTTTACTAGCTATGTCGTGTCCATCAGCCTCCATACATGTGTACGTTTCCGACACTTTTATGATCTTCCTCTGCTCAAATTTGCGCAAATTCCACCCTTAAAGTCCTACGTTTTAAGACGTCTTTCGGGCTAGTTTGCCTGCAAAGAAATATTTGTGCTCTTAATGTTAGATATCAAGTTCTCGGATGTCATTGACGTTCTGATCAGATGAGCTGCCCACAGCGAAGTGTTGCATTGGATGGTACACCTCACCAACATGTCGGGGAATCGCTAAGGACTCAAGCAATACCCTGCTGAAGATCTGCTTGTCAAAGTTTAAATCTGCAGAGAATTCTATTTCACAGTCAGCTTGATACGTTTATAACTGTTCACATTTTGGGCCACTCTCTATGACGGAAAGAAATATTTCTGCTTGGCGAAAGTCGAGAACTTCGTTCCATAGTTATTTACCATACCTTTCGAATTTCGTAGAGCAGATTTATTTCTCCCTTTGCTTCTTCATGATTATAAAAGACTAGCTTTTGCAAACTAGTCGGACTTGTTTTGTTTTTTTGTTTTTTTTTATTAATGCAGAATCTTTTTTGAAATTCTTTTACGATCTTTTAAATGATGATCTAACCATATCACATGTTCCGGAGTAAAACAGGTCTCAGGCAACGAGATCAGAAAGGAGATAGGAGTGAAAGATCTAGTCGAGTTTTCTCGGACACCAAAGTATATATAAATATTGCACATGTAGCAAGGCTATCAGGCAATAGGAGGCACAAATATGAACAGAATGGCAACCACGGAGAGGCATATGATCTCAAGGCGAACAAAAATGATTTCACGACGACATAGTGCGATGGCAGGTCAAAACATGGAATAGGAGAGGCTGAACACCGAGACAGGTGGGAATCTCATGCAGAGGGATACATCCTTTACTGGGTGAACAAAGCATCGTACCATCGTAATAGAGTGCCAGAACAGGTTTCACTTTTAAAGGAGAATGGAAAGCCACAACTACGTAGCCCGTCGGGTTCCTACAATCTTGGGCGGTTCCATTTTCCCTTGCTCTCAATGGAAGATATTTTAATCTCTTTCTTATTTATTATCGCAGTATGAGGAGAAACGGCAGTGAGCGAACTAACGAAGTAAAACTGAATTAAACGTCAGATCGTGGTTGTTATGTTTTTTTTTTTTTAATCAAATTCAGGGCTGAAGATCTTTGTCTTGGAGATAGCTGTGCTGGATGCCCATGCGTGAAGGATTAGATTTGTTTAGACCGGCGGAATTAATCTGAACCTCCTGCGCATGAGTGGTGGATATTTCTTTGCAAAGTGAAGACGTGTATCATTGAAAGATAAAGAAACTGGTAAGTCTGTCTACTAACTTTTGTCGTACAAAGCATTGTGGAGTGAGTATAGCTTTGTTGGAACAATTCATTGTCTTCAACTTTTGTAATACAGATGAAATGAGACTGAAAGATATTTGAAAATAGAGATTTTATTTTTAATAAATGTTGAAAATATATATTTTAAAATCTACTTGAACGCTTAAGTTGTATGGACAGTTTTGAAAGACGCGCTAGAGGGACAATCCACAGCAATCACGAGGGATAAACTATCAAGTTTCTCATCTGAAGATCTCCGGCACGAACTACGGAATTTAAGATGAAAATCGGACGATCGTAAGCTCATGCTTAAGGCATAGGCTACAATACAAGTTAAAGTTTCACAGTACCCATTAAAACTGAATTGTAGATAAGCATTTAATCACTTGAATTAAACCAGATTTCTTTTCTACGCGTGCGAAAACCCTGTTGAAAAAGTCAAAGTGTATTATCAGCATGTTATTTCCCATTTTTACATTGTCATCATTGTAGACGTTTTAATTTACGCAGATATCATTTACACAGACCTCATCGAAAAGATTTTAATTAACGCAGACATCATTGTAGAGATTTTAAATTTCTATCTTCACAAAGCAAAAGAAGAATCTGTAAGAGCGCATTTATTTTAACTTTCAAAACCAGATACCTGGTAATCTCAAGAGAAACGGTTATGTCCAAAAATTCGTTTGTTCTTACTGAGCCATTTGTCCATATCGCCAAGCTCTGGACTATTTTATATTGATCTTCAATATGTATCTCTTAACATGTTTATTTTTGAAAGAACAGAGACATGGGTATCATTATCTAAGTCACTCAAATGGAAACGGTAGAAAGAAAATTGGATTTTTTTAAACCAAAGAAACGAAGTATTTTGACAGTGGTGAATAATTGAGTCTGAGTCAGTGGCTCTATTTTCAGTCCTTAGAGTTGAACAAAGCAGTTTGTACTTATTGATTTAAAGACATGTAGCTAATTTAATCAGAACCGGACTGAGAATGAAAAAGATGAAGTGTTTGTGCGTGTGTTGTGTCGTGGGAAGACATGAGTCAAGGAATGTAGCAGGGGCAGATTGAAAGAAGAAGATACAAAGTTTACGCAGGCAAATAAGACAGAGTGAGAGTGACAGAAAAAAAGAGGTTGGATGGCTAGATAGATAGACAAGCAATCATGGGTAGGATGCAGAAGACGAAAGCAGTCAGATTAACGGGGTAAGGGAAACAGAAAGAGAGAGAATGTGTGTGTGAGAGAGAGAGAGAAAGAGGGAGAGGGAAAGAGACAGTCAGAGAACAAAGACAATTTATGCGAGGAAAAAGAATACATTGCATTTCGAAACAAGCAAGATAGACAAATAAAGGCTGTCAAACAGAGAGACAAATATATAAACACACATACACACCTAACGCAGAGGCACATGAACACAAAGTCGACCAGACATCTAGAAAATGGACAAGCACAGAGGTAGATTAAAAAAAAAAAAAAAACATAAATCGAACAGAAAGACAATTTTGAACACGAACAATTGAAGGTATGGGAATGAGTGAGGAAGGAAGCCGTGTATGATAACATAGGGTGGTTGTCAAGAAGACTTAAAGATTTGTTTTATCATTTTAGCATTCCAAACATGACGCTTCTAATCACATAGTGACTCTCAGGTTTTCCTATTATACAGATCTACTTGAAGACTACCTTGGCTTACAAGACTGTCTTTGTTACACACACCTGTGTCTCAAGTGGAGGACGACATGCGTGTTGCGTGTCCGCCGCCCTCTTCAGGCATGATTGACGGAGGTCTGTTGCTGGTGCGATCTTATCAAGTCAATTGTTTTTCTTTTCAGCACTTGAAATTTTTTAGTAAATCTTTTATTCTATAGGGGCACGGAGAAAAGATTTCCCTTCTTTTGTTTAGGCTTTTTGATATGTTTTCATCATGCCTCCATAGAATATATATATATAAAGAGAGAGAGAGAGAGAGAGAGAGAGAGAGAGATACCATTTTACCAGATATCATTATAGATATAAATATATATATATATATATATATATATATATATATAATTATATATCGCAAAATGCACCTTCGATTTTTTTTCTCCTCTATCTCCTCTATCTTCTCCAAAACCACTCAATGTACAGTGATAAAGTTTGATGAACTTCTGCCACTTCCACGCGGTACAATTTTTTTCTAAGTTATGGAATTAGGCTAAATAATGTACTGACTATAATTATTTTTCATTGCAATTAATTCATCAAAATTTGTTGCCAAATTTGTTACGATGAATTAAATTACAGATTGAAAAGAGTCTTCTCTACGGTTAACAATAAAAAAAGGTTGACTCTTTTGTAACGGACTACAGCTCTTTGGTAAATATATGTAAAGTTTCAGAAAAATCTCAATTTTACTGTAATGATATAACACAAAAAAAAAAAAAAGAAAGGAAAAAAAAAATTTTTTTGACGTACTCCAGCGTAGCGACACAGGCGTCAAGGAAAACATGCCGCATGCTCAGGAAAGTAGATCTACTAGCGATTTGATTGGTTAATATTTTGAAAACAACTGTCATCGTCGCCTTTCCTCCCTCAGTGGCGCTGCGAACGTTAAAACCTCTTCTGCTTCTTTTACACAAGTTTGGTTCTTCAATACTGTTTTATATCTAAGATATCGACCAGTTCCACTAATTTTCAACAAGGAATCGTAGGGAAAATTCAAGTCAAGCCATTTTATTAACTCATCCTGTGTATTTCGCGGTGCATATCTCATCCTCTTGATACGCACTGGCTGAATCATGAAGTCAGGCTTGTTCCTCACGGCGCAATACTAAAACTATACACATACACAGACATGCACTCATCAGCACTCTAGACAAGCCCTTTATCACACTTCCTAATCTTTTTTGCACCTTTGCAGCCTAGCTGTTAAACCTGAAAATGAGTTTTGTTAGCAACATTTCTAGCGCCTTCAAACAACTTTTAAGCTAATTATGCTTGACCAATTTTTATCACGTATGATTGAATTAGTGGAGTATAGTGACATTTAAAAAAAAAAAACAACTGCTGGAGGTGTTATTTGATATGCAGCAATGTGGGCAAATCTCTAGAAAAAAAAAACCCGCTGATTTACACTAGACTTAAAGCCATGGTCACAGAACTGTTACTTACTTCCCTTGATAATCTCACAGCTCTACATTTATCACATTTGATGAATGTAATTAATTTTCTCGTCAATTTGGTCTTACAAGTGTTGACATATTGAGCACTTTTTTAATCTATGTTTCTGCTTAGTGAATGTCTAGAATTGTGTTTTTATGTTAAAGAGTTTTAGTTCAAAAGCGGGGGCTACATAATAATGTATTAAGTCAACCTTTAACTGAATCTCTCTCTCCCTCTCCCTCTCTCTCCCCCCTCTCTCCCCCTCTCTCTCCCTCTCTCCCTCTTTCTCTCTCTCTCTCTCCCTCTCTCTCCCCTCCCTCTCTCTCTCCCCCTCTCTCTCCCTCTCTCTCCCTTTCTCCCTCTTTCTCTCTCTTCCTCTCTCTCCCTCTCTCTCCCTCTCTCTCCTTCTTTCTATCTCTCTCCCTATCTCTTCCTCTCAACATCACTTTTTCTCTTTCTCTTTATCAATCAATCTGTTTATTTATATCCATGTAAATGCCCTCTTCCCCTTGTCCTTACCCGCATTTGTCTTTGCATTTGTCTGATTCTCTCTATTTTACTCCAATATCACACTTTACTTCTCTCATTTCTTCTATCTATTAATCAGTCTCACTTCTTATCTGTCTATCTCTCTTTAGCTCTCCCTCCCTACCCTCTCTCTCTCTCTCTCTCTCTCTCTCTCTCTCTCTCTCCCTCTCTCTCTCTCTCCTCCCCCCCCCCCCTTTTCCCCATCCATATTCCTCACTCCCTACTATTCCGTTTTATACGCATCCCAAGAACTTTCCCCTACTACCGCGAAACTCATTAACTCCATTGCGTGAAATTATTGCTATGTGCAAAGTGGGTTCACTCCCTCAATAGATCATCAATTTTGGTTTCCCCTCACTTTTAACGAGGGCTGAAACCATTTCCTGAAATATCAGGGCTGTTTAGCCTAAAGGAAATATATTTCCTAAGGCTTCGTCACAAGCGCTCGTTAAAAAGTCGATAGTTCCAAACGCTTCTCCAAAACGATAATGTTGAATTGAAATTCCAGGGTGAGGTTAGAAAGTTAAGTACTATTGATAAACAATTTTAACCTGGATAAAGATGCACTTAAAGTACTGAATATCTTAGAAACTCAGCTACAAAAAACTTTAAAAACATAGTCCTTTAACATTATAGTGGAAGACACATTGCAGATTCTGGTCCTTTGTGTCAAAAGTTTGGTTCTTTCGTAAATAATAACTCGCTGAAGTTAAACATGGAAAGTATACAAAGTGACGTGTTAGTTTATGGAAGCAATATTGATTGATCAAAAACTTCATCGATTATTGCTAGGAAAATTATTTGAGATAGAAAATAAACAAAAATTGATATCTAAGCTTTTGTTTTACGCAATCTTACAAAAGACGAAACTCAAACAAAGACAAGCGTGCATTAAGACTAATTTTGTATTACTTTTTATTTAAAAAAACCAGGTGTGTTTTTCGATCCTTTCGAACTTTCGCTTTGACATAAGTTAAAATAAATAGGCAGCTATGAATTTCCGCAGGACAATGCAGGTTTAGGCAAATTTGGGGAGTATCCGTCGACCTTTAGTACGAGTTGAGAATGATCCTCAAACAGATAAGGTTATTTGATTTCCCTTATTCTAAAAAAGTGTTCTGTGCCGAATTGCTGACCCACATACAGACAAACCGACAGAGAAACAAGCAAACAGACACTCTAGTTGATACCGAGCAATAGACAGGCAGGCATTCAAAAAGACTGATTATTTCTAAAAAAAACTAATGCATGCCTGCACTAATTGTTTTGGATTCTTCATCAGTTGCAGAGTGCGCATGACATGCGAATCAAATCGTGCAGAACTACAAAACTGTCGAGAAAGTTTCCACTCAAGCGAGTCCACAGTCATTGTTTGTGTGAGGGAAAGGTTACTGTCAACGAGTCCATGTTATACATAGGCTACATCAATGGATTTTACTCTTCAAAGATTCCTTGCGCTATTAAATTCACGATAGATTTCAGCGTCTATTGGCATCCTAATTCAGATGGTTTGATACCAATCGCTTGCCCAAGTGTAACAGGTGCAATGTGGTGCTGATGCACTGAACTGAATGGTAATAACGAATAGCGTTCTAAGCTTCAAAGAACTAGAATCAGTGACGCATATAAAGACGGACAAGGAAACGGGTAGCTCCTAAATGTTTTATGCTCTCTCTTTATTTCTCTCTCTCTCTCTCTCTCTCTCTCTCTCTCTCTCTCTCTCTCTCTCTCTCTCTCTCTCTCTCTCTCTCTCTCTCTCTCTCTCTCTCTCTCTCTCCTCTCAATATTTCTCTTCCTCCCCCCAGTCTGTCTCTCTCTCTCTATGTCCATTTTTATCTCCCTCTCTCAATTGCTCTCGTTCCCCCTTTTTCCCGCTTTCTCTCTTTCTATTTTGTCTATTTTTCTCTCTGTCTTTTAATTATCTATCTATTCATCTCTCTAAATATCTGTCTGTCCTATCAAAAAACATATAGACCTATCATAGAGATATATAAAGATAGATTCCGGCAGCCTCTCCATCTCTATGTTTGGGGATCCATGGAAGTTAGGGCAAGACGTGGAACATAGGGCAAAATCGTTTTTTTTTTTGTGTGTATCAGCTTATCAAAAGAAGTAGCGCAGTTACTAAGCTGTGATAAAATAGAGTTTATCTATTCTTTTTAACGACGTCATTTAACATTGGACCAAATGATGGTTATCAAAAATGGGCTTCACAACAAGATATGCTTGCAGATGAGCCCGTTTTACTTTCGGTCTCTGGTGTCGATGTCAGCAACAAAGGCACGGCTCCTCTTTTTAAAATACCTGAGTGACCTCAGCGCTTGATCTCGATCTAGGTTCTGTATATTATCTCGATCCATGGATTTCTTTTAAAAGAAGGGAACCAATAAATTTTTATCTCTTTTATGTTAGCAGAATATCTTTTCTTTGAATAATAATCAAATATCGAGGGGGTTTACTTGTTGATTTTAATTGCGAAACGTAAATGTGGAAATCTGCGGTAAGGTTATCCTTTCTTTCCTCATGGATGCTTTTCACATAAATTCGAAAGGATGGATGACAAAAAGGAGCTTTCTGCTAGTACTGAACTCATCCTACATTGAGGGCATTGAATGTGGTAAGGTTCAGACTTATCCATCTCTGAACCGTAAAGCCTAATCTTATAAAGAATTGTTTAACGGAACGAAAACATCTAACGATTCTTGTTTTATCTCTTGGATTTGTTTTTGTTGCTTTATTTTGTTTGATGTATCCGGTGAACTACACAGTGAGATCATGCATTTGCAAAAATTTAACCCATTTCCTATGTCAAACAGGGCTGCAGTGAAAAGATAATGCCCTAACTTCATCCACTGACTATGTCAAGCTCGAACTCTAAGGTAGATATTGAGGCAGATGCACTTACCCCACAGCCACTGGTGTTCCATTTACCTTATAGCATTTATAGTATTTATTCTGTTTTCCATTCTCTTTTTTTTTTCGTTCTTGTTGTTGTTGTCGTTGTTGTTGTTGTTGTTGTTGTTCTTGTTGTTGTTGTTGTTGTTGTTGTTGTTGTTGTTTTCCTTCCTGAAATAACATGCCCCCTAAAGACAGTCTCTTGCCTTTTTTGTTGTTGTCTTCTTAAATGTGTCTTTATTTAATATTTATTACTTTTTTTTTACCTCACAAGAGAGTTAAATAAAACGCTGTTTTTTTTATAAAATGAAACGGTGTTTTTTTTTTATAATTATTAAGACCAGAATTTTCAGCTTGTACATTTCTATCGACATTCATTATTAAGAGAGTAGAGTTTTAAAGAATATTTTATCGTTTAAATTTAAAAGTCAATTTTTTTTTTAAATCAGATAACATGTAGTAAAATAGTTTTTACGCCTATCGCTCACCCTTTTTATTAAAAAAAAAAATAAGCATTTGAATCTTTTCAGGCAAATTAGAATCCCAGGAAATGTCAGGTTTACTTCACGTCTTTTGTGTATAACTCTGTATGTAAATCCTTATAGATGTCATCCAATGCTTGTTACATTTGTCTGATCGAACATGGCCTAGAAACGTTTCTTCAGTTGAAAGAGAGTTATACCGCATCGATAACTAGAGCGAAAAAAATCAACCTTTCTTGGTTGAGAAAATCAATCCATTTTTTTCTTTATTCTTCACTTTTTTCGAGTAAATTCACGGTGAAAGTTTTGCAATTCTATTTTAGGTCCGATTTTCTTTAGGTTTTTAACTTTTTGAAAGATTTGATTAACTTATTTAGGAAATCAGCTGGAATTTCATTAAACTACCCCATGCTCCTCCAGTCCTATCTATCTGCCAATCTACCGCGCAATCCAGAAAGAATTCGCTCTATAAACAAGTCAGCTCATCAAACCATCAAGCAAGAAATCTATAATTCCGTCAATTTAGAAATCAATCATTCAATCAATAAATTAATCCATCAAATGTCATTGATAAAGATTAAATTTTTTTATGTTCACTGGGTATATTGCTAGATAGCCATAACTTTTTTGGATGCACAATTAATGTAACTGATAGTGCACTTCGAACCTCAGAATAAATACAACACAAACATCTATAGAACTTAGCGGCAAGTTTATCCTCAAGAGAACACAAACCCAACTAATCGATATTTTTTTAAAACGTTATATAATTATACGAGATGTCAATTTCAATTTGATCTCGAACCTAAATGTTGTGATCTAAAATCAAACACTGATCGTCAAAACGTAAAACATTGACATTTTTTGTGCGTAATGGGATACTGAATTTGTTTAGGATCGATGGCAAGAGGGAAAAAAAAAAGAAAAATGGGATCGAGACTCCTTGGTATTTTGGACGCGTTTTAGAAATTGGATTGTTAAAGCCAGTTCAAGTGAAACTAAAGAATATGGGAGAGTTAATACTTCATTCAGTTTAACCTAGAGACTAGAAAATCAGGTTTTAAAACTCGTCACATTCTTCTGCAATATCGATTCCTCCCTGCGTGGGAGAAAGAGAAAGTGGAGGAGGAGCTAGAAGAATAGAGAAAACCCATAGCGACAATGATATGAAGAAGAGAGAGATGGAATAAGGTGAAGAAGAAGAAGAAAATGGTAATAATGATGATGATGATGATGATAATGATTAGAAGGATGATGAGGATGAGCCGAACCGATGAAACACAAATTATTTAAGATTGTATGTCAACATAAGTAATAATGTTCTGCCAATTAGAAATAAAGGTTTCATTCCTTTACTGTAAGTTATTTATCAAATGGCACTAGCATTTTAATAGAATCGTACCTTTTATTACCTCCTACTATATTTCTTTCTCTCTATTGTTTTTTTGTCTATAGATCTCTCTCTCTCACTCTCTCTCTCTCTCTCTCTCTCTCTCTCTCTCTCTCTCTCTCTCTCTCTCTCTCTCTCTCTCTCTCTCTCTGTTTGTGTGCCTGCCTGTATGTCTGTCTGTCTGTCTGTCTGTCTCTCTCTCTCTCTCTCTCTCTCTCTCTCTCTCTCTCTCTCTCTCTCTCTCTCTCTCACCCTTTTTTTCTATCAAGCTTTAGTTTAACTTCCATCTCTGAAGTAACAAAGAAATATGCAATGAATGCCGTAATAGCTTCTCCAAATCATTAGTCAACCGCTGGATGGAGGAACGGTTGGTAGAAGACCTCAGGAAGCAGATCTGAGTTTCGACCGTAACATGTAAAGCTATAGATTTAGAGACGTCTTTAGAACGTCAGAATTAGAGCGATACTGCTAAACCATAACCAGGCAATCAACTGCAGTTGTAAGGATGGATTGAGAGAGGTTTTTAGATCGTCAGAATTAAAGTGGTACTGCTACACCATACAGAGGTAGTCAACTAAGATTGTAACGATGGATAGACAGAAGTCTTTAGAACGTCAGAAGTAAAGTGGTACTGCTACACCATACAGAGGTAATCAACTGAGATTGTAACGATGGATAGACAGAAGTCTTTAGAACGTCAGAAATAAAGTGGTACTGCTACACCATACAGAGGTAGTCAACTGAGATTGTAACGATGGATAGACAGAAGTCTTTAGAACGTCAGAATTCAAGTGATACTGCTACACCATACATAGGTAATCAACTGAGATTGTAACGATGGATAGACAGAAGTCTTTAGATCGTCAGAATTAAAGTCGTACTGCTTTACCATGCAGAGGTAGTCAACTGAGATTGTAACGATGGATAGAGAGAAGTCTTTAGATCGTCAGAATTAAAGTGGTACTGCTACACAATACAGAGGTAATCAACTGAGATTGTAACGATGGGTAGACAGAAGTCTTTAGAACGTCAGAATTAAACTGGTACTGCTACACCATACAGAGGTAATCAACTGAGATTGTAACGATGGATAGAGAGAAGTCTTTAGAACGTCAGAATTAAACTGGTACTGCTACACCATACAGAGGTAATGAACTGAGATTGTAACGATGGATAGAGAGAGGTCTTTAGAACGTCAGAATTAAACTGGTACTGCTACACCATACAGAGGTATTCAACTGAGATTGTAACGATGGATAGACAGAAGTCTTTAGATCGTCAGAATTAAAGTCGTACTGCTATACCATGCAGAGGTAGTCAACTGAGATTGTAACGATGGATAGAGAGAAGTCTTTAGAACGTCAGAAGTAAAGTGGTACTGCTACACCATACAGAGGTAATCAACTGAGATTGTAACGATGGATAGACAGAAGTCTTTAGAACGTCAGAATTAAACTGGTACTGCTACACCATACAGAGGTAATGAACTGAGATTGTAACGATGGATAGAGAGAAGTCTTTAGAACGTCAGAATTAAACTGGTACTGCTACACTATACAGAGGTAATCAACTGAAATTGTAACGATGGATAGAGAGAAGTCTTTAGAACGTCAGAATTAAACTGGTACTGCTACACCATACAGAGGTAATGAACTGAGATTGTAACGATGGATAGAGAGAAGTCTTTAGATCGTCAGAATTAAACTGGTACTGCTACACCATACAGAGGTAATGAACTGAGATTGTAACGATGGATAGAGAGAAGTCTTTAGATCGTCAGAATTAAACTGGTACTGCTACACCATACAGAGGTAGTCAACTGAGATTGTAACGATGGATTGAGAGAATGGCACAAAGAAGAACAAAGACAAACAGATAGATAAATTAACGGAGAAAGGGGAGGGCAATGTAGGAAGACAGAAATGAGATAATTTGATAAATTTACAGAGAGAATCTTAAGAAGATAGATAGGAAGGAAAAGGACAAAGCGAGAGGTAGGACTGGGGGAAAAGTTGAGAGAGAGAGAGAGAGAGAGAGAGAGAGAGAGAGAGAGAGAGAGAGAGAGAGTGAAAAAAGAGGGGAAATTAGATATATTTATATAGAGAGAGGGAAGAGAGAGGGAGAGAGAGAGAGAGAGAGAGAGAGAGAGAGAGAGAGTGAAAAAAGATGGGAAATTAGATATATTTATATATAAAGAGAGAAGAGAATGAGAGAAGGAGAGAGAAAGAGTGAGAGAGAAAGAGAGAGAGAGAGAGAGAGGGAGGGAGAGAGAGTTGTTAGCTAAAGCTTAAACTCGTGAAATGAAAAGAATAATCCCACTAAAGTATTATTTATACCGAAACCTTTCAACACGCTATGGCAGCAACCACTGAAGAATGTCGTTGTTGACACACTCAGCGCAGCTTCTCTATGAAGTGGAAGGCATCCTACTTTTCAAAGCGGAATAAAGTGTTTGAATCCTGACTGCGACAATTGTTGCTTTGCTCTCTTGCTAAAGTCTGATGAATAACTATTCGTTCGCTACACTTAGATTTCAAAGTGACCAACTAGCTACAGTGTGATAAAACAGCTATTCGTGAGCAAAACACATAGATGAAATACTTCTTATTTGTTATATGAATTATACTCATATGGGATTCGGGCAATTTGAAAATAATGTGTCGTTTTTATAAGCTTTTTCTGTACAATGTTTTTTAAGGTCTATAAAATTCAGTAACACGGAGTTTTAGTTTTATATTGATTCTGATTACCGTTAAGACCAAAGTTCATCAATAGGGTAAAAAGTCGTTGTTTCATTTCACCTTAACTTTTTTACTGATTTTTAAACAAAATGTTTTTAAGTGTTTCTTTAGCTGCGAGATTACCTCAATTGTTTTTAAAAGTATTTATAATGAAGGACCCGGGAGCATTAACTTTAGCGGTCAATAAATCCACAACGATGGGGAAAAAGAGGATAAAGAAAACACTTGGCAAAGTTTCATCGTTTTTAGACTGTAAGTCTCATTCTTTGTTATTGAACAATCGAAACTAATTCGAATTTATTTAGTTGATTTTTTCCGAAGTTTGAAAACATGATTCTTTGAAATTATACATATCCACTGTACTCCTTGTCGTGAACAGAAGTTGAAAGGAAAATTTTAGTTGTTCTTAGCTCTTTTCTTTCCTTTTTTTTTAATCCCTGAGGCATTCGCGTATATCGCTGAGACTAACGAAGGCGGTTTATTTTTTCGAGTTTATTTTTGTTTATACTCTCCTTCTTGACTCTTGTCTCGTTTTTTTTTTTTTGTTATTTTTTTTTAATTCTTTTCCTGGTTTCGGTTCTCCGTCTTAAGTTTTATACCATATACACAGTTAAGGCTTAGCCACCGTCCAGAATTAAGCATTTTGACAGATGCCAAAGAAACCTTTTCTGATGACGTAAACAATATACAAATATACAAAGTTTACATGCTGGAAGACTCAGGCTGAGATACCAAGCATCGGTTCCCTCAACAAAGGTGTCAACCTTTTATTGTGGTCGTGAGGTGACTTCCAATTGTCTCATCGTGTGATTTTCCCTGAGGTTGAACTGTATAAGTTTCTACCTGGACTCTATTAACTCTATTAAAAATTAGGGCAGAAAACCTAAGAAGTAAATATTATTAGTTTATGAATGAATTCATTGCTGAATCCATAGACCATTGACTCGAGTAACCAGAAGTAAAAGGGGAACACGGAACGAGACAAAAAAAAAGAAAAGAAGAGAGAGAGAGAGAGAGAGAGAGAGAGAGAGAGAGAGAGAGAGAGAGAGAGAGGGAGAGGGAGAGAGAGAGAGAATGATGTAATGAAAATCATTCAGATAGAATGAAAAACGTCACGATGTGGACACTTGTACAGTATCTCTACCCAAGTTGTTGATCCAGCTGACTCCCTCGCGGCTCATTGTCCTCAGTCCTTGTTGTGGTATGACGCTTCTCATCAGTATGTCCAGGATTTTGTTTCCTCAGCGACTGACAGACTTCTCGTTTTGGGTGAATATTCAACAAAAGAAGGGAATCTTATGTATGCTTGCCCACGAAAAGTTTGGGTTTTGCAATTCTTTATTGTGGGCTAGAATTTGATGAAAGGGAGAAGACGAATGGAAATCCTTTAACTCATAATAAGAAAATTTTTTGTCATGTTGACTTTCCCCAGACATGATTGTTGAGTTTTTTTTTTTTTTTTTTTTTTTTAAATTAAGAGTGATGTTCTGATCCTCGACCAGTATATGAACATCATCTTATACAGCTTGTAAAATATTTGATTGCGCACTGGGCTGCATTGATAGTGGAAGGTATAAAAAAATGTTACACGGTTGGAGTAGTACGTTGGTTGAAAACGGAAGTAACATTTTCTAGATTGAGACTGGGTGTTTACCGGTAAAAAAATATTCGATAAAGAATGATGGTGATTATAGAGATTTAACATACAAAAGTTGCATCCTTCAGTCAGTTTTTCCCTTTTATAGAACACTTTATGAGATTACAATACCTCATGTGTTGTTAGTTTACACTGTTAATGTCGGGATAGATCTCTTTATTAGGTAGTAGAAGATTTATGATTAAAGATAAAATTCTCTAGTAAAAATTGAAACCAAAGAGGCAATAACACAGAGTGAAGGGACTCTTACCAATGTGTTCACCATTGTGCGAGTGTTCATGTGAGTTCTTATTCCTACTTAGAATGCTCGATCTGGAATCCAGCTATCTTGAACCTGCCCACTGACTTGAGTACTGTGCTTAGGATTTGCTCCCAAGGAAGTGTGTCTTTCCACTCTTTGGGTCATTCAATTCCATGGATACATTTTGGCGCAATACGATGGATGCAGCACTGGCCTGTTCCCACGATGGCAAAGTCATTTGGTTTTAGCAACTGGTGAGACATGTACTAGAAGAAGCATTTAAATCCTCCCTTTTTCAAGACTTCAGTTCTGCCGTATAAATATTTGTCCTTATTACAGTACTCGGCTGGAATGAAAATTTTGGAGAATATACTTCAATTAGGTTTGAGAAATACTAACATACTATGATATACCACAAACCAAAATAACTTGGAGACTAACTAATTTGTCGAAGGATATTCAAACTTTAGACAATTCTTCCTTCTAAACCTATTCTTGTGTATCTAGGTCCAGCTATAGATAAATCCAGCCCTAGAGACACAGCGTCACGTCACAAAAAAGTTTAGCAGATTATTTCGATAACTTTTATATTTTATGAAATATTTTGTTGGAACTATTTTTTAATAAACCAAGACTTTCTTATATGTGCCCTCTTTTTCATGCTTAAAAGTCAAGATCATCGCGGATTTTTAATATTACATCTAGGAAAAATCTCGCGTGAAAAAAAAATAGATTAACTGTATCGTTAAGAGGCGAGCCTTCATTGTTTTCATAGGAAAATTTACAGTTTTTATTCACCGTATCTTTATGCAGAAGTTGATCTTGTTTCTTAAGTGTAACAAAAGATATAGATTTGAAAGTGTGACCATCTTACAAAGATACCAGAGAGACTGCCCTCTAAAAAAGGTTAAATTCGATTTGGCTCGCAGTAACACCACAAATTAATGAGGACACGCAGGTGTCACGATTGTACAAAAACTTCAATTTTCTGTCCTTTCGTTTCTGCTGTTGCTAGGGATGTCCGACATATTAGTTTTGGTCACAACAAACTTCCTTCCCATGACAAGAAGCATACAAAAGGGGTACCCGACTAGCATTTTTCCTGGCCTATATACAAAACTTTACAACTTACGTGGCTAATTTTCTACTGAGATTTTAGCCAACAAATTTTTCAAGTTTTACAATATATAAAAATGGAGAAACTAACACAGTTTAACTTGATTCCGGCCTGAAATCGGCGCTTCCACGCTATGGACTGAGGCCGTAACAAATCACTCAAACTGCCATCTTTCATTACCATAATTTAACTATAAATCACTAAAATAATATGAGACTTCCATAAACTTATTGTGTAAAGGTTTTTAAATACAGTACTCCAAAATAAAAAGATACACCTGAGGCCAAATATGTCCATACATATCTAGATGTTAGATCTAGACTTAGATCTAGCTAGATATAGATCTAGTACGTCTGATTAAAACGTCCGAAGCGGTGACCATTGTGCCGTTTACTTATGACTACTAGTGTTGGATCTAAAATTCTAGATCTAGAGATTTACAAAGTATATTCTAATACAATAATTATTCAGCGAAGCCAGTCTAATCAAGGCCTAACCTATCCGAGGAACGATATCGTAGATGCACATTTAGGATATGACAGCTAATATTGAATAATTATATAAAAAAAAGTTTAAGTGATTAGTAGTGGAGTATGGTTAACTGAAGGGCAGATAAACCCGCATATTTTCAAAGACATAAATCTAATAGTTTACCAATTGAATTAAATTTATATATTTTGACTCCAAACCCTTTTTTAACCTTTAAACCATGGAAAAGAAGTGTAAAGCTTTAACTTTAAGATAGAGGAAAAGGAAATCTGCTCGGCATCTCGAAAAATGTTAGAAACAAGAAAATCTGAACGAAATAAAACCAGCAAGCACCAACAAACACACACACACATACACCAACAATGATCTAATTTCTTCTTTATTTGCACCTTGTAGGCAGTAAAGCTTTAAAAATAAAAGTCTGCAAATGTTCGAAAATGTGCAATAATTATGAAAATAAATAATGATCAATTTGTAGGAAACTTTTCTAGATAATATTCCACCAGACCACCATTGTTTTCAACATAGGATAAATAAAGTTTTCACCTTCTTTGACCAAAACAGTTACAGCGGCATCTGAAGATTACGAAAATACCCGGGATATCCCGAAGTGCCTTGTGCAGTAACACCGCTAGCACAGATTTTCTCTGAAAATCCTACTGATTGTCGCTTCTCGGGTTGTGATAGTATTATCAAGTGGATCTTTTAAATGAGTTTTAAAAACAATGTTTTGTATAAGTGAACTATCCTTGTCGTATTGTTTTCTAGGTCTGCACAATTCTAAAGATATTATGTCAGATAAAATCATAAAACGAATTAAAAGTTCAAGACACGAACTAACTTCTTTAACCCAGAAATAATCTTTACTATATAATCTTTTTGTTTTTGGTTTGTTTTTTATTTGTTGTTGTTGTTGTTTTGTGGGTTTTTTATTCTTTAATTCAATTTCCCTAGTATTTCTATCTCTTTAAAAATACTGTCCATAGTTGTCTGCTGGAGTTAAATCAGTCAAGCATGAATTAAGATGATCTAGATGAGACACATTGTTGAGCCTAAAGTACTTACATAAGGAAATCAAAATCTTCTGAAGAGGCATGGCAGTTTAGAGTCTTATTCTTTAGACTATATCAACTAATGAGATCAATGAATTTTAAATTTATCTTGGACGTCTAAGCCGGAGTTTTTACCTCAAGCCAAAACTTAAAACAACCATTTTGGTCTAGACGGATTTGGAAGTCTTAGAGCAGAGAATATTTATCGCTACCCAGAGATAAAGAGAACAACTTGGTTAGAAATAATTTGTGACAGAGTTAGAGCTTAGAGTCTTTGTCCTTAGACAGATATAAAAACAATAACTTAGTTCAGACGGATTTCAGTCATAGTTAGAGTTGAAAGTGTCTATCATTAGGCAGAGGTAGGAACAACTTGGGTCTGACAAGTTTAAGTCTCAGTTAGACCTGAACGTGTCTATCACTATTCAGAGATAAGAATGACTTGGGTGAGTCGCATTTCAGTAAGAGATAGAGCTGTCTGTGGAGAAGCCTGTATTCATCAAAACATAAAAATATACCTGTCAAAGACAAAAAAGATGAGTCGTAGTGGAATTTTCATGTTGAGCGTTAATGTTGTTGGCAGAGAAGCTCTGAAAAAGTCTATTCTACATTGTTATTTAATGGCGGAGAGACTGAAAGAGTCTAGTCCATAGTAATGTTTGAAGACGGAGAGGCTCTAAAAGAGTCTAGTCTACAGTGTTGTTTGAACATGGAGAGCTCTGAAGAGTCTAGTCTACGGTGTTGTTTCAAGACGGGGAGGCTCTGAAAGAGTGTAGCCTACAGTGCTGTTTGAAGGCGAAAAAGCTCTGAAAGAGTCTAGTCTACAGTGCTGTTTGAAGGCGGAAAGGCTCTGAAAGAGTCTAGTCTACAGTGATGTTAGAAGGCTGGGGAGGCTCTGGAAGAGCCTAGTCTATAACTTTGTTTGAAGGCGGAGAGGCTCTAGAAGAGTGTAGTTTACAGTGATGTTAGAAGGCGCGGAGGCTCTGGAAGAGTCTAGTCTACAGTGTTGTTTGAAGGCGGAAAGGCTCTGAAAGAGTCTAGTCCACAATGTTGTTTGAAGGCGGAGAGGCTCTGAAAGAGTCTAGTCTACAGTATTATTTCATGGTGGACAACTTAAAATACCGAAATGTTGTTTGTAGGCCGAGAGGATTTGAAATATTTTACAAGACTGTGTGAAGGCAAAGAGGATGCAGAGAGGCTTTGACATTGTCTAGTCAACAGGGTTGTGTTGAAGGCAGAGAGAGAGACCCTAGTCTAGTCAACAGGGTTGTGTTGAAGGCAGAGAGAGAGACCCTAGTCTAGTCAACAGGGTTGTGTTGAAGGCAGAGAGAGAGACCCTAGTCTAGTCTACAGGGTTGTGTTGAAGGCAGAGAGAGAGACCCTAGTCTAGTCTACAGGGTTGTGTTGAAGGCAGAGAGAGAGACCCTAGTCTAGTCTACAGGATTGTGTTGAAGGCAGAGAGAGAGACCCTAGTCTAGTCTACAGGGTTGTGTTGAAGGCAGAGAGAGAGACCCTAGTCTAGTCTACAGGATTGTGCTGTGAAGATTCACTGCTGTAGAAGGATGCGGGATATTGTACTGCGCTATTAGGGTTGATTATCCTTAGCTTGCTATTTGTGTGCAAAACCATTATCTCGGGTCACTGGTATTTGGTCAACTTGTACTCCCTCATCCCACCCTTCACTCTTAAGGACACACATCCAGTATGTACATTTTATTGGCTCTTGACCCAGATTTACGAATCTCACTGGCCTGACATAGGATGCTCTTGTCCTTGACGTTGTCTAAATGATAACAATGCTCGTTATTACAGTGTAAATGAGAATGAATCTTTCTGTATAGTACGTACGCAGATAATAAAAAGATGACTAGTTAGCAATTTAGCTATGTGATACGCATTCGTGTTCTGTTCAATTGCTTCTTCTGTTGATAAAGCCTGTTTCGCTGTGAAAATTCGATAGGATTCTTGCAGGAATCACACACACAAGGTCATAACCGAAGGTCGCTTCAGTATTTCTTGTAGACCAATTCCACCTGATTCTAAAAACAACTTGTGCTTCAATATGTAAATAGCCGCTACTCTTTTTTGCTAAACCAGGTTTGCGGTGATGGGAAGTGAATGGGTGATGATGATTTTTTAAGAGCAGAATGCAAATAAAGATAAAAGATTACTTGCTGAATCACTGAGATACGTTATCGAGCTGTACCGCGTGCTTGGACCTGTGGAGTATAAGTTTTGTATTTTAATGTTGTTTTTCAGAGGCTCAATAGCTCTGTTTTAAGTCTCTAACAGTGGATTTTTCTTGAAGTTTCCATGTTGAAGGTAAGACTGTTTCTTCTTCTTTTTCGTAAATCAAAAACAAATCATCTTAAAAATGATTAAAAAGGCGGTGATCTCATGACACAAAAACTTTATTTTGATCAGTTGTTTAAAGTGGCCAGTCAACTTCGGGTGACCTCAGGTCTTAATGGACACCTCAAGCCCAAGGCAGGCTTCGTCGGATTTTAAGGCTAAGGCTCGAGGCCTGCCTGGCCCCCAATATACACTCTTTTCAAAAGCTGTCGTCATTATTTAGAATCTACTGGGTACTTCAAAATATCGACAGCAATTCGCAGTTTTTTTTACGGAAATACTATGATGGCTGATAATCTTTTTTTTTATATTTTTATTTTTTAACTCCGGGCACACTGCCGTAGACTTGAATATTGACCAAAGCGTTAAATTAAGCGTCAGTTTTCACGCAGCTTGTGTCCAACACGAAAGTTTAGGATACGATTTTAAAACCAATCTTTCGCTAGTTCGTTCTTACATTTCCTAATACAGCAATTCGTTGTTTGAGGCCGATAAGCGGTAGGGATTTCACAAGAGACCTTGAGTGCTGAGGTGACGACTGAGACATGCTTGTCGATTTCTGACAATATGTTCATGAACCTCGAATCGTGAAAGCCAAACAAAGGGTGGGGGGAAGGGGGAGGAAGGTAAGGCAATCTTTGACCTGAAGCCAGGCAATAACATTTCGCTGCACCATGCACATGGTCTGTAATAGTCCAACCTGTCAAGCCCTAGATCTAGGAAAATCCCAAGTCGCATTTGATGATGGCGTTCTCTCCAAGTATGATTCTTCAGGGACGTCGCCTCCATGATGGCCGTTCTGTAGAGGTCCATCGCTTTGCTTGTTGCTGTTGTTATCCGTGTCAAAATCTCTCTCGATGTCATCACTCCATATCCTTATTGGTCTGGCTCTGTTTCTTTCGTAACTTTTACCCTTTCAGAATAATATTGCTCTGTTCCAAACTTTAATGCCGTTTGGTGTAACCAAAGTATGTCTATCCATTTTTCTTCATTGTGCTCATCTATGCCAAGTTCAATGAGGGTGGATTCATTTGTTTCTTTTTTTCTATTGTTGCTGTTCACAGTATGTTTCTGCAGCAATTCGCATCAAACCAGGTATATGAGAGCGGCCGGTAAATTTGGATATTCTCTGTCAGAGTTTATAACCTGAAGTAATCAAGCCTAAAAACTTTATCTTCTCACAAGGATCTAGATTCTGTGTATAACATCATTTTAAAGCATCTACTGCTTTTTTTATTTTTTAGATTGCCGATCACTAGTATGTGATATTAATTTGCCACAAACGTTATTATAGGATTTTTCCCCCTTTCGGGTCTACTACATCAAGTTTTGTATGGATAGAATTTTGTTTCTGACTCGCATCATGATGATTCTTTAAAGTATTTCAGTTTTATGACTCATAGGAAAGAAAGATGAGATCCGGGTACCAATAAGAAAGGTGAAATTAAGCAAAGCAACAGGCCCAGACAATATATTAGTGGATCTTTTAGAAGCAATTAAGGACTATGGAATTGATAAGATCACAACATTACTCAGCGAGATCTAAGACACAGGTCAGATTCCACCTGACATTTCCAAATCTATATTTATTGCACTGAAAAAAAAAAACAAGGGGTAACAGAAATATGGCTCCTTCGGTGAATGCTACAAATCTCATGGACTACAAGGAAATCAAACGAAGCCGACACAGCAAGATCGCTCATAAATAGAATAGGTAAACGCCAAGCAACCTTTTTTGGCCATGTGATGAGAAGAGAGAAACTAAAACATCTTGTTACAATTGGAATGATCGAGAAAAACGCAGCAGGAGAAAACAGCGTGATACAATGTTGGATGAAAAAATAAATTAGCTCAAAGTAGGAAGAGTGCCAGACCACTGAAGGCGACGAGTGATAGATATGCTTAGAAGGTCATGATCGCCTACGCTAAAGAGCGCGGCACCTGGTTGGTGGGTAGAATGCTCAAAGTCCAATGACATGTTTATTTATCTATCATCACTAAAATAGTAACATTAATTTCCTCGCTCCTGCTCGTCCACCCCCCATCCACACACTTACTCACTTCACAGATAGGCCTGGCGATGTTAGCCGTCTTTCTGTCCACCGTCCTCCTTCCCCTGGTCATTTCGCTGACCATGTCCTCTCTAAGCTCAGCTGTGGTGGAGATGGAAGAGAATGACTTCCCGTTCAGAAACATAAGCCTGCCTTGGGAGGAGCGAGTAGAGGATCTTGTGGCCAGGCTGACCCTGGAAGAGATCCAGCTCCAGATGGCCAGAGGAGGGGCTGGGGACAAAGGTGGACCGGCTCCGGCCATTCAACGGTTAGGTGAGTCAAGGTCTGTCTGGGTCATTGGATGGTCAGTGGGGATCGTATCCACCTCAATTTATTGATGCAGGAAATATAACACCCACAGCAACGGCAACTACTATTTACATACATTACCTCTAAATTCCAGAAGAATAAAAAACCCATAACAACAACATTACTTCTACTACTGCTTCTATTACTGTTACTTCTACAACATCTACTACTACTACTACTACTACTACTACTACTACTACTACTACTACTACTGATACTACTACTACTACTACTACTACTACTACTACTACTACTACTACTACTACTACTACTACTACTACTACTACTACTACTACTACTACTACTACTACTACTACTACTACTACTACTACTACTACTACTACTACTACTAATCAAAGTGTTATCTCAGAGTGCAATTATGCTAAAGTATAAAAAGGATAAAGAATTACAAATTTGTTCAACGGTAATCCATACCTCAACGTAGAACTGTTTTACAATTTAACTATCTATTCCCCTAGCCATGCTTTAAAATCAGACAAACGTTTTAAATTGTTGATAATTTTCTTTTATCATAGTTTCAAAGTAACAAATGAATAGAATTTCGTACAAAATCTCGAAACTTTTTGGGGAAGGGGTGGGGGGAGGTTACAATAAAGTGACAAAGATTCAATATCAACGCTACATTCTGGTATACCAAAAATATGTTTAGTAATTCCTAGAACTCTTAATTACCCCACATATTAAGATTTAAGTTGTTAGAGGTTTTTTTTAATTTAGTTCCGAAAAAAGTAAAAGCAACCATCGAATACATTCAGGCTTTGATAGACAATACTATAACTGAGAGTTTTTATCATTTCACTTCTCCAGGCATCGCGCCGTACCAGTGGGACTCAGAATGTTTGACGGGGGACGTTCAGGCACCAGGTGTCGCTACAGGGTTTCCAGCACCTATCGGAATGGCTGCTTCATTCAGGTTAGAAACTTACTTATCTCAATTTCCATTGTGATTTTAGCATTGTTCCAACTAAATCTACGTTTTATGCATTTGCTATGTTCAATCCTAAAAAAAAATTAGTAGCATAACCTCTACCACTCTTTATACTGTTACATACTACTGCTACTACTACTGCTACTACTACTACTACTACTACTACTACTACTACTACTACTACTACTACTACTACTACTACTACTACTACTACTACTACTACTACTACTACTACTACTACTACTAAAACTATTATTGCTATTTACTATCACTATTCTCTCACAAATGTTACACAACTTCGATGCCAGCAAGGAGCTGGTCCAAGAAGTAGCGGCAGCAACAGGACGAGAGGTGAGAGGAAAACACAACTATTTTGTGAAGGCGGGAGTGTACAAGACTCACACAGGGGCAAGTTGCTTCAGTCCGGTCGTCAACATTCTTAGGGATCCCAGATGGGGACGAGTTCAGGTAGCTCAGTCATGTGAACGTTTACATCAATTTTAATAGAGCTTTTGATCGGTGCATGGAACACAATCTCATAAAAGCTTTCATGTTGAGCTTTAGATCTGAACAACCTCGTACTGTGCTTTTATGATGAGCTTTGTATCTGTACATTTCACAATAATGTAACGTGATATGATAATTAATGTTCTGTAAATATTTTTATTTGTACAAGTGGCACAATAATGTAAATCAATATTGCCGTTTCATTGAAGTTTACACCTCTCAAGTGACACATCTATGTGAATCAGCATTTTGCTTTTCTGTAGAGTCTTAGACATATTAGATTAACGTGTGAACAATTATATAGTCAGTTCTAGTAAATAAAGGAGATAAATCGTTTGTTTATTTGAGTATGAACCATTAAAGCACATATTATGTAAACGACTCATGATGATGATCAGTCGACTAATTATTTCAATATAATAAACAATTCTTAATTCTCCATCTTTGACCGATATTTGTCTATCTCTACCTGGCCTTCTTCTCCTGCCCGGCCCACCTGGAAGGAAACCTATGGCGAGGACCCCCTCATGTCTGGAGAACTTGGTGCCAGTTTCGTAACGGGCCTGCAAGGTATGGTATTGATTGGAAAGGGCCTTTAGTTACTCCTTAATCTATGAGTGTCCAAACTGTTTGCAAAGAGGGCCAGATTTGGTGACATGAAAATGTGTGGGGGCCGACCATTTAGCCTGACATTCCTTGAACCATAAACTTTTAATTCTTAATGATTTTATGATGAGGCTTCGGGCCAGTCTAAATTTGAACACGGGCCGCATTTGGCCCGAGGGCCGGAGCTTGGACATTCTTGCTTAGTCTATTTTGTACTGAATGTATGTCCTCGATTAGAGTCAAGCAAAGAAACGTGCAGATTTTTAGTTGCTAGAAGCTGCATAATGACCAGAAAGAGTAAATACCGTCTCTAATGAGATCAGTCTGGATCAACCTAATTAATTCAAATATTTTTCTGTTCTTAATTTTTTTTTCATTTTTAATTCTTTATGATCCGTTCAAGTTAGCTGTAAATTTTGCAATGTGTTGAGGTAGAACTTTTTTTTTCTGAATATACTTGAAAGTGTTTGTATTTGAACTCTGACCACAGTGTGGCGCTTGCAGGTAAGAAAGAAGTGAAAAATCGTGTAATGTAAACTATCTGTTTGTAAAGTGTGCAATGGGAACTATCAATTGGTGAGACACCAGACCTACGACTATCTCAGCCTGGCTCGGCTCCACCCTACACAGGTGTTGTATTGACGGTTTGGTCGTTTAACGCTGTCTACGAAACATCGTGTTACTGTCTATGAAACATATCGTTTTACTGTCTATGAAACATATCGTTTTACTGTCTATGAAACATATCGTTTTACTGTCTATGAAACATATCGTTTTGCTGTCTATGAAACATATCGTTTTGCTGTCTATGAAACATATCGTTTTGCTGTCTATGAAACATATCGTTTTGCTGTCTATGAAACATATCGTTTTGCTGTCTATGAAACATATCGTTTTGCTGTCTATGAAACATATCGTTTTGCTGTCTATGAAACATATCGTTTTGCTGTCTATGAAACATATCGTTTTACTTTTTACTTTCTCTCGGCCCAAGGAACCAATGAAAGATACGTGCAAGCCAGTGGGACATGTAAACATTTTGATGTACACGGAGGGCCAGAGAATATCCCAGAATCAAGATTGTCTTTCAACGCAAACGTAAGTCACTAGTTGTGTACACCTCTTCTCCCAACTCTTTCATTGTTTTCAAATTTACATTTCAATGTTTCACGTTCGTACGTGATATTCATTTATTTTTGTTATCTGAATTTTCCTGCGTTCTTTGTAACTTTTTTATTTGAATGTTTTATGAAATGATGAATCTCTGTGACACAGACGGACACATGGTTATCATCTACCTTTATTTTCTTGTGCAGGTAACGGACGAGGATTGGCGTATGACTTTTCTCCCTGCTTTCAAACGTTGTATCGACTCTGGAGTTTATTCAGTCATGTGTAGCTACAATAGGTGAGAAACAGGACTTACATGTAAGCAAAACACATAGTGTTAAATCATGGGTGCGGCGCTGAAAAAGTGCTGTTTCCTTACTTGAACTTATTAGACGAATCTAAACAGTCAAGATCGAGTTATTTTTCTGTTTTTAGGATTATGGGTATCAGCGCAAGTTCTAGCAAGTATAAGAGTTTGATTTTTTTCCTTTACCTTATTAAGCAAATAACTTTTACTTAAGAGCGAAGCAACGAAAACCTAAAACTTTTCAAATAAATCTGATAAGCATTGATATGAGTCAAAATCCTTTGGGAATGTCTGAATTATTTTTTTGATTGCCACCTTTGGTAGAGTGAAATTTTGAAAAATACCCAATCAATTACTGCGCACATGTCTGCAGAATAAATGGGGTACCAGCCTGCGCCAACAAGAAGTTACTCACAACAATTCTGCGCAAGGAGCTGGGGTTCAAAGGTTACGTAGTCAGTGACGAAGCAGCAATTGAAAATATTATCACGTACCACAAGTACTTGAAGACCAAGGTGGAGACCGTTGCTGCTTGTGTGGATGCTGGCTGCAACCTGGAGTTGTCCGGAAACCTCGAGGACGCTGTCTTCATGCATATTGGTTTGTGTCTTTTACCTGCACATTGTGTCCCAGTGTTACCATTTTTCTTTTCTTGCTTTCCTGTGCTAAGATGAACATCATAGTGGTGATTATCACTGCTCTATATCTTTTACTCTAATTGATAAAGAAGAAGGTACAGTGTAGACGCATTTATCACTGATCTGTATCATTTATTCCGTGTGATAAAGAAATATGTACAGTGCAGAAGTGATCATCACTGCTCTTTATCATTACTCTATTTGATAAAGAAGAAGGTACAGTGTAGGCGCAATTATCACTGATATTTATCAATTACACTATGTGATAAAGAAAAAGGTACATTGTGGAAGTTATTGTCACCGCTCTTTATCATTTTCTCTGTGTGATGAATAAGATGGTAGATATAGAGTGTGTTGTGATTTCTACTGATAAATACCATTTTACTCTCATTAACCTCGTGTACTTGAGATGACATAGAATACGATTTGGGGGGAGAGGAGGGGCGTTACAATAAAGTAGCAATTTTCGGCCATTTGACTACCATGAGATTAAAAAGTCCCTAATTAATAGGTAATACGAGTCAATCATCATACTGTAAATGATATAACAATCATAGCAGGCATATAGGTTATCAAGCAGTATTCCACGAAGCACATAATCATCATTTTAAATCAATCAATTTACCAGTGGAAGCCGTGCAGAAGGGCAAGCTGAACGAGTCAGCCGTGCGCGACATGGTCAAACCTCTGTTCTACACCCGCATGAGGCTGGGAGAGTTCGATCCCCCAGACCTCAACCCGTACGCCAATCTGGGTGAGGAGCAGGTGGAGTCGCCCCAGCACCAGACTCTGGCTGTCAAGGCTGCCATGAAGAGTTATGTCCTCCTGAAGAACCTAAAACAAACTCTTCCTTTGAATGATAGGCAATATAAAAATGTTTCTGTAAGTCATGGCATTTGAATGAAAGAGAACATTATGAGATGCTTTTGAACATCTGCAGCTTTTAACAGCAGATTCAACTTAATTTTTAAATATAATTTTTCATCAAGTTTAAAAAATAAAATCATTCCATATTTCCTGTTTCAAACACACATTCTTAAAACATATATGTATGCTCTTAGATATTGATAATTTGTTTTAAAAGTAAAAGATGAAATTATTTTGAAGAAAGTTATTATTGCATTTAACTTAAAAAAAAAAACTTCTCCAAAATAATGTCATCCTCTACGTTTTAAAACAATTTACAAGTCATATTTATTTCTTGGCTGAGATATTTTGACTATTTTGTACCACACCATATGTATATGGATACTTTGCAAAATCCTTTTTGTTTAATGCAAATCAACGCAATATAAGTTCCTTATAAAATTAAATAGTTTTTGAAGAGACATTGCTTTTTACTTTTTCCTGAAAGAAATTCATTCATTGTCTATGATCAAAGGAAATGTCTGTGACAATGTCGAACCACATCATGTTTATCAGATGAGTATGAAGATCTACCCATTCAATGCTGACTTGTCAGGTAGGGTCCGGTTGGAAAAAAATGACCTTAGAATACCCTTACAAGCTGTATATCACATTTAAATGCTCATTTCATCTATCCCTATTTTTTCCCATCTTTCGTCTTATTTGTCGGTCTCGAGCTAGATCTAGGTTTGTCGTTGGGTTTTCTATACTAAACTATAACTCATATACGATTTCATGAAATTTTCGCCGCAGGTGATAGGCCCCATGTCCGACAACTGGAGACAGTATTTCTCCAGCTACGCTGCCTTCCAGCCGCGACTGTATACCAAGACGCCTCTGGACGCTCTCAAGGAAGTCTTCCCCAAGCTCCGTTACGGCGTGGCGTGCAAGGACAAGACGCCCTGTAAGAATTACACGGCTGAGCCAGTCCTGAAAACGGTGCATGGTGCTGATCTCGTGTTTGTGGCTCTGGGAACAGGTCAGTGACTTTAAACATACAACATCTGCTTTATAGCAGTAGTAGTAGTAGTAGTAGTAGTAGTAGTAGTAGTAGTAGTAGTAGTAGTAGTAGTAGTAGTAGTAGTAGTAGTAGTAGTAGTAGTAGTAGTAATAGTGTAGTAGTAGTAGTAGTAGTAGTAGTAGTAGTAGTAGTAGTAGTAATAGTGTAGTAGTAGTAGCAGCAGCAGCAGCAGCAGCAGCAGCAGCAGTGTATAAATTTTGATGTCACTTTCCAGTGATTCACATTGCTATTGTCAGCCCTCTGAATCACGGGTCGTTACATTCTGTTTGGATCTAGATATCTCTTGTTTTTTTTTTTTTTAGGTAAAGCTGTTGAGTCTGAGGGAAACGACAGACCTGACGTGAATCTCCCAGGATATCAGAAGCAGCTTTTGCTCGACGTTATTGAACACAGTAAGTTTGGCTAATTGAACTACATTTGTTAAAAACATTAGTGGTGATATGTGCGGGTCATTTTCATTCCCATTAAAAATAAGGTTGGTATCAGCTGAACCAGTTCAAGGCTATATTGTCAAAGTTCAAAAACAAAATCACTCGCATTTTTTTTCCTTATTGATACTTTTTTCTTGTGTTTTGATTTTCAAGAAATAAATACGGAATCTTAGAAGGTCCTTCATAAGGCTCTTCTTTTGGTTTGCTTGGATTTTTATAAAGTTGCGAAAGAGGTTTTTTTTGTTCATTAAACACTTAGAATCGACGATTTTCAACATAAAAAAATTATGTATGGCAAAGGCATACAAGAATCTTAAAGTTGTCAAACGTTTACTTTATTATTATTATTATTATTATTATTATTATTATTATTATTATTATTATTATTATTATTATTATTATTATTATTATTATTATTATTATTATTATTATTATCATTTTTATTATTATTATTGTTATTGTTATTATTATTATCACTATTACTTTTACGGCTTATAAGTATTGGGTTGTGTTGTCAAGTACATTCCCAGCCGCACCTTATAAATGATGTTTTAATTGATTTCATTAGTCCATTTTAATTCTTATTTCTTTAGTGTAACAAGTGAGTATCTAACAAAACGATTCTTGTTGTGTTTTACATACGCTTCCAGCTGATCCAACCACAAAGATTATTCTCCTCTTGTTCAGTGCCGGACCCTTGAACATCACGTTTGCAGACGATAGCGAGAGAGTGTCCGCCATCTTGGAATGTTTCCTTCCTGGCCAGGGTACTGGGGAGGCGGTCGTTAACATTCTCTTCAACAGAGACCATAACTCTTCTCCTGCAGGACGTCTACCCATGACCTGGCCAAAGTTTGCCTGGCAGGTGTGTCTATGTTGTTTATTGGTTTTGATATTTAGACCATTCTAATCTTTTTAAATCTCAGAACGGATGAAAAGATACTGATCATAACGGTTTTATTTTTTTGGTGGTCATATGTATACTTATATTTTCATCAGTTGTCTCGGGGATAAAGTAAATGCTCTTTTAATCTTTACCTTTTTAACCATCTAACCCTAAAATTGATCAATTTCTTCTATAATCCACATTAACCTTCTTCGCCCAGATCCCTCCCATGGTGAACTACTCAATGTCAGGTCGAACCTACCGCTACATGGACAGCGAACCTCTCTACCCGTTTGGTTATGGTCTCAGCTACACGTTGTTTCGCTACGGACTTTTCGTAGTGCCCTCTGTCAGCAACGCTACCCAGGACCTTAGAGTGGAGTTTGTAGTCAACAACGGTATGGACCAAGATGCCGATGAAGTAAGAACACATACAGCGCTGGAGGTTTTCAAACGTTACGTTATATCAGTGTAGGAAGTAGCTGATTGGGTAAAAGCACATAAAGTGCAGGAGGTTTGTAAACCTAACATCATATCAGTGTACGATGTAGCGAGGCGTGGTTTGGGTAAGAGCACATAAAGTGCAGGAGGTTTGTAAACCTTACGTTATATGAGTGTACAATCTACGTGTAAAACGCGTTGCACATTTCACTTTGAAAATTGTTAATATTTCGAAAAGCGCGTCTTTCTTGGCTTCTCAGTGCTGAAAATTTTAAGAAGTTGTCAGACTCCATGAAGGAGATATTGAATCCTATGCTCATTTCAAACAGTTACAATTTCAGGAGGTTATTTATTTTCAAATGCAAATATCAAATGTATCAATTTTTTTTTAATCCGATCCAGCAGAAGATGTTTTGAGACGGTTGACCTCTGTTAGTAGCACAGTAATCCGAATTTCGGCTTATAGAATGATCTCTGTTTATGGAAAGATAGCCCTGATGTCTAAAGACACAAAGACACATTTAGTCTAGGATTAGATGATGCTTACTTGCTGGTCGATTGCTTCCATAACTCCCTGCTCTACCACATCTCCAGGTAGTTCAATGTTACATCGAACCAAAGGAGCGTCTCCCCTACCCCGCACCACTCCGCTCCCTGGGTGCCTTTACCCGTCTACACCTGAAGGGAGGTGATAGTGCAGTGCCGGTTTTATTTTTGTCTAAACAGGCCTGGGCCGTGTGGAAAAATGGACGGTGGACGTACACCAAAGGTCTGTAACTCTGCCTGTCTGTCTATTCACCTTTCTAACTGTTCATACATTGAGATCTCACCACATTATTATGATATGCTTCGAACGTTCACATCAC
Source organism: Elysia crispata (assembly GCA_033675545.1). NCBI lineage: Eukaryota > Metazoa > Mollusca > Gastropoda > Plakobranchidae > Elysia > Elysia crispata. Next base: position 116,490 of record JAWDGP010001910.1, read on the forward strand.
TCCTCTTTCACTCTCTGCCTTATCTGTCAGTTGCAGGTCTCTCTCTCTCTCTCTCTCTCTCTCTCTCTCTCTCTCTCTCTCTCTCTCTCTCTCTCTCTCTCTCTCTCTCTCTCTCTCTCTCTCTCTCTCTCTCTCTCTCTCTCTCTTTCTTTCAGCCTTTTTTTTCATCCAAGCCTTAAAATTTTTTTTCTAATTTTACTTTGTCCTTTTATGTATGTTCCTCACTCTACGCTCTGTGTCTTTCACTCAATCCATATGCCAAACCCCCTCCCTTTCCCTCTCTCTCTTTCTCTGCCTTTCTTCGTCTCTTCCTCTTTCTCCATATCTATCTCTCTAATTCAATCTATTTCAATCTCTCTCTTCCTTCCTCTCTATCTCTCTAATTCAAGGTCTTCCTATCTACCTACCTATCCATCTATCTATATACCTCAGTCATACCCGAAGAGAGCGGAGGACAGTCGACACCTTTGTCCTCCGCTTGAAACACAAGTGTAGTATGCAGAGAATTTAAGGTAAGATCTTCTATATCGATATACCTATATATCTATTTCTATCGCTCTCCTCTCTCTCTCTCTCTCTCTCTCTCTCTCTCTCTCTCTCTCTCTCTCTCTCTCTCTCTCTCTCTCTCTTTAATTACCGTTATTCCTCTATGTATCACTCACAAAGCTGATAACTGACCTAAACTCAATGTCCTAATCCTTCCTCCCATTCTCTTGACGCTGGTGCCCCCCCCCCCCCCCCCCTCTCTCTCTCTCTCTCTCTCTCTCTCTCATGCCCGCCCACGCAATTGACGACTACGAACTGAACCAGGTGTGATGATTGTGTCCTGTGGAGGAGGTCAGCCTCATGCGAGAGGTTCCGTTTTCCTCACAGCCGAGGTCCTGTTCACTGACTGACCATCACCGTGGGGGCCAGCAAACAATGCTTGATGTGATAAGCTGTCTTGTGATTGGTTGGAAACAGTACTGCGTAATAATTACTGTCTGATGTTTGGTTAGAAAGAAATCTGTGAAATGTGTTGTGTCTGATAGTTGTTTGGAAACTAAATTGTGCAATCTAATCTTTCTTATGATTGGTTGAAAACTATTTTGTGCAATATATTGTCCATGATGACTGGTTGGAAACTATTTTGTGCAATATATTGTCCATGATGACTAGACTGGTTGGAAAATATTTTGTGCCACCTAATGTCCAATATGGTTTGTTAGAAACGAATCTGCATAATCTATTGTCCTTTGAGGTTTTTTTTAGTCTTAGGTGCTTTGCTTTAAAGTGATCTATAATATCGACCGCGCCTCATAATTAGCAGAAAACTATATTCAGTAATTTATTAATTGATGATCGACCAATACATTTAAGACATCTCAAATCGTTTTCGTTTCATTATGTATATGTAGATTTCACTGTCACAATAAACAAGATAAATTCCGCGGCCCTATTGTTACTGCACTTTTCACGGTTTAGAGTGTTTGTGTGTGTGTGTGTGTGTGTAGTTAAATCTGTGAGCTTGTAATGTGTTAATGTTTCCCTGTGGTATTTAGAAAAGCCATATAAGGCCTTTTGACCTCCGTGTTGCCGCATGGGACTGGCTGTGGGTGAGACTGGTGTGTGTTTGTCCGTGCTGGTCATACACTGTCTGGACTGCTTTAGGTTTCCGTGGCTTTTGTGAAGCATCTCCAACTATTCTTGAGTGCACTGAAAAATCAACTTTAGTATCTGTAGCATTTTATGTTCATGAGATATATTGATTACTCGGAGCGAAAGAAACAGCTTCAGTTTTATCTTCAAAAGTCCGAAAGAAGACTTTAATTCGTACATTTATGTAATATATTCTATGCAATATTTTAATATCCTATTGGATTGCAATAAAATTAATGTATGAGCAAATGATATTGTTTTGTGGAAAGTGCTGATTACAATACATCATTTAACATAGTTTAACTATAAAAGCTTATGGACACACATACAAACATATAGCAGAGAGTGCATGATAGAGACAGGGAGATAAAGATAGAGAGAAGAGGATAATAATAGAGAAGGCCCAACAAGAAATAAAAAGTGTGAAAGTGAAAGGGAGCGAGAAAGAGAGACAGGCAGACAGACATACGGACAAACAGATATAGACGGAGAAAGAAATGTAAAGGAGCATGATTTAAGGATAGAAAGATAGTGTAAGAGAGAGAAATGGATAGATGGAAAGAGAGATGCGTGGTGGCACGTAGGGATAAGGCAATAGAGGCAGAAAATGTGAGAATGAGACAAAGCGAGACAGATCTTTGATAGAAGTAGTGTATCTGAGTGTGTGTAAAAACGTGTGGCTTTTTGACTCTAACGTCGTTTAAATCTATATCTGTTGCCATACCCCTAATGGTAAAACTAATTGATCTTCTGGGTTTTGGATATGTCATGTAAAAATGTTCTTGGATGTGAATAATTGATTCAAAACTTACATCAAATGTAATGTATTCAAATGGGAACACATTTATTCAATCAATGTTTCGTATACACATTAAGAGCAATTATAACAGACAACAAATTATGCCTCGTACATAAAATGATGAACGTAAATTAAAAAAGTTAATGTTATGTTCAAATGCAGGCGAAGGTTTGAAGCTGGTTCAGTTTTTACCACTGAGCATCAGGGAAGGTATAATATAGAGAAGCTAACATCAGTATTGATTCGGTAGGGACCTCTATCTTATAATCTCCAAAGAAGAATTAAAGGTGAGAGTCTAAGGACCGCGTCTTTCCTTCTTTTTTTTCTCCATTTATTTTGTTCTACCGATAAATGATTGATTGTTCAAGTGACTGATCGGTTAATTATTAATATTATTATTATTATTATTATTATTATTATTATTATTATTATTATTATTATTATTATTATTATTATTATTATTATTATTATTATTATTATTATTATTATTATTGATTCGTATATTGGTTACATGATAAGTTGTTTCGATAATTGATATAAAGATTTATTCATTGGGAATTTGGTTTAATGGTTGATTAATTAATTACATGATTAATTATGTCTCTTGCTTGAGTAGTCGATTGATTGGTATTCAGCAAAATCTTTAAGCTGGAATCATGAGGACCCAAACTGATTGAACGATGTCGGATGAAGTCCGAATTCTCTAGACGTAGAAGGTATTTACATTTTATCCGACGAGCGCTCACCATATCAAATGCCAGCTTTATAAGTGACTGTCTGCAGCTAACTAAAACGATCTCTGCACTATTATTGTATCTAACAATAACAAAGTTCTTGGAGCGAACATCTTGAGCTAGTTAGTGCAGATCGATTCTGAATCAGACCATTAATCATAGATCCGACCCGAGGGTTTAGAAAGTTTAATATAGAAACAGATCCTCCCATTTTGACCTTATAGAGTTATAGAGGTCTAATTGAGCCCGTGAGATGTACGATTATCTCAATACGTCCTAACAGCACACTTATCGAGCAACAAGACATATCGAGTTTGTACACGGTGGTGGTCATTGTTCTACCGGTTGGGACGCTGGTGCTGTGGTGCTATCGCTTCCCAACCCCTTGTTTTCTATAGTTCGTCCTATATCGAATCTAAATGGTGTTCTCTAGGATTCGTCACAATCATATCGCCAATCTTTACGGTTCTGTAAAAACACCGGTATCGATATATCATTTAAGAGTATATTTATTTTAAGAATCGGACCTGGCGGCTTACTGCCCAATGCGTGCTACAGCAAAAGAGTGTAACTAATGCAGTATTCGGCTCTTTTAAAGATGGTGAAATAAGCATTAAATTTGTCCTCTAGCTTAATCTCAGCGTAAGCTTTTTTTGCCAAGTATGTCATATCGTTCTGTACTTATTGTAAAACCATAAATTTTTGCTTGGCTTTTTAATCCAATTACACTGGATTTTTCATGTTAAATTTTTTTTTCCATTTTTTCATTTTCATCTCATTACTTTTCACTTCTTTTTTTTTTCATTTTGTCGTTCTGTCTATATTTTAGTTCATTTTTTTTATCATTATTTTTTTTTTTTTTGGTGGAGGGAGGTAATTAACATTGTCCAAACATTTACTTGCTACAGCCGAACTAACTTTTGTCTTCTTTTTTTTTTTTTTTTTTTTTGAGTTCTTCTTTATAAAATTGTTTAGTTTTGTTTAATATTTGATTTCTTTACGTAAAAAGGTTGCTTTTAATTTTTCAAACTAAAAATCTTTTTTAACAAATTGACAACTTCATCTATACAAATCATAACGTAAGACCTTATCTACTATGTATAGATACGAGGTCCGTTTCATAAATAAGTTTCCCACCTCCATAAATCAACAACCAAAAGGCATAAGATGATGAAATTTGGCACAGATTGCCTTTAATATCTGACCTATTCAACGTAACATCCACCATTGTTGGCGCATTTCTCTATCCGTTGTAACCAGTCTTTAAATGCAGTGACGTAAGAACATTTGTCCAGGTTCTTTATTGCTACTTTCGTAGCCTGAATAATGTCCTGTTCTGTTTCAAATCCTGTGGCCGCGAAGATGTTCTTTCATTTTAGGGAATAGGTGAAAATCACAGGGAGCAAGGTCAGGTGAATAGCGAGGATGCTCCAGCAGTTCCCACTTGTAGCCAGCCAAAACGTCTGTCACTGCCCGGGCCGTATGGACTGGCGCATTGTCGTGGTGAAACAAGATGCCTGACTCCAACAGCCCGGGTCGTTTCTTTCGAATGGCAGGTCTGAGTTTGTCTTGCAGCACCTTCTTGTAGTACTGTGCATTGATTGTGGTGCCTATAGGTACAGGCCAGCGCAGAATCACACCATTCATGTCAAAAAAGATCATGTGCATGACCTTGAGAGACCATTGTTTGCGTCGAACTTTCTCTGGACGAGGCTCATCAAAGTCTCTCCATTCGGCTGACTGCCGCTTTGTTTCAGGATCCCAGGAATACACCCAAGTCTCATCACCGGTAATTATCCGACCCAAAAAGTCATTTTGCTCAGTTTGAAATCTCCGCAAAAAGTTTCTGGAAAAATTGACCCTTGACTCCTTCTGCTCATCTGTCAGCAAATGTGGAACTCATTTTGAAAACTTCTTCTTCTTATTCAGTTTGTAGGTTAGAACTCTAAACACGGACGTTCTAGACATCGATGTTTCCGTAGAAATCTCCTCACAAGTTTTTCGTCTGTCATCACTCAATGAAACGAGAACTTTAGAAATGTTTGCAACCCCGCATGCTGTCACAGGTCGGCCAGGACGAGGTTCATCTTCCATGTCATCTCGTCCCTCTGAGTTTTTACCCACTTTCTTGCCGTCTGAATAGAAGGAGCATTTTCTCTTAAAACAGTCACTAGATCTTTGTGAATGCATGATGCATCTTTTCCCAAAATAACAGAAAATTTGATGATGACACGGATGTCATATCTTGAAAAATTTTGGTGTGCCGGTGAGCTTTCTATTATGCCGGCCATTTTGCTCCAACGGACTTCAGAAAAGTAAATGTTATTTTGTATCTGTTCAACATAGAGCCACAAAATTTCATTGCGAATTCAAACAAGGTTTGATCCTTCAGTGTGCCAAATTTCATGTACATAGCTTAGACGGTTTTGATTTTATAGAGTAGGGAAACTTATTTATGAAACGGACCTCGTATTGTCTCTATCACTCTTTCCACCTGTCTACCGTTCTAATGAATGCACGTAATTCCATCTATGTATCTCATATTGCTCTTGACATATCTACTAATCTGTCAATCTATCTATGTATTTATCTATGAATAACACCGGTCTGTAAGTTTTTTGACCGAGCTTTTCCACCTATCTCTATTTGTCGGTTTTTCTCTGTCTCTCTGTATCTCTCTGTTTGTTTCCCTGTCTCCCTCTATCTGTTTCTCTCTGTCTATCTGTCTCTCTCTCTCTCTCTCTCTCTCTCTCTCTCTCTCTCTCTCTCTCTCTCTGTGTCTCCCTCTGTCTATCGCTCTGTCTGTCTCCCTCTCTGTCTTTGTTTGTCTGTCTGTCTGT
>JAWDGP010001911.1:0-64891 GCA_033675545.1 Elysia crispata
GGCAAACATGTAAAGACCTGAAGTTAAGGACCAGGAAGAGAAGTTTCCAGACATACTTGGGACCCTTAGGCTAAGGATCACAATAGCAAAATGAGAATAAGAAATAATATGGAGGACAACACCTTTAGCTTTCCTGAATTGCAGGTGTCATGATCTTCAGGAAAGAAGACTACATTGCTGTCAACAACATGAATCAAAAAGGCCAGGTCAGCTACTATCCACAATTTTTTTTTACATTGTGGGTAGCTACACCTCTGAAAAGAATCTGGATTTGTTTAACTCCTTCTTTTCCTACAAACTGTAGAAAAGAGAATTTTTTTTGGGCTTGTTTTACAATTTTTTTTCCTTTGAACTTTGGTTTCCTATATGTTAGAACCTGCTGAATCTTTCCTTTCAGATCAGGACTCTTTAAAAATCATTTAATTTAGATTTTCCTCTTCCTCTTTTAGATAACACAGTTTGTTTTTCAACATAAAAGAAAAATATTCAAACACTTTTTCCCAAACTTAATTTCTAATGAATCATACGCAAAAAAAAAATTAAATATAGTTTAGATGAAAACCTGATGAATTCCTCTTTGCAGTAGTTTTTTTTGTTTTTTAACCGATTTTATTTATATTGTGCATTTATAGTTATACCTTTTGATATTACAGCCTTTTTCCGAAGTACATCGACCAGGAACTAAAGACACAAAAAATTACACGAGTGTAAACGACATGTACCAAGAAGTCTTGGTCAAGGAAAAGAACAATGGTCACAGGTAAGGCAGCTTCTCTTCTTGTCAGAATCATGTAACCTTCACATCCTTTGCTTGCACCAACCATGAAAGGGACTGTAATATTATGTTGTATTTTTGTCCTGTAGATTGTTAGTTTTGTTTAGTATAGATGAAAACCTGCTAAATTCCTCCTTTCCAGTCACGTTTGTTTTTAAACAGATTTGAATTGCATTCTGCTTTTATATCTTTGGTTATTACAGCCTTTTTCAAACAGCAGCAATATACATACATTGTCAAATATATCTCCTAATATTCATTTTTAAATTTTTTTTGTTTGTAAAGAAAATTTAATGAAATTTCTTTCGCTTATTTCCTTTTTTCTTTTTTTTTTGCGTGGAAAAAGTTTTCTCCAATTTGGAAGTAAGTTACATTGATATTAGGTTTTAAGATCACAGAAGGTAAAGATGCAAAGGCAAGAAGTTTAGGACCAAGGAGAGGAGTTGAAGAGGTACCTAGGATCCTTAGGCTAGACATCCCCATGGCCAGAAGACAATAAAAATAAGAGGACATCATTCTTCAGGCGAACTGGACTATGGGTATCAGGATCTACAGGAAAGCAGGCTGTAGAGCTATTAAACACAAAAATAAAAAAAAGTCCATGTCAGATAAAATGGTAAAGACAGATACGCATCTTAGAAAAAAACTTGCCCATTTAACCCTGTCTATTGCAACAACCATTGAAAAGAAAGTTTCTTTTTTTTGCTTCATTTATATTTTTTTAATCCCTTTTCATTTGTACTTTGGTTTAGCAGTGGTGAATACCTGCTCAGTCTCTGCTTTTCAGCCCAGCCTTTTTTGAATTGATTAATACAGATTCTGCTCTTTCGCTTTTAGATTTCGAAGCTTGTTTTGCAACTCAAAAGAAAAAATATTCCTATACTTTGTCTCGAAATTCCTTTTTAATGTTTCATATATATATATATATATATATATATATATATATATATATATATATATATATATATATATGTACTTAAAATTGAATGAAATTGCCTTCTCCTAATTTTTTTTCGCATAAAATTGTTCTCTGTAATTGACATAAGTCATATTCTGATATTACCTTTCAAGATCACAGAAGAAAAAGATGCAAAAGACCTGAAGTTAATAAGCATGAAAAAAAGCTGGAAGAGAGTTCTGTGACTGGTTTGCTAAGATTCTCCATGGGCAGAAGACAAGATGGCAGTAAGGAAGAGACTTGGAGGATTGAACATTGAGATATACAAGAACTACATACACCAGGAACTAAAGATACAAAAAATTACACGAGTATAAAAAACATGTACTAAGAAGACATGGTCATGGTAAAGAACAAGGATCACAGGTAAGGCAGCTACTCTTCTTGTCAGAATCATAAAGCCTTCAACTCCTTTGCTTGCATCAACCATGAAAGGGACTGTTATTTAATTTTTGCTATTGATATTTATATTTTTGTCCTTTGGATTCTTAGTATTATTTGTGTATTTAAAATTATGCTGAACTCTTTATATACAGTCAGGTTATTTTTTTAAAGGATTTGATTTTCTTTCTGCTTCTATGTCTTTTGATAGCACAGCCTTTGTTGCAACATCAAAAATATATATATATATATATATATATATATATATATATATATATAGATTGTTCTAACTCTTCCTCCCAATATTCCTTTTTAACATTTCACGAGCGCTGAAATTGAATGTAAATTTTTTCTTCTTTTTTCTACATTTCATTTTTTTTTTTGCATGGCAAAAATGTTCCCTTATATTTGAAGTAAGTGGTATCATGTTATTGTTTTTTAAGATTACAGAACGTGAACATGTAAAGAAATGAATTTGAGGACCAGGAAGAGAAGTTTCCAGGGATACTTGGGACCCTTACGCCAGGGATCACCATGGCCAAATGACAATATGACAATGAGAAATAAATTGGAGGACAAAACCTTTAGCCTTCCTGAACTGCAGGGGTCATGATCTACAGGAAAGAAGACTATCATGCTGTCAACAACAAGAATCAAAAAGGCCAGGTTAGCTACTATACAATATATTTACATATTGGTTAACTTCACCTCTCAAAAGAATCTTGATCTGTAAATTCCTTCTTTTCCTACAAACTGCAGAATACAGAATTTTTTTTTTTGCTTGTTTTATCTGGATTTTTTTTTTTGAACTTTGGTTTCCTGTTTGTTAAAACCCATTGAATCTTTCCTTTCCAGTCAGGACTTTTTTTAAACTCATTTAATTTAGATTTTTCATTCCATCTTTTAGATTGCACAATTTGTTTTGCTACTCAAAAGAAAAATGTTCCAACACTTTCTCTCAACTTACTCTCAATGATTCATATGCATAAAAAATTGAACATAAATGCTTTCTCCTATTTATTTTTTAATTCTGGGATGAATGCAAAATTGTTCTCCATATTTGAAAAAAGTCATGATATTACAATTTTAGATCACTGAGGGCAAAAGCCATATAGACTAGTTTAGAAGTTTAGGACCAGGAAGAATAGCTGAAACAGAATGATGTAAGACTGTAGAGCTAAGGGTCCATGTGTTCAAGAGACAAGTTGAAAGAAAGGGAAGACCTGGAGGACTGAAACATTGAGTCATTCAAGAACTAAATTGCTGTCAACAACGTGAATCAAAAAGGCCAGGTCAGCTACTATCCACTATATTTACACATTGGTTAGCTACACCTCTTAAAAGACTCTGTATCTATAAACTCCTTCTTTTCCTACAAATTGAAAGAGACGAAATTTCGTTTCTGCTTGTTTCATCCGTATTTTTTTTTTCTTTTGAACTTTAATTTCCTATTTTATAATACCTGCTGAATCTTTCCTTTCCATTCATAAATTTGTTTTAAACTCATTTAATTTAGATTTTTCTCATACGCTAATGGATAACACAGCTTGTTTTGCAACACAAAAAAAAATATTCCAACACTCTCTCCCAAACTTCCTTTTCAATGATTCATATGCAAAAATATTTTATATAAATGCTTTCTGCTGATTATTTTTGTATTTTTGTCTTGAAAATTTTTAGTTTTGTTTATACAGATGAAAACCTGCTGAATTCCTCTTTTCAAGTCCTGATTTTTATTTAACAGATTTTGTTTGAATTCTGCTTTGATATCTTTGGATATTACAGTCTTTTACGAACTACATGGACTAGGAACAATAAATAACATGAGTGAATAACATGTACCAAGAAGACATGGTAAGGCAAAGAACAATGGTCACAGATAAGGCAGCTACTTTTATTGTCAAAATTATGTAGCCTTTAACTCCTTCTTTTGCACCAACCATTTAAAAGCATTTAATTTCATTTTTGCAATTGATATTTGTATTTTTGTCCTTGGAATCTTCTTGGTATAGATAAAAACATGCTGAATTCTTCCTTTCCAGTCAAGATTTTTTAACAGGAATTGATTTACGCTCTGCTTTTATGTCTTTGGAAATTACACTGTTTTTGGAAATAACAAAAATATATAAATGTCCTAACACTTTCTCCCAATATTCCTTTTGAATGCTTCATACGCGCAAAAATTGAATGAAAATTGCCCCTTTTATTTCTATATTTCTTTTTTTTTTGCATGTCAAAATTGTTCCTCATATTTGAAATAAGTTATATCATATTATTGTGTTTTGAGATTACAGAATGTGAACATGGAAAGACCGGAAGTTGAGGACCATGAAGAGAAGCTTCCAAACATCCTTGGGACCCTTACACTAGGGATCACCATGTCCAAATGAGAATATGACAATAAGAAATAAATTGGAGGACAACACCTTTAGCTTTCCTGAACTGCAGGGGTCATGATCTTCAAGAAAGAAGACTGTAATGGTGTGAACAACATGAATCAAAAAGGCCAGGTCAGCTGCTATCCTCAATATTTACATTTAGGTTAGGTACACCCCTTAAGAGAATCTAGATCTGTAAACTTGTTCTTTTCCTACAAATTGGAGATAAAGAGAAAATTCTTTTTGCTTGTTTTAACAGTATTTTTTTTTCTTTGAACTTTGGTCTCCTTTATGTTAAAACCTGCTGAATTGTTCCTTTTCTAGTCAGGACTTTTTTATAAACTCATTTAATTTAGTTTTTCTCTTCCGCTTTTAAATTACGCAGCTCGTTTTGCAACACAAAAGAAAATTTTTTCAACGTTTTCTCCCAAACTTCGTTTTCAGTGATATATACATATCAAATTGAATATAAATGCTTTCTTCTACTTATTTTTGCATTTTTTTTCCTTTAGTTTTTAGTTTTATTTAGTAGAGGTGAAAACCTGCTGAATCCCACTTTTCCAGTCCTGGTTTTGTTTAACAGATTTTATATATATTTCGCTTTTATACCTTTAGATCTTACAGCCTTTTTTCGAAGTACATGGACCACAGACTTAAGGCACAAAAAATAACATGAGTGTAAAACTACAGGTACCAAGAAGACATGGTCATGGTAAAGAACAATGGTCACAGGTAAGGCAGCTAAACTTCTTATAACAATTCTCCATATTTGAAATGAGTCATGTCATGATATTACATTTTTAAATCACAGAGGGTGAAGCCGCAAAGACCAGTCCAGAAGTTTAGGACCAGGAAGAATAGCTGAAAGAGAAACCAGTACTGTTAAGCTAAGAATCTCCATGTTCATGAGACAAGATGAGAGAAAGGAAAGACCTGGAGGAATGAAACATTGAGTCATTCATCAACGACATGGACCAGGAACTGAAGAAAAAAGAAATACACAAGACTTTGTAAAGGTAAAGAACAACAGCTTCAGGTAAGGCAGCTCCTCTTTTTAACATAATCTTGTAGCCTTCAACTCATTTACTTACACCAAGGATTAAACGCTATTTTATTTTATTTTTCCAATTCATATATGTATTTTCATTCTTTGAATTCTTTGTATTATTTGGTATAGATAAAAACATGATGAATTCCTCCTTTCCAGTCAGAGTTTTTAAAGGATTTGATTTACGTTCTGCTGTTATGTCTTTGGATATTACATTGGACAGAATAATATATATATATATAATATACTTTCTCCCAATACTGTTGCAACAATAGAAATTTTCATACATGCTCTAACACATCTGCCCCATATACCTTTTTAACGTTTCATGCACGCCAAAATTGATTGTGAATTCTTTCTTCTATTTCTATGTTTCATTTTTTTGGAATGACAAAAATGTTACTCGTATTTGAACAAATTCATATTATATTTTTTTATGTTTTGTGATCATAGAAGGTGAACATGTAAAGACCCAAAGTTGAGGACCAGGAAGAGAAGTTTCGAGACATACTTGAGACCCTTACGCTAAGGTTCACCATTGGCAGAGAACAGTATGACAATAAGAAACAATTTGGAAGACAACACCTTTAGCCTTCCGGAACTGCAGGGGTCATGATCTACAGGAAAAAAAGACTACATTTCTGTAAACAACATAAATCAAAAAGGCCAATTCATCTACTATCCTCAATATTTACATATTGGTTAACTACACCTCTGAAAAGAATCTGGATCTGTAAACTCCTTCTTTTCCAACAAACTTTAAATAAACAGGAAATATGTTTTGCTTGTTTTATCCATATTTTTTTTTTTTAAATTTGGTGTCATACATGTTAAAACCTGCTGAATTTTTCCTTTGCTAGTCCGGACTTTTTTTTAGTCATTTAATTCAGATATTTCTCTTCCACTTTTAGATTACACAGCTAGTTTTTTAACACACAAAAATAATATTTCAACCCTTTCTCCCAAACTTCCTTTTCAGTTGTTTATATGCAAAAAAAAATTTAATATTAATGCTTTCTTCTATTTATTTTTTTAATTTTGTGTTGACTGGCTAAATTGTTTTCCATATTTGGAATAAATAATGTCATTATATCACAGAAGGCGAAGCCACAAAGACCAGTCCAGAAGTTTATTACCTGGAAGAATAGCTTGTTGAGAGCCTAGGACTGTAAAGATAAAAATCTCCATGTTCAAGAGACAAGTTAAGAAAAAGGAAAGATCTTTAGGACTGAAACATTGAGTTATTCAAGAACTACATTGACCACGAACTAAGGAAACAAAAAATTACACGAGTGTAAACAACATGTACTAAGAAATCGTCATGGTAAAGAACAATGGTCACAGGTAAGGCAGCTGCTCTTCTTGCCAGAATCATAAGGCCTTCGACGCCTTCGCTTACACCAACCATGAAAGGGACTTTAATATTATTTTTGTATTTTTATCCTTTAGATTCTTAGTTTTATTTAGAATAGATGAAAACGTGCTGAATTCCTCGGTTTTTTTTAACAGATTTGATTAACATTCAACATTTATACCTCTGGATATTACGGCCTTTATATAAACTGTAAAAATATACATATAATTTCTATTTCTCCCAATATTCGTTTTTAATGTTATATGTAAAGAAAATTGAATGAAATTTATTTTCTTTATTTCCTTTTTTCCCTCTTTTTTAGTGTGGCAAAAGCTTTCTCCAATTTTGAAATAAGTATATATATGCGCTTAAAACTGAATGAAATTGCTTTCTCTTATTTTTTTTTCATTTTGTTTTGCTTGGTAACATTGTTCTCCTTAGCTGACATAAGTCATATTGTGATAATACCTTTCAAGATCACAAAAGAAAAAGATGCTAAAGACCTGAAGTTAAAGAGCATAAAATAAAGCTGGAAGAGAGTTCTGTGACTGGTTTGCTAAGATTCTCCATGGGCAGAAAACAAGATGATAGTAAGGAAGAGACTTGGAGGACTGAACATTGAGATACACAAGAACTACATGGACCAGGATCTAAAGATACAAAAAGGTACACGAGTGTAAAAACCATGTTCTAAGAAGACATGGTCAGGGTAAGGATCAATGGTCACAGGTAAGGCAGCTACTCTTCTTGTCAGAATCATGTAGCCTTCAGCTCCTTCACTTGCATCAACCATTAAACGGCATGTGATTTTAGTTTTTCTATTGATATTTGTATTTTTGTCCTTTGGGTTCTTTGTATTATTTGGTATAGATAAAACTATGCTGAATTCCTCCTTTACAGTCAGGTTTTTTTTTTTTAAAGCATTTGATTTACGTTCTGCTTTTATGTCTTTGGATAGTACATCTTATTTTGCAACATAAAAAATGTATATATTATGTTCTAACACTTTCTCCCAATATTCCTCTTTAACGTTTTATGCCCTCTAAAATTGAATGTAAATTTTTTCTTTTCTTTTTCCTTATTTCATTTTTTTTTGCATGGCAGAATTGTTCCCTTCTATTTGAAATAAGTCATATTATATTATTGTGTTTTGAGATCACAGAAGGTGAAGGTGAACATGTAAAGACCTGAAGTTGAAGACCAGAAAGAGAAGTTTCCATAGATATTTGGGACCCTTATGCTAAGGATCACCTTGGCCGAAGAACATTCTGACAATAAGAAATAATTTGAAGGACAAAACCTTTAGCCCTGCTGAACTGCAGGTGTCATAATCTTCAGGAAAGAAGACTACATTGCTGTCAACAACATCAATCAAAAAAGTCAGGTAAGCTACTATTCACAATTTTTTTAAATTTTGGTTAGTTAAATCTCTGAAAAAAAATCTGAATCTGAACTCATTTTTTTCCTACAAACTGTAGATAAAGAGAAATTTGTTTTGCTTGTTTTATCAGAATTTTCATTTACTTTGAACCTTGATTTCATATCTGTTAAAACATGCTGAAACTTTCCTCTCCAATCGGAACTAATTTTTAAACTCATTTAATTTAGATTTTTTCTCTTCTGCTTTAAGATTGCACAGCTTGTGAAGCAACAAAAAAGAACAATTTTCCAACACTTTCTTCCAAACCTCGTTTTCAATGATATATACAAATCAAATTGAGTATAAATGCTTTGCACTTATTTCCCTGAGATTTTTAGTATTTTTAGTAGAGATGAAAACCTGCTAAATTCAACTTTTCCAGTGATGTTTTTTTTTTTTTAAAGTTTTATTTATATTCTACTTTTAAACCTTTGGATATTACCACCTTTTTTTTAAAGTATATGCACCATGAACTAAAGATACAAAAAAACTTCACGAGTGAAAACAACATGTACCAAGAAGACATGGTCGAGGCAGAGAACAATGGTCACAGTAAGGCAGCTACTCTTCTTGTCAGAATCATGTAGCCTTCAACTCCTTCTCTTGCTCCAACCATTAAACGGCATGTAATTCTTCTTTTTCCATTTTATTAAATTTTTGTACTTTGGATTCTTCCTATTATTTGGTAGAGATAAAAACATGCTGATATCCTCCTTTCCAGTCAGGTTTTTTTTTTAGAGGATTTGACTTACGTTCTGTTTTTATGTCTTTGGATATAACAGTCTTTTTTGGAACAACAAAATATATTTATATATGTTCTAACACTTTCTCCCAATATTCCTTTTGAACGTTTCATACCCACCAAAATTGAATGTAAATTGTTTCTTCTATTTCTATATTTCAATTTTTTTGCATGTCAAAAGTGTTCCTCATGTTTGAAATAAGTTATATCATATTATTGTATTTTGAGATCACAGAAGGTGAATATGTAAAGACCTAAAGTTGATGACCATGAAGAGAAGTTTCCAGAAATACCTGGGACCCTTAAGCTAGGAATTACCATGGCCAAATGACAATATGACTATAACAAACAAATTTCAGGACAACACCTTTAGCCTGCTTGAACTACAGGGGTCATGATCTCCAGGAAAGAAGACTATAATGCTGTCAACAACATGAATCAAAAAGGCCAGGTCAGCTACTATCCACAATATTTACACATTGGTTAGCTACACCTCTGAAAAGAATCTGGATCTGTAAACTCCTTCTTGTCCTACAAACTGCAGATAAACAGAAAATCTTTTTTCCTCGTTTTATCAGTATTCTTTTTTTCTCTGAACTTTGGTTTCCTATATGTTAAAACCTGCTGATTTGTTCCTTTTCTAGTCAGGACTTTTTTTTAACTCATTTAATTTAGATTTTTCTCCTCTGTTTTTAGATTACACAGCTTATTTTGCAACACAAAAGAAAAATATTCCAAAACTTTCTCTCAAACTTCCTTTTCAATGATTCATTTGCAAAACAAATTAAATATAAATGCTTTCCTCTATTTAATTTTGCTTTTTTCTCCTTTAGATTCTTAGTTTTATTCAGTATAGATGAAAACCTGTTGAATTCCACTTTTTCAGTCACGTTTTTTTTTTAACACAATTAATTTACATTCTACTTTTATATCTTTGGATATTACAGCTTTTTTTTCAAACAGTAAAAATATACATATATTTTCTAATATTTCTCTCATTATTCCTTTTTAATGTTTTATGCAAAGAAAATCAAATGAAACTTCCTTCTCCTATTTCCTTTTTTTCATCTTTTTTGTAAGGGAAACGTTTTCTCCAATTTTGAAATAAGTTCCATCATGATATAAAGTTTTAATATAACAGAAGGCAAAGATGGAAAGATTAGAAGTTAAGGATCAAGAAGGGCAGTTTGAAGAGTTACCTGGGACCCTTACGCTAGATATCACGATGGCCAGAAAAGAAGACGACAATAAAAGAAGAGATACGAGGGCAGCATTGTTCAGGCAAACTTGACTATGGGAATCAGGATCTACAGAAAAGCAGGCTTGAAAGCTATTCAAAACACAAATAAAAAGACCAGGTCAGCTGTAATGGTGAAGATAGATGTATACACGCCTTGGAAATAAAAAAAACTTGCATATGTAAATCAGTCTGTTGCTACAACCTTTAAAAAAGAAAGTCAGATTTTTTTGTTCATTTATGGTTTTTTTTTTTTCCATTTCATACTTTCGATATTGGTAAATACCTGCTTAACATCTCCTTTTCAGTCCAGACTTTTTTTAACTGATTAATTTACATTCTTCTCTTTGGCTTTTACATTTTTAAGCTCGTTGTGCAATACAAAAGAAAAATAATCTTATACGTTCTCTCAAAATTTCTATTTAATGTTTGATATATATTTGTATTATTATATATAGGCACTTAAAATTGAATGGATTTGCTTTCTCCTATTTCTTTTTTCATTTTGTGTTGCGTGGTAAAATTGTTCTCTATAATTGAAATTAGTCATATTGTGAAATTATATTTCCAGATTACAGAAGGCAAAGACTCAAAAGACCTGAAGTTAAGGATCCTGAAGAGAAACTGGAAGAGAGTTCTGTGACTGGTTACCTAGGATTCTCCATGGGCAGAAGACAAGATGATATTAGGGAAGAAACCTGAAGGACTGAACATTGAAATCTACAAGAACTACATGATCAGGAACTAAAGATACAAAAAATTACACGAGTGTGAAAAACATGTACCAAGAAGACATGGTAAAGGTAAAAAACAATGATTACAGGTAAGGCAGCTATTCTTTCTGTCAGAATCATGTAACCTTTGACTCCTTCTCTTGCACCAACCATTAAACGGCTTGTAATTTTATTGTTGCTATTGATATTTATATTTTTGTCCTTTAAATTTTTTGTATTATTTGTAATAGGTAAAAACATGCTGAATTCCTCCTTTCCAATCAGTGCTTTTTTAAAAGGATTTGATTTACATTCTGCTTTTATGTCTTTGGATACTACAGCCTTTTTTGCAACAACAACAACAAAATATATATATATATATATATATATATGCATATGTTCTAAAACTTTCTCCCAATATTCCTTTTTAATTTTCATACAAGCCAAAATTGAATGTAAATTGTTTCTTCTATTTCTATTTTTCATTTTTTTTTTGCATGGAAAAAGTTTTCCTCATATTTAAATAAGTCATCATATTATTGTGTTCCGAGATCACAGAAGGTAAACATGTAAAGACCTGAAGTTGCGGACCATGAGGAGAAATTTTGGAGACATACTTGGAACCCTTACGCTAGAGATCACCATGGCCAAAGAACAGTATGACAGGAAAAGGTAATTTGGAAGACAACACCTTTAGCCTTTTTGAACTGCAGGGGTCATGATCTACCGGAAAAAAAAGACTACATTGCTGTCAACAACATGAATCGCAAGAGGCCAGGTCAGCTACTATCCACAATATTTACATATTGGTTAACTACACCTCTCAAAAGAATATAGATCTACAAACTTTAGAAAACAAAGTTTTTTTTCCTTATTTTATGTGGATTTTTTTTTTGTTACTTTGAACTTTGGTTTTCTGTTTGTTAAAACCTGCTGAATCTTTCCTTTCCAGTCAGGACTTTTTTAAACTCATTTAATACATTTTTCTCTTCCGCTTTTAGATTACACAGTTTGTATTGTTACACAAAAGAAAAATATTCCAACACTTTCTCTCAACTTACTCTGAATGATTCATATGTATAAAAAAATAAAAAATGAATTCTTTCTCCAATTTTGAAAAAAAATTTTGTACTGAATGCAAAATTGTTTTCAATATTTGAAAAAAGTCATGATATTACATTTTTAGATCACAGAGGACGAAGCCATAAAGACTAGTTTATAAGTTTAGGACCAGGAAGAATAGCTGGAACAGAACCTAAGACTGTAGAGCTAAGGATCCATGTGTTCAAGAGACAAGTTGAGAGAAAGGAAAGACCTGGAGGACAGAAGCATTGTGTCATTCAAGAACTACATTGCTGTCAACAACGTGAATCAAAAAGGCCAGGTCAGCTACTATCCACTATATTAACAAATTGGTTAGCTACACCTCTGAAAAGAATCTGAATCTGTAAACTCGTTCTTTTTTTTACAAACAGTAGATAAACAGAAATGGTTTTTTCCCTTCTTTTATCAGTAGTTTCTTTTCTTTGAACTTTGGTTTCTTATATGTTAAAACCTGCTGAAGTTTTCCTTTTCTAGTCAGGACTTTTTTTAAAGGCATGCTATTCATATTTTTCTTTTCTGCTTTTAGACTACACAGCTTGTTTTGCAACCCAAAAGAAAAACATTCCAACACTTTCTCCAAGACTTTTTTCCTTTTAACAGATTCATATGCAAACAAATTGAATATAAATGCTTTCTTCTATTTATTTGAGAATTTTCTACTTTTGATTCTTAGTTTTATTTAGTATATGTGAAAACCTTCTGAATTACTCTTTTCCAGTCATTTTTTTGTTTGAAACAGATTTTATTCTGCTCTTATATATTTGGATATTTCAGCTTTTTTTCGAACTACATGGACCAGGAATGAAAAATACAAAAAGTTACTAGATGAAAATTTTTTGTTTTAAGAAAACATGGTCTAGGCAAAAAACAAAAGTCATAGGTAAGGCAGCTACACTTCTTGTCAGAATCATGTAGCCTTCAACTCCTTCACTTGCACCAACCATTAAACAGCTTGTAATTTTATTTTTGCTATTGATATTTGTAATTTTGTCCTCAGGATTCTTCAAATTATTTGGTATAAATGAAATTCATGCTGAAATCCTCCTTTCCAGTGAGGATTTTTTAAAAGGAATTGATTTACATTCTTCTTTTATGTCTTTGGATATTACAGCTTTTTTGCAAATAACAAATATATATTTATATATGTTCTAACACTTTTCCCCAATATTCCTTTTGAATGCTTCATGCGCACAAAAAATGAATGGACATTGTTTCTTCTGTTTCTATATTTCATTTTTTCCATGGCTAAATTGTTCCCCCTATTTGAAATAAGTCATATCATATTATTGTGTTTGAGATCACAGAAGGTGAGCATGTGAAGAACTGAAGGTCAAGACAATGAAGAGAAGTTTCCAGACATACTGGGGACCCTTACACTAGGGATCACCATGGCTAAATGACATTTGTCAATATGAAATAGATTTGAGGACAACAGCTTAGCCTTTCTGAACTCCAGGGGTCATAATCTTCAGGAAAGAGGACTACATTGCTGTCAACAACATCAATCAAAAAAGCCAGGTAAGCTACTATTCACAATTTTTTAAAATTTTGGTTAGTTAAATCTCTGAAAAAAATCTGGATCTTTAAACTCCTTCTTTTCCCACAAACTGTCGATAAAGAGAATTTTTTTTCTTTTCTTTTATTAGTATTTTTTTTCTTTAAATTTTGGTTTCTTATATTTTGAAACCTTTTGAATTTTTCTTTTTCTAGTCAGGACTATTTTTTAAACTCATTTAATTTAGATTTTTTTCTTCCGCTTATAGATTACACAGCTTGTTTTGCAATACCAAAAAAAAAATATTCCAACACTTTCTCCCAAACTTTCTTTTCAATGATTCATATGCCAAAGAAATTTAATATAAATAACTTCTTCTAATTATTGTTTTTTTTTTGCATTTTTTTCCTTTAGATATTTAGTTCTATTTAGTAGAGATAAAAACCTGCTGAATTCCACTTTTCCAGTCATGTTTTATTTTTTTTACAGATTTTTTTTTTATATCTGCTTTTATATCTTTGGATATTACAGCCTTTTTTCGAAGTCCATGGACCAGGAATTAAAGATACAAAAAATTACACAAGTGTAAACAACATGTACCAAGAAGAAATGGTCAACGCAAAGAACAGTGGTTACAGGTAAGGCAGCTACTCTTCTTGTCAGAATCATGTAGCCATCAACTCCTTGGCTTGCACCAACCATTAAACGGCATGGAATTCTTTTTTACTATTAATATTTTGTATTTTTGTCCTTTAGATTCTCTGTATTCTTTGGTATATATAAAATTATACTAAATTCCTCTTTTCCAGTCAAGTTTTTTTTTAAGGATTACATTCTACCTTTATGTCTTTGGATGTTTCAGACTTTTTTGCACCAAAAAAAAATTAAAAAAAAAAAAAAAAAATATATATATATATATATATATATGTCCTAACACTCTCTCCCAATATTCCTTTTTAACTTTTCATACAAGCCAAAATTGAATGTAAATATTGTTTCTTCTATTTCTATATTTCAATTTCAAATAAGTCTCATCATATTATTGTGTTTTGAGATCACAGAAGGCGAACATGTAAAGACCTGAAGTTGAGGACCATGAGGAGAAATTTGGAGACATACTTGAGACCCTTACTCTAGGGATCACCATGATCAAATGACAGTATGACAATAAGAAAGAAATTGGAGGACAACACCTTTAGCCTTCCTGAACTGCAGGGGTCATGATCTCCAGGAAAAAAACAACATAGCTGTCAACAACATGAATCAAAAACGCCAGGTCATCTGCTATCCTCAATATTTACATATATGTTAGCTACAACTCTGGAAAGAATCTAGATCTGTAAACTTGTTCTTTTGCTACAAACTGTAGATAAACAGAAATAATTTTTTGCTTGTTTTATCAGTATTTTTTTTTCTTTGAAATTTGGTTCCCTATACGTTAAAACCTACTGAATTTTTCCTTTTCTTGTCAGGACTTCTTTTAAACGCATTGATTTCATATTTTTCTGTTCTGCTTTTAGATTACACAGCTTGCTTTGCAACACAAAAGAAAAATAGTCCAACTTAGCTTTTTTAAACAGATTTTATTAGATTCTTTTTTTCCGCCTTAAGATTATGCAACTTGTTTTTAAACATATAATAAATGTATTTCGACAATTTGTTCGAATAATCCTTTTCAATTTTGAATAGTTATACACACACATTTGAATCTTTTATGCTTTTCATTTTTAAAAAAAAATATTCCTTTTTTTATTGAGTCAGATCTTGGTATCAGTTTTTGAAATTATAAGAGGTGAAGAGGCAAATACCGAAAGGTTAGGACCAAGAAGAGGTATTTGGGACCTTTTCGCCAGAGATTTCCATGTGCAGGGGACAAGATGACAGTAAGGAAAAGACCTGGAGAACTGAAACATTGATGCCTACAAGAAATACATAGACTAGGAACTGGAGATTCAAAAAATTACAAGAGCGTGAACAACACGGATGTAGAAGAACTGGTCAGACCCAAAGAACAATGGTCACAGATATGGTAGCTACTGGTCTTATCAAAATCTTACAGCCTTCACTTACTTTGCTTGCCACAACTAGTAAAAAAGAGAGTAATTTTTTTTCCCTTTACATGCATGTATAAATGTCCTTTGAATTTTTACTATTATTTAGTGTTGATGAAAACCTGCTGAATCCCTCCAGTCTAGTCAGGACTTTTTAAAATTGATTTCATTTGATTTATGATTTTCTATCTTCAGATTATACGGCTTGTTATCCAACATAAAAGAAATATATTCTGACACCTTGAACCATTATTCCTTTTCAAAGTTTTGTCAACTTATATACACACAATTGAATGCCAATGCTTTCTCCTTTTTTTCATTTTTTTTTAATAGCATGGCCAGAAGACAACATGACAAAAAGAAAAAGATTGAAATGTTCAGGCTTAAAGAGATTTTGGAACTGTTAAGCTAGAGATCAGCATGGCCAGAAGTTAAGATGACAGTAAGGAGTAGACTTTCCGGACTGAAACCTTGAGGTAAACAAAAGCTACAGGGATCAGGTTCTGAAGAAAGGAAGACTCTAAGTATAACAACCCTCAGCAACAAACCAAAACATTTAAAGATGGTTCAGCTACATCTCTCAACAAAATCAGCTTCCCTTGCTACAAGCTTCAAATGCTTGGTTATTTTTTTCGCTTTTTATGCTGGTCATTGTGTTCATGTCACAAAACATTAGACCTACCATACCCCCACTTTGACTCTACAATATGTGCACACCTTTTGCTCCTCGTCAGGTGATCTCCTGTACCGAAATTATGTCCGAGTGGACCAGATGACCACATGAACATCTTTGAATTTTTTTTTATGTTCAACTTTTAAAATGGTATAATGATGCAAGTGTGCATCAAGTTTACAAACACATTTATGAAAGTGAGAGAGACTGAGAAACGTTTGTGATCTACTTCATCAGTTTCTGCTGCATGAACGAAAGTATGTATTTCTTAATAATAAATGAATTAATGCACATTGTGTGTAACATGAAGACATGGTTTGATTTTTCTCTGCATTTCTTTATAATTTGCAGTCAACATATGAGTTGCACCTCTTTTTTTCTTTAAATTGATTGTTTATCAATATCACACACTTTTTCTTACCACTTCAATAGAATTTTTTAAATCCATATCAACGCAAATTTTCTTACCAATTCGACAATACTTTTATGTAACCATCGTCTAATTTCTGATGGCATATTTTGCTTTTGTACCATATTTAATGTGGACATTGTGAATTTGTGTGCCACACATAATGTGCAACCTAGGAATGGTGCTAGTATGGTCAATGAGTATGATCCTTTCCATGTTATTAAAAAAATTACATATCATTGAGATAACATTTTATCAATTATAATCAATTTGTTTTTCACATATCAAATTTGAGCTGATCTAGGATTAGCTTTCTTATTATTTTGTATAATTTGTGAAACATACATATTTAATGTGCTAGACTTGAAATTTATAAGTATCATATGTTTAATCTGGGAGACTGACTAAGTGACTAAATTAAAATTGTTTTTCTTTGGATACATGACTATAAAGTTTTACTTGCATTTTTAGCCAAACTTTGGAAGTTTATTTAAAGTTGTTACCTATTCTTTGAAACCAGTGAAAATGATTCATGATGACATTACTAAGAATTTCAATTTTTTTTTGTCTATAGAAGATGGTTCAGTAAAAATGTTTACTCCAAATGAACTACATGTTAACATTTTTATTACTAAGGTATCATGCATATCAAATATTAGGAGAAGATCTAGTGTATTAAAAAAAAATATATTACACTTAATTTCCTTCTAAACCTAGTTGGTATAAATTGTTATTTTTTTCCTTTTTTTTTTTCACCTGGTAGAGTGTTTTTATAATCTACTACCTTTATGATTGAAAGATTTTAAAATGGGTCTCAAAATTATAACATTGAAAACTGTTCCCCGGGCTGGGCAGGCAATAACTCTCTTTTGACTTGATAGGATTCAGAATTACCAAAAATGTTCTCTTTAGAACAGCAGGACTGAGTTAAGATGGAATGTCATTTTTATCCACTCACTACAGAAGGTCTTGAGCCTGTAATGTTCAGACTTAGTGAGGTATTAAATACCCCCAACACCCTAGATCTATTAACCAACAATATCATGCCTTTGACGTTTTCTATCAACTTATAAATTCATTGACACACAGGATTTAAATATAACAATCTATTAAAATAACACACATATATTATAAATTAAATTGCTCATCATACTACGATAAAAAAAATGGTATATCATTTGCAATTTTCAGGTGAAGTTTACGTAGTCGTGAAAAAGCTTTCTGTATAGAAGCTTGTAAGTGAGAATAACATATCAATAACACTTTCTTATCTATTAATCAATAATGTCATGCATTTGCCATTTCCCATCAACTTATTAATTCATTGACTCAAGGCAATAAAGATGACAATTTATTCAAATATTATGCACATATTACAAATGAAATTACTATCATGCTTTGACCCTAGTTTCTTACATTGAACAATAATGAAAAAAACAATTGGTAAATCATTTACAAGTTCAGGTGAAAGAGTACACAGTTGCAGAAAAGCTTTCTTTATAAAATTTTTTGTGTGAGAGTAACATCAATAACAGTTCCATACCTGAACTCTACCTTAGTTTAGAATTGAATATTTTAGATTAGAAACATTAAGTATAACATAGCAATAACATTTCCTTATTTATACTTTTGCACCAAATTACAGCTGAGCTTTTAGAAGAAATAAGATTTTTTTTTATAAACATCACCTGAATACACCTTGTTGTGTACAATGTAGAATTCTTTGAGAGGCACTGAATACTTGTGATCTAAAAATTAAAAGACCATACATGAGAAGGACACCCTGAAATTTCATTTATCAGAGTAAGTGCTAGCAGCCTTATTAAGTTACAGCTAAAAATATGGCTCACAGTTTCTGAAATAATCGCTGGAAAAAAGCAAGAACACACAAAATGTACTGAGGGTAATTTCAGATGATTGCAACATCAATACAAACACAGAAAGTGCATGAGAGAAAAGACACAAATCTAAGCACACCCACACGCTGGAAAAAGGCTGGATAAGGACATATCTAAAAGGTTCATATATGTAAAAAATAAATATAAAAATTGTCACTAAGTCATAAAAATATTAAGATAGAGGGATGAAGAGAATAATAGGGCTAAACCGTTTGGGTAGAAAAGACTTCGCCTTTCAGAAACGGTTTTGATCAGCGGACATTGCTGCTCTTTATTGGCATATTCTATGCACAGAGACATTGGTTAGTTAGAGGTACGTGTGATGTGAGAGATATAATTATAAACCATTTAGGCCAGTCAATTTTGTAGCACACTAGAAAGGATCTTAGAAATGCAGAATATGAGCTTTGGTTGGAACATTCTGGCTGCTTTTTATTCACATACAATGGCAATGTCCTTGCAACCTTTTATGTGAGAGAGTTGAAAGTATTCTAGCTAGTCAGTAATATATTTTTATAAGTAGAAAAGATGTTACAAAAGCAAAGATAAGTTTTGATAGTTTCTAGAATTAGATATATGTATATATATATATATATATATATATATATATATATATATATATATATATATATATATATGGAGGCAGACCTCTGGAATAATAGTATGTGAGAATTATATAGATCCAAAGTTTTTGGTAGTGCTCAGCAGTGTAATGATAGGCTTTGAGAGTAATTAATGGAAAATGCTTGTTTCTGTGGAATTTGAACCTTTGACTTACAGATGTGTGGCGGTCACCGTGCCACCCAAAGAGCACATATGTCATACCAAAACACCACCAAGCTGCCTTAAAGCAGAAGTCGAGGCAACAGGTCGATGGTTTGAAGAACACAGAATCAAGCATTTTCAATCATTTTTATTCTAAACCTTTCCTAACTCTTAATCATAACTGCTACTGAACACCACCACAACCTTTGGCTCTATATAACAAGTTTTTGATAAGCAGGATTTGTTGCTTTTTCAGGACATAAAGAGGCAAGGACTAAGTGCAATATCACTGCAACGCCTGCTGTCAATATATATTTAATTGATCCAGTAGAGGGCTATGGAGAAGAAATGTTCAACATGAACACATTTGTTTCTCTAAAATAATGATGGCAACATTGTGTTGCTGATAGATGAAGTTATATGACCAGTACACTTGGAAAAGATGACATTAATTGAGTAGAGGATGAGACATACGCCAGTTCATTGTACAAGGTGTTATTTTTTGAAAGCTGAAGAGTTGAGAAGAGAAGGGTTAGATTGTGACGGACCATCCCTCAATGAAAAGATGATACCTAGGCAAAAAAAAATATATAAATAAATAGGAAAAAGGACATGACAAAAGAAAACAAAATACATGAAAATGCTAGCATGGCATAAAGAAACCCACAACATAACATTGATCAACTTAAAATTGTAACACCTAACAGTTTCTAATAAATTTCATGTGTTGTGATCAAGGATTATTTACAAACTGCTTCATTTAAATTAAAGCGGGGTAAGGGGGTTAGTATATTTTCATTATTTACAGTTAATATCTACTATTAATTAAAAAGAGAAAAGATAAACTGTTTGCTTATCATTAGTTTTGCAACCAATATTCCGTGAAATCGGGAATATTTCCAAACCAATCTGAAGTTTAGTAGGGAAGCAAAATTCAATCATGTCTATCAGGACAAACGCAATATAAAGTTAATATAATTAAGTACAACCACCATGGAGGGGAATTGGCAAGCAGGAGAGAAATAAAGGGAAGGGAATGTAATCTAAATAAATAGAGGTAATCTACATAAATGCTAAATAAATGGCGATATGGATATATACAAAAAAAAAAAAAAAAAAAGAAGGTAGAGGAAAAAGGCAGTTATAGAGACGGAAAGGGGGAGATAAACAGCTATAATTGTGATAAGTACTATACAGGACAAAAAGTGGAGAAAAAGAAGAACAAAAGTTAAAAAGTCAGAGGGCGAAAAAGTAAGTAGCCTAGAGAAAGAAGAACATAAAAAAAGCTAATGGTGATGTAGAGGGAGGTTGGTTTGATTGTTGTATAATGATATTGTAGTATTTTTCTTTTGTTTGTTAAAAAGGAAACACATGAATTCAATTCTATTGTGATAATATTGTATTTCTTTTTTACTTTAGTGATAGTGTATCATTATCTTGTTTTACAGAGAAAAAAAAATTGAAATCGATTCTACCGTTTTGATATTGTTTTATTTTGATTTCTATTCTACAGTATATATGATATGAATATAGTATCAATTTAAGAATTGCCAGAGAAAAATACAGATGTAGCTTAGAACTATTTCTTAGAAAATGGACATACAACTTTTGAAAGAAAGCAACAAAATTTTGAAACAACTTGTAACAAACACATCAAAATTAATAAAGAACAGCTACAACTTGTCATTAGTTCTAACACCAGTGATTTGAGTACACAGCTCAATCCCGCAATGAGAGTGTGGAATGATAAAAGTTATGAAACTGCTGGAGTTGATCTCGAAACATATTATTCTTTTGCAAATATCTCGACTTAAGCAGGGTATACATAATTGTGTTACGGAACACAAGACCTGAATAAACCTATAACTTTTAATTAAATTAAGATTGTCTCTGAAAACATCGGCTACATCTAACCCAGTTTAAGTTTTTAACATGCTTCCTCATCGAAATTTACTAAAAAAATCAATATCAACAAGTAGGTACTTCAAGGTTTTGTTTTGTTTACTAAAACTTGCAATAGTCAGCCAAATCTGCTGCTCAAATTTCATCTATAAGATTGCAAATAACTTTCCTCCTCTTGAATTTCTTAATGACTTTTCTATGCAGATCATCTGCTGATAATGTATGTTCTTTCCAATCTTTTTACTTTAGACATATTTATTTAATAAAATTCAAATTAAAAAAAAATTGCTTCAATAAGATTATTTGCTACTTTACGCATTATCCATTCTTTAACAGAGTTTATTTTTTCTCTTACTTTTAATGGATTTTAACATTTCTTTATTGTATGTAATATTTCTGTCTTTTGTGTCTGGATTCTTTTCATAACATATATCTTGATCTAATGTATTGACCAGTTTTGAATGTGGCAGTGGGTTTTTATTTGTGTCAAGTCTTTGATTTAATGTAAACTCTCAATGTTATTGAATGCAGGAGGTATTCAAAACAGAAACATTATCAAAATAACAAAGATAGATATAAAGATTGCTATCCAGAGTTTATTCAGAGAAATCCAATTTATAAAAATATAAAAATATTTTATTATACACATAATACAAATGTCTTTTAAAAATAACATCAATGAAACTACTATAGATGATAAACGAAGATAACGTTGGTATGTTAATATATTAAAAGAGGATATAAGAATATGGCCTCTTAAAATAAATTTAATCTGTTTAGCTTTCTTTTACGTTGATTGCAATAAAGCACAACTGATAATTCACATAAGATTTCTTTCCTAATATTCACTAATTAGGCTTTTGCTCCAGT
Organism: Elysia crispata; assembly: GCA_033675545.1. Taxonomy (NCBI): domain Eukaryota; kingdom Metazoa; phylum Mollusca; class Gastropoda; family Plakobranchidae; genus Elysia; species Elysia crispata. The sequence continues at coordinate 22,174 of JAWDGP010001911.1, forward strand.
AAACATATTTTTCCTGTGCTCTTTAAAAACTTTATCAAGAGATATAGAAACTGGATGATAAGAAAGCTTTGAGGATTCATACAAGGTCCCACGTTTTACACCTGAAAAGAATCACAAAAAAGAAAGAATTAATATGGGGATGAAACCTGAGCCTATTAAAGACTAGGTATTGATCAAATTTGAAATATATTGTAAATGTAGTTTATGATAAGAATCACAAAAATTATTTGATTCAAGAGCTAATTTAATCTTAGAAAGAACTGGCATAGATTTTGGTAATTATCTAAATAGATCACACTTTACAGATTTAGAAAAAAAATGAAATAAAACATTTTTTTTTTGAAAATCTATCTGATAATACAATAAGTATAACTGAACAAACGTTTCTTTTTTATCTACGATTAAACCTAATATTGTAATATTAATTAGGAAGAATGGATGAATTCTCTCTCCCAGTCAAGATTATCAATCGTTTTTAAGGGGAAATTTTTACATGTGTTTCGTCATAATACGACTCATCATTGTGGCTATAGAGTGTCAATTTATTCAAGTGTCCACCATACAGACCAAATTGCTTTTCCTGAATCGGTTTAACAGACAAAATTAGCAAAGTCCAAAATAGCGGCCATCTGAAAGGTAGCAATGTTGGATTGTGTTTTCTCTTTGTATGACCTTTGGCTTTACCTAAATCTAGAACAAGACAAGGTTCCGAAACTGGGGGAAGATTTGATGCATCAAGGTAGATAATGTATCTACGTAATATACCTAGAAAAACGTAGACACAATAAATAGGAAGGAAGAGATTTTTTTCTCCTTCATCCCAGTTAGGGTCAATCTTTAGTTCAGTTTGAAGAGGTGAATATTTCCAAACTACCTACTCTAGATCTAGTGTATGCATGACTTTAGATATCTTGAGAGGAGTGAGCATGGGCTGATCCAACACATAAATGCCACATAATTCAATTTTAATTTCTTTTTTTTTAGTGGCATCATAAGGCGACTCAATTTCCCTGATAAGCTCTTGTCAGGTCCACAGCGAAAAAGAATAAAGTTTCACTTTCTTATTCTTTCTTTTCCCCTTAACTTCAACAAGTAGGCCTAATCTAGTGGTGCTGATAGACTACAATTACACTCATAGTCTAATGTACATACATGGACTTTCCTAATTAAGACTATTGGTATTGTTGGATAGCTTTCAAGGACTTCGAAGCTATGTTACATGTATTTGTACAACTTTTTGCTATGAAGTTATAAAGTTCTATGATATACTGCAAACTGTACAATTTTTATACATTTATTACTGGTTGAAATGACATGCTCCCTTTGCAGACATTAAGTTGACGCTAGAGTAATTTTGTATCAAAATTTGGGAACGAGACGAACTAAAACTGAGGTTAAAAATCACTAGTTATATTTCAATTTTTACATATAAATATACAAGTAGTGTGAAATATTAAGCCCTTATCACTCACACTACAGTATTCTCCCCAATAATTTTATTATCAAATTGTTCCAGCCATTGCCAACTGTAAACTGTTATAATTATACGAAACATTAACATGGTGGATGTATATTTAAGGCTTGCATCATATATTTTTAAAACAATAACACATGTAGGGCTATTGATCTTATACAATTTCTGTCAAGTGGCAATGATACTGCTAGCATGACAATATTGTTGTGTCATAACTCACAAAGTGCACAAATAACAGCAATAAGAGCATAATGAAAAAATATGTACAAGCAAGGAAAGGAAATTCACATAAACCTGAATGCAAAACCACTCTCCTTAAAAAATAAAAAAAATAAAGTTAATGGCAATAGATGAACAAAGGGAAAAAGTTGGAACACCTGAAAGTCAGCAACATGTATTATTTCTCAAAATAATTTATTCAATTGTTCAACTACATAAATTTACATGGGTAACATAAATGTATAAAGATCTAAGTATTAATTGTCTAAATTTATGATGCTTAGATTGAACAAAAAACAAGCCACAAAGACTACTGAACCCTTCTCTGATTAAACTACAGATTTTTTTTACACCTGAGGAGATACCTTTATAACACCACATTTAAGTCTTGGCATGCATAACCCCCCCCCCCAAAAAAAAAAACAAAAAAAACAAAACCAAAAAAAACAAAACAAAATAAAAAAAAAAAACATGAGAAATTGAAAGAAAAAAAACAACTAGAAATCCAATTTTGCAAAAAGGCCCTATTGAAATTTTGGTATTCCTAAAAAACTTAGACAAATTAGGGATTGTTTGTACCAATTAGATTGAAACTGCACTGACCATAGGTTATCTCTGAAACCCTGCATTGATCATAAGTATATTGTAACAATAAAATATCTGAAAATGCCCATGTCAAAGATTTAAGAATTACATACATGTATATGTGAAGTAATTAGTATTGCAATGAATCCATCTATACTAAGACATTTTGAACATAATTTAAGCATTCGAGTTCTTATGGAAAAGCAAGACAAGTGTCATACTGATACTCTTCAAGTATAGTCCTCTTTCAGATGTAACTTGACACTGATTTAAGTAACAATAAACAACATTAAAAGCCTTTATCACTTCACATGAGCTCTGCCTAGAAATAGAAAAGGAATGCTTCGAAAAACTTTCAATTGAAATTTGATAACATTAAGCAGTAGTAAGAATAGTAATAAAAGTATAATGTAGTAGTAGTAGTAGTAGTAGTAGTAGTAGTAGTAGTAGTAGTAGTAGTAGTAGTAGTAGTAGTAGTAGTAGTAGTAGTAGTAGTAGTAGTAGTAGTAGTAGTAGTAGTAGTAGTAGTAGTAGTAGTAGTAGTAGTAGTAGTAGTAGTAGTAGTAGTAGTAGTAGTAGTAGTAGTAGTAGTAGTAGTTGTAGTAAGAATAGTAATAAAAGTATAATGTAGTAGTAGTAGTAGTAGTAGTAGTAGTAGTAGTAGTAGTAGTAGTAGTAGTAGTAGTAGTAGTAGTAGTAGTAGTAGTAGTAGTAGTAGTAGTAGTAGTAGTAGTAGTAGTAGTAGTAGTGGCAGTTGTAGTGGTAGCAGTAGTAGTACTAGTAAAAGTAGTAGTAGTAGTAGTAGTAGTAGTAGTAGTAGTAGTAGTAGTAGTAGTAGTAGTAGTAGTAGTAGTAGTAGTAGTAGTAGTAGTAGTCGTAGTAGTAGTAGTAGTAGGAGGAGGAGGAATAGCAGCAGCAGAAGCAGTAACAGCAGCAGTAGTAGTAGTAGAAGTAGTATCTAAAGTAGAAATGGTAATAATAGTAGTAATTTTATAGGTATATCAAAGATGATTTTAAAGAAAAAAAATATTGAATTGAATTTGATTTTATTTTTTCCCCACATGTTATATGTTTTAATGTATTAATTTAATGAAATGCAATTGTTTCATATTAAAGTACTTTGAGCTCTCGAAATTGTAACAAATATTAAAGAAGAAGAAGAAGAAGAAGAAGAAGAAGAAGAAGAAGAAGAAGAAGAAGAAGAAGAAGAAGAAGAAGAAGAAGAAGAAGAAGAAGAACGATAACAAAGATGAACAATTTATGATGAAAATTGTTATAATGATGATGATGATGATGATGATGATGATGATAATGTTTTAGTATTTAGGATTCTTTTGGAACCATTTCAATCCATTGCCTTGTATGGCTAAATGCTTACGTGGTCCAACAGGATTAGCTATGAGGATAACTTTTGCACCATTTGATGAACCCATTTTTTGTTAAGTTCCGGCCTTATATTTCGAGTACGGTGGAACATTTCACGTGGATCTTCTTCTATTAATTTTTTAGCCCAATTAAGAAAAAGAGCTGAATCTTACAAATTTACGAACACAGATCTAGATTTAGTACAAGATTATAAAAACATAATATAGGAATGAACTTGATTTGAAATGCAGTTATAGAGTTAGATTTTAAATGCAAACACAGACAGGGTTAGATTTACACTCTGGACATAGACTTGTAATAATTTAGATTGAATTTCGAACTAGACATGATTTTGACACATCCTTTATGTAATATTTTGCAAAATATCGACCTATTCTTTATCTGTAAAACTTTTCTAAGCACGAAAATTTCAAGGTTAGAAAAGTTTTCTTTCCTAGCCATTATTTGTTACTTCGATTTTACCGTCTGCAAATAACATCATCAAAAGATTTTCATAGGAACATCGTGGTGTTACCAAAATTAAGTTCGTTGTTTACATTTTCTTCGTCTCAGCTGGGCTTTTGTGAAAAACTCTTTCTTACCCCGCGACGATCCTAACTGAAAGTGAGACGGCCCAAGCCAAAACAGAGCTGGGCACTGCTCAAACTTTGGGATGTTTTCATGCGCCTATTGCAAAACCCACAAAAGAGACAACTTTTTAAATAAATTTTTTTACTCAGTAATTTTAATAAATCTACATGTGTCTAGTGTTAAAAATGGCATTGTATTCTTGAACTACGTTTTACAACTAATATAATATTATGTTATGTAGTCAACGAAAGAAAAGAAACGTCATGGCTTTCAATTAAAAATTCCATTGATACATTACGACAAATTTGTAAATTTCAAAATAAAATTTCATTACTGAAATATCTTCTGCTACTAATTTCAAGTAATACTAGTTTTGCTCCTCAGTCCTTTGATAACAGATAAAAAGTTTATCTTGTCTAACTCTTCATACTTGATCTTTGTTTTTGCAACACACGCAACACTATGTTTTCATATGTTTAGTTATAACCATCATGGGACTTATAATATAAGGTGCCTCCACTATCTTTTTATACATATATAGAACTGTATCCCTCTGGATGGCGTATAATCCGAACATCTCGATCATGCATAAAGCTTAACTCGCAGTTAACGCCATGGGAACTAGCAAGGCTAGTATGCCAGTCATGATGGGGATTTGTTAATCAATTACGACAAGAAGGAAAACTTGATTTATGGTGATGTTCTCTTATACACGTATATACCAGGATATGAGAAACAGAATTTTCAATTGTTTCTTTGATAGATTATTATTCTTAAATGTAGAATGATTTAAAGTTACTTTAGTTATCTCATAGTGTTTCCAATTGAGTTTTGATGATAATGGCAAGTAGGATTTTTTGAGCCAACCATTATTTCTAAAACCTTTTTTGTTGTTTAAATCTGTTATACAAAGAAACATCATACTAAAGTAAATAAGTCCTAGGCACAAACATTATATTGAATGATAGGTGTGAGTTTTAATTAGAGATAGGAGTTTCGACAGACCACAATATGAATACATTGAAAAATTATTCATATGAATGCAAACATCCTAAACAAGTCTTTTTCCCCGACACGCACAAAATATAAATTTTACACATATTATGAAAATGGATGGAAAATTTAATGTAAATCAGTTTAGAGGATCAGACAAAAAAATAGGGGATATTTATTGTCCCACCTAAGTTGTACCTTAGGATAGATCCTAAGTCAGGCTATAGACAGAGATTCAATATGCTTCATGATTTTCATGTTTATGGAAGTGGTTTGCTTTGAACGGGTCAGACTGATTGAGATTTGATTTTCTGTTACAGGAGATGGTCACCGTAAAAGTTTCTAGATTGAGCTTAATGATCGAAAAGAAGACGGCATCTTTCGCTGGCTAGATGACAGGCAAAACGTTAGGCCTGGTGCTCAGAGCTTGTTCGAGGCTTGTTGGTGCTAAATCTGATGTCTGATAAACAATAGTTTGCTGGGGACAGTGAAAGATAATCTGAGTATACCATAATGAAGATTTTTAAAGCAAAGAACTTTTCTATGGATCTACGAAAATAGTTGCCATCCCCTAATGCACGGATGAAAGCAGCAGCGTTTTCAACATGCTAACAAGTTTTGCAATCCATTTGCTGTACTTAGGGTTAGATAGTATCTATTTATTGGTCATGAATTTCAATAAGTTCATATGTTTTTTGAAAATAGAAAGTACTGTTTTATTTTCCAGATCAGCAATATTCCTTGGGCAACTTATCAACCCGATAATTACTCAGGAAAACAACAGTCTGTCGCTATGAACTATTTACTCGACGTGAGAGGATGTATATGAGAGATGAAGATTGCAATGCTGCTTTAGCTTTCATTTGTGAAAAATTCCCGGGTAAAAATTAAAACATAAATGAATATATTTTTTAAAAGAATTCTCACTTTAAAAGAGTGTTCATTTTAAGTATATATCAAGGGAAAAAAGTGCGACTTTAATATTAATCAAACCTAGTATGCTAGGAGGTTGAAAGTTTGGTCTAAAGTATAGTTTTCTTTTGTATATCATTTGCTTTATTATTTTACACTTTGAGTAAACATAAAAAATAGCATTAGACGGCATAACGTGTAAAAGAATATTCAAAGACAAGAGCAGATGATTGTGGAGAATGAGCCTCGATCACTGCTAAATAATAGATTGACCTGACCACGACCTAACCTACAGCCGTATCTGATTCGACCCAGAGCTGCATAAGAAGCTGGGACTAAAGCATATAAACGAGCTTTGTTCTAGAAAAGATTACATCTCGCATCAACAATTGCTCCGGAGGTTTTGGACAAGTCACACTTGGACTCTCCAGCATTCAGGTCTACCTACTCGACATTCTCGTTAGCAGCAACAATCCCCAGGAGTAAACGGAAGAAAATTATGGGAAAAGAAAAATAGTTTTCAGTCGGTTGCGATGATGACTATTAAGGAGAAAAGTTTTTAGCCCTATACATCTAACCACATTGTTAATTCAAAAATTATGTGAAAATGATCGGTGAGTTTTTTTTTCTTTTGTTTTGTTGTTGTTGTTGTTGTTGTTGTTGTTGTTTTCTTTTGTTTTTCTTTTTTTGATGTTGTATTTTTTTCAAAGAATTCTGTCGGTCTTGATGACAGCTACCAAGGTGAAAGGTGTGAGAATGATAAGTAAAGCAAGTATTGTTTACATCAACACAACATGTTGGAACAGCGCCTGTTTTTGCGTACACATTTTGTACGAAGTTAAATATAACAATGAGTTTGAATTTTTTTTAAAGTAAACTGTTATGCTTACTGTCTGATTTAGTTAGAAAAAGAGTTAAATCTTTAAGATTCGAAAAAAACATATAGCTTTTAATTGTTTGCAAATTCAAAACTTGAAGAAAAAAAGTTTTGAAATGTAATATTCTGTAGTAGTAGTAGTAGTAGTAGTAGTAGTAGTAGTAGTAGTAGTAGTAGTAGTAGTAGTAGTAGTAGTAGTAGTAGTAGTAGTAGTAGTAGTAGTAGTAGTAGTAGTAGTAGTAGTAGTAGTAGTAGTAGTAGTGGTAGTAGTAGTAGTAGTAGTAGTAGTAGTAGTAGTGGTAGTCGTAGTAGTAGTAGTAGTAGTAGTAGTAGTAGTAGTAGTAGTAGTAGTAGTAGTAGTAGTAGTAGTAGTAGTAGTAGTAGTAGTAGTAGTAGTAGTAGTAGTAGTAGTAGTAGTAGTAGTAGTAGTAGTAGTAGTAGTAGTAGTAGTAGTAGTAGTAGTAGTAGTAGTAGTAGTAGTAGTAGTAGTAGTAGTAGTAGTGGTTGTATTATTATTATTATTATTATTATTATTATTATTATTATTATTATTATTATTATTATTATTATTATTATTATTATCATTATTATTACTATTACTATCATCATCATTATCACAACCACTGTTATATGAAGCAACCAGTCAATCAATTAACAAATCAATTTGAAGTATCTGCATCGCCGTTGTTTTTTGTTTTGCGCTCCTCTAACTCTGTAACGATACCTATATCGCCATCACTGAGATTTTAGGAGACTGTCGTGATATCTAGCCATACCAGAACTGTGGTTTGTCAGTACCTTACGGCGCCCTGCTGGTAGCTTCATGAAGAAACAAAGATGTAAGCGACATACGAAGCAAATTACCCGCAAACGTAAATTAACCTCTGTACATGCGACCTGACCTGTTCGTGATCTTCCCTGTGAATATTTTTGTTCAACTTCCTCTTCCAAGTTGCGACATGTTACAAAGGCAACCTGGGATGTTAGCAAATTGAAAAATATTTTTTCGCTGGTTTGCGGCCTCCCAGAATTAAATAAAATTCTGCATCGTGATAAACAACGTGGACAGATTTTTTCTCAGCGGCACCCATTAAAAGCTTTGATCCTCAAAATGTGTTCTCTTCCTCTAGATCAGTGATTCTTAACCTGGGTTCAATCGAACCCTTGGAGTTCGGCAGAGCCAGTAAAAAACACACACATATATTATGTGTGTGTGTGTATGTCTTTAATTTAAAAAAAATCATATTTAATTTTTCACCAAAGAGGAGTTCGGTGAATCCGCATATGCAACTGGTGGAGTTTGGTACCTGCTACAAGGTTAAGAACCACCGCTTTAGACCGCAGCATCGCCGCTGGCAGAGTATCAGATAAGATCTAAACGACATTCCAACCAATTACAACTCCCCAGGGAGAACTTGGCATCTAAATTAACATGCTGGTGAAAAGATTTTTTTGCTGCCCAAAAATTGCGTACAGATTGGGCAATATTTCTGCAGGCATTGATAGGTGCAAAAAATCATGATGATCTAATACACGAACATACAACATTTACAGATATTTATATTTAATATATTTTAATTACAAATATGCTACCCTGCAAGGAAAAATGGTAGAGCTTGCAAAATGTTAACTAGCGTGCATTCAACACGCTGTTTTCATTATCACAGCTGGAGCTAAGTATTGCAAATTGTATAGTTAATTCTTTTTCCTCTCTGTCCGTTCTAGACCAATGGCAGAGAAACCGTTTCACAACCATGAATAACGGAAAAAGGGCGGGAATGACAAAAAATTGTGATAACGTTAGATGGAGTCTAATTGTCAAAACAAAATCTTTCTTTCGAAGAAGCGTAGAAAAGAAATATCGGTTTGAAATGCCGTGCAAATCTCATTTGGTTTAAAAATTATTTATATTCATCAAAACTGACGTAAATATCTTTTTTTGTCTCATACGATTTATCTGACATGTACGACAATGTATGGAGAACTTTGTTTTGTCTTGTGTTGGTGTTGAAAAGATTATTTTTCCCAGTATAAGATCCTGCCAGATAAACGTTGGAAAAACAATTTGATTTTTGTCGATGAAATGTGCTCCCTTTCACATTCGTGATACTCAGATTGCTGGTTCGAGCCAACCATAGCAACTCATCGCCATTATTTTTCAAAGTACTCGGCTCCGTCCATCTGGTGACAATGCACTTGATGAGAACCATCTGGTACTCACATACTTGGTTCCTTCCATCGGGTAACCAAATTCTCGGTTCCTTTCATAAAGCAACGATATACTTGGCTTCTTCCGTTTGGTTACTACGTACTCGGATCCATCAGTTTGGTTACCGCCTGCTCGGCTAAATCCACCTAGTAAAAAGTTCTCGCCTCCATCCATATTTGAAGCCAAATCAGTTTTATATGTAGAGTTAAAGAATGCCCAATAATATAAGAACTGACAAACAGCAACATCTGCAAGCATAATTATCTTCTGATTTTTTTTTTTTTTTTGCTGTTAGAGATACTAGCTCCACCCAATAAAGATAATTAATTAAGAAAAAGAGGGGAAAGGCTGCCTTGATGAATTGTGCTGATTTTCTCTAACAGGTGGAAAGATTTTCATTGGTTCATGCACATTTTTGCAGTATTGATTTTGTTTCTAAAGATAAATGATTTGCCTCTAATTGACAAGATTAGGGATACGGTGATCAAAATTTGGTCATCACAACCTGCGTTGAACGAAAAACCTCGGACTTAACGAATTATTCTTATCTTTCTGTAGTTTTCGCCATTATTTTTCCGGCAAAACGTTGCAACTGAGCTTGCTTCATTCGAATGACAAACACTTTCCTGTTCAATCAATGTTTACAGTCCTCTAAATCGGATTCCCTGTCCTCCTCCTCTTTTCTCATTCTGTCACACACATACTCACACAGCCTTTTCTTTCTTTGATTCGCTCGCTTTCTCTTCCTTTGTGGATGTTTTTTTATGTGATATCTATTTGTGTATTTCTCTGAACTTATTTCCAACTCTCCCTTTTAAATCTTTATTATTTCAATCTCAATACCTATCTCTCCATCTCTCACATACACACACAACTTCTTACTTTAACTCCTCTTTCCTCTGAATGCCTGGTTTTCTCTCGCTATCTGTCTGCCTCTCTGTTTCTCTGTCTCCCTCTGTCTCTGTCTCTGTCTCTCTGTCTCTGTCTCTGTCTCTCTCTCTCTCTCTCTCTCTCTCTCTCTCTCTCTCTCTCTCTCTCTCTCTCTCTCTCTTTCTGCCTGCATGTTTTATTAATTAAGATTCCTGTTTTTGTCTGCTTATGTGTTTTACTTTTCCTGTCGCTTTTTCTCTCCAGCTCAAAACCTTCACCTAAGTTATTCCCCTAAAAAAAAATTTCAAGTATTCAGGTTTTCCATTTGTCGATCCTCTCTATTATTCCACATAAATTTTCTCTCTCTCTCTTCCGGATCTCTAACTCGTCTAGGCTCCTTTCCTTCATCTGCCACTAGGATAGAAACACTTTTTCCTTTTACATTCATAATCTTTCAATTTCTTTCCATTCACCCTTCCATTTTTTTTCCTTTGCACTCTTCTCTGTCCCCCGCGGATGCGTCGGGCGCACTGATTAGCCCCCGCCCATTCCACTTTGCGGGCTCCAGGGCGCCCCCGAGGCGCTCTGCAAAGGGGCCCCAGAGTGGCTGCTATTTTTTGTCACTGGACCGCTGTTTGTAGCGGTTCCCACGCCATGGTCGTGCCCGAGTGTGGTCATTTGAAATGAAAGTTTACAAAGGAAACAGTGTAATTGTCTGAGTTGTTTTTTATTTAATTTTTAGGCTATTTTTTTTATTTAATTTTTAGGCTATTTTTTCCCTTTAATTCTACATACGTGTTTTGAAAATAAAATTTATTTTATGTACGTGTTTTGAAAATAAAAATTTGAAATAAATAAAAAAAATAGTTTGCTTTTTTTTTTTTTGACGTTTATTTTAGTTGAGTTTGAATGAAAGTTTGGAAAATAATTTATTGTCTTCCTTTAATACTTTTGGCTGTTTTATTTTTTCTATCAAATGATAAGTACATACATACATGAACTTTATTAGTATTTGCACGGAAAAAAAAAAGTATGGAGCTATAACTACTAGTAATTCCTAAATAATTACAATGTACGTTTAATTGTTTCTCTCCCTTCAAATGTTTCCCCAACCTCGCTTTACTTGCTGTTTTACATCTAGTAACTCTAGTTTACTACTAGTACCAGTCTGAGACCAGTAGTAACAATAAATAAAACGTGTGGGTCAGTGCAAGCTCTGCGTAACAGAATGGAGTTGTACAGATTAAGAAAAAAAAAAAAAAAGAAGCCTTCCAAGTTCCAAAAAGTTCAAAAGGCCCGCGCGTCGGTAAATTTCTAGTTCCACTACAGCCAGTCTAATGCTAGCACCTAGGATGTAGGCCTAGGCTTGTATAGCCTGAGTGTGCATGTGTGCTGTACAGTGCCTAAGGTTTCAGCGGTTCTAATTCCGCACATAGCATGGATAATACTAACAGAAAAAAAAAGAAGCCTTCCAAGTTTCAAGTCAGGTTGCTGGCGCTAGATCTAGGCACTTTTTTGTTGTTGTTGTTGTTGTTAATGAGTACCATTACGATTATTAATAGTAATACTAAAAGTAGCAGTGCCAGCTTAAAAAGTTCTATGAATCACTACTAGTACTACTGGCACCACCACCACCACCACTACTACTGCTACTACAACAAGTACTACTACAACTACTACCACCATCACCACCACTACTGATACTACTACTACTACTACTACTACTACTACTACTACCACGACTACTGTTGCTGCTGCTGCTACTACTACTACTACAAACACCACCACCACCACCATCACCACCACTACTACTACTACTACTACTACTACTACTACTACTACTACTACTACTACTACTACTACTACTACTACTACTACTACTACTACTACCACCACTACTACTTGATTGTGGGATGAAAAAAAAAATTGGTCATATAATATTAATTTTTTATTTTTGGGAATGAAGTTAAATATCCTAAACTGTTTAAGTAAATTTATTTCATTACAGTTAAAAAATCTGATTAATTCATTTATCCATTGGAAAAATAGTTTTTTTTTCTCAAAACAATGCTTATAAGGCAGTTGGTAATTTTGAATTGCTCCTGTCAGTTTAATTAAATTTTTAATTCCTTATGATCAATCTCTACACAGTGGCTTCCGTCATGCCCAGGACTGAAGAAGAGTGGACAAGCTTTTTAATTTGACCACTTTCATGTCTTCAACAATGCACTCAGCTCAAGTTCCAGTGGAATACTGGTACTGGTAGAAATAACCTAAATGTGTAGAAATATTTTATTTAATATTTATTTGGTATTTAATTCTTTTTATAAATGTCCTTGGGTAAACATTCAGTTGGGAATGTATTTAGGTTATTATTACATGTGTTGTTGCATTGAAGTGAAGTACATATAATTGTATGATTTTATGGATTGTGAATGTTCAAAACAGATATTGAACTAATTTAAAGTAATTTTAAGTTACTGAGCTAGTGGTTGTAAGTATTCGGTAAATTGTAAAAGAGTAGTTAAATTGTACCTAGTACCTTTATGTTAAAAAGAAAAAAAATTTTTTTATTGTATTTTCTGCAAGAACAAAGTGTAGAGAGTGGCTTCCGTCAAGCCGAGGAATGAGGAAGAGGCTGCTGACTACTGTTTCATAACTTCATCATTGCAACCCGATCAATGTCCAATGGTATTATTGTAAAGGCCACCAAAAAAAAAATTAAGTATTTTAGTATTGGAGTTTGCTTTGTGAAATTGAAATGTGTAATGTAAAGCATCCGAAACATTTAGAAGGCGAATGAGTGGACCAACATGAAATACATCAGATTAAATAAAAAACAAATGACTGAAAGAAGAACCAGCGATGTAAATTAGAACAATTTATTATGAAACAATAGGATGCTATGTTATGCAATCCTTTCAAAGAGGAAACTGAAGTTGAACAAGTGCAATAAAGTAATAAAGTTTGGGAGTAACCAAATGATATAATCATATATATAATGATTAATAATGATATATAACCTTGCTTTCACTACAGTAGAAGAAATATTTATTACTATTTGTAAATAGCTTATTTTGAAAAAGTAGGATGCTATCGGTATAGCAGTATTTAACGTATGCAATCCTTTTTGAGGAAAGTAATAATTAAGAAAATTGGGTTTCACTGCATTTGGAAAAAAATGTAATACATGTACTTGAAAAATGAAAATAATTTTTGTTTACAAGGCATTATCTGCCTTGAACATTTTAAACGGTTTAGAAGTTAGATCAGTATATGAAATATGTTTGACAACGTAAAAAATTGCCCCAAAACTGTTATTGCACTAAAAATGTAATTAATCAAAATCAAATTGTTCGGGGGACCAGGGCAGACCAAAATCGAAATAATATGTTACAAGAAGAAAATAAAAATATCTACAAAAAGATAGTGAAAACTATGTACATATCACAGCTCTAAGAGTAGGAAATAAATAATTTTTTACAATATTTACTTATTTACAAACAGAGGGTGGAGGGTGGAGGAGGAGGGCAGTCTACTTGGATTTCTTCTCATCAATTTTTTTACGCACATCTGCCAGGAAGGCCTCATATGTGCCGCCCGATTTTGGGCAATATAAGTAACCTTTGAAGCCCCTGTGGCCAGTTTCCTTGAGCTTGGGCTGGCCATAGGCCCGACAAGTGTTAAATCTCTTCACCCTCTTATAGACTTGCTCATCCTCCTTCACCCTCTGCCTCTTTTTAGTCCTGGCTGCAGCTTCCTGCATTGTGTCTGGATCGAGGGTGGGACGTCGGGAACGATGCGCAGTGGGGTGGGCAAAGGCTGGGTCCTGTACAGAGGTTCCAGCCGCAGACCTAGCTAGAGCAGCGTGTATAGACGCCAGCATCTCAAACACCGATTGGTTTGGGAAATATCCCTCGCCAGTTGGGACGGCGTACAGTTGGGTCTGAGCTGACGTCTCCACGTCTGCTACGGTCTGCGTCTGTCGCCTCTGCTTTGCAGTGCCCCTCCGCTCTTCTGCATGTGGGAGTTCCAGTGCCTCCTCTGACGGGAGCTGCACGACAGCTTCTGCTGGGGGCCAAAGGTCCTTCCGCGTCAGAGGAGGCACGGGCAGGTTGGGCCTCAGGGTATCCACCTCCATTCTGCGCACCTTCTTGTTGTATCTGAGGACAGTTGTAGTTTAGAAAAAAATTGTTGAAGCTAATTGAACAGATACTGAATGCCCTGTAAATGTTTATAAATACTCAGGTGCACGATTAAATGTCCTGTATGTGTGTGTGTGTGTGTGAGACACTATTTATACTGTTAATACCAGTTCATTTACCCTCTTCTAATTGGTTATGTACAGGTACAAATGATGAGTGAAAAGCTTACCATTGGGTCAGCGTGTGACGGTTGACATCAAAGAGCTGGATCATCATCTTGTCCATCAGTTCTTTGCTACAGGTGACCAGTCTCCTGATGCGGGCGTAATCACGAATGGCCCGACCCCAACGGTCTACCAGACGTCCCTCCGATTGTCGCAGCCCAGCCGGGTGCCGCTCCACTAACAGGGTGATGACGCATTCCACCAACCTGCTGACGTGAGGCCACTGAGCCGCAGTGCTGTCCTGCCCGAGGAAGGCCCTGCGAATCGTGAAAGGTGAATTATGTGATACTGTGCCGAGTAAAAATTGTAAACTGAGGAAAAACAGTTTTGCTGCCGAGAAAAACTTTTAAATCAAGTTGAAACAAAGGAAATTAAAATGACATACAACAAGTAAAATCATTCAAGGCATTTCCATTTGGACTAAATATGTGTGAAAACAATACCACGATACCTTCCATAAATTTTCATGTGAAGACTCTGTTGTCGTACTTACCGCTTGACACTTTCAGTGCCAGACACGACATCGCCTTTTTTCCTGGCGAACCGACCACTGCTTATTTGAGTTTTGTGTCTTGGCGGGAACTTCACTCGGGCCTTGTCCATGTCAGGCAGGTTGTGGAATAGGCGGATGGTCTCGGCAACCTGGGAATCCGACAAAACGTCCTTACGTCGGAACGAGACCAGGTGCCGAGCCAGAGCCATCACCCTGTCGTAACCGGGCTCCCCGTCTGGGCCCCTGCAATCTGATCCCTGAGGCATAAACCAAAACACACATGTGAGGATGGAACAGAGGTTGTAAGAAAGTGCACGTGAACTTGAAGGTTCACCGTGCTACTGCTAGTGTGACATTTTTCCCGATTAAATTTCGTTACCTTCATTCACAATTGCAAGAGGTAATTTCTGATTTATGAGCTAATAATTATGATGTAAAGATAGGAGCCAAATTGGGTTTAAGGATTGCTGAAAGTGAAACCAAGAAATTAGATTAATGAAAATTTTTCATAAAGAACAGGAAATTTGTTTTTTTTACATAGGCTTAGTACAGTACTCAATCTACTCACAGTAGCTGCTGCAGCCAGGATTTCGTCCTGCACCTGTTCCAGAAGAGGGGGTTCCAGGCGTTCCACCTCCACCTCCACAGGTTGTTCCATGAGTACCAGGTGTGGTGGTGAACTTGAAATAAGTGGAGGTGGAGGTGAAGCGGATGATACATCAGGAATTGGCAGAGGTGGTGGGGATGGTGAAGCTGGAGGTGGTGCTAGCGGTGCCGGCGACTCCGGCTCTACCACGACAGTTGGGTCGCGATCGACATCGTCTTCTTCCTCCTCATCTTCCTCTGCTTCCTCCTGGAACTCTTCCTCCTCCTCAGGACACAGGGGGGCCAGGGGTTCTCCGGTCTGGGAGAGGAGATACTCCATCCCAATCAGCTCCCGTGGCAAGATAGAGCAGAAATTTTTAGTGCAAGTCTCTACCTACTTTTATAAACTCGGCCTCAGCGTCTCTTCACACATCGTCATTCATTCATTCATTCATCCATCCATCCATCCACAGGTCCCAGTGCTCACTTCATACCTGTGTACGGTGCAGGACGTCTAGCAGTCATCCCAAGCTTGGCGCCGACGGAGGTGGTGACGCGAACCACAGCACTCTGCTAGCTCCTGCGGACAGACATGGGAGCAATCAATCAGAAAGTAACAATTTATCTGCGTGCGATAATAAAAATTGTCCAGCAATGCAGAATGGAATACTATTTCACATGTCACAGGAAAGGCTAATTTGTAATCTCATATCTCAAAACGCAGCATTCAAAACGGGGGCCAGCTTAAAAACAATGGAGCACTGAGAGGGGAGCCTACCTTGGCGGTCTCCAGGTATTCCGTCCCCATATAGTAGTCATCGACCTGTGCGGCGCACAGTTTTGTACAGCCCACAAGAGGACAGCTGGCGCCTGTCACAACCAGGCTGACTACACACGAACGGATAAGACAGCATGCGGTACGGCATCCACAGGAAGAACCGGTGGTGGAAGAACACGTTGGGTGTGGCTGGAGGCTGGCTGTAGACGAGGGCAGGTTGAGGGGGGTGCCACCACATCTGGTGTTGGCTCTTCAACCTGCCGCTCTCAGTGAAAAGGGCGTTCGCTACCCAAACGTGGTCCTGTGCTGGCAGTGTTTTCAGCCACTCTTTCCTCAGCGCCACCTAAGTTGAGACAGAGCGACACATAACATTTTTAAATCTTGACATGCATTTATGATGTGCAAAAAATGTGACACGTGAATAATTACTTCATATTTCTTACATTTAATAATTTCACACTGCGTGAGGAAGCAGGTGTCGGCCAGCTTATGGCCCTCAGCAGCCGCCCTGCCAAATAAAAAAAAAATTTACATTTGTAAAAACAGTTTCATGACAAAAACCATGGTAGGAACAACTTGATTTTCTTTTCCTCACCTGGAGTTGCCGCTGCTGATGAGGAGGCAGGTGCAGAGGCCTTCCTGGGGGAGGTTCGGCGAGCAGCTGTGCCTGTTGAACAGTGAAATTGAAAGTGTAATACTGTATTGCTCCTCCCACAGGTGCTTTCTATTTTTTGTCAAATCAAGTGGGGGCGGTGGGGCAGGGGGATCAGCGATAACAACAAAGTGGGTGGAAAACCACAAAAAGCATCAATGTTAGAACATGGGAAATGGACATACAAAAGTTGTTTGAGGAAAATGTCGCACCACAACGCTGCTCCCTGAGGTAGCTCTGAAACTCCCCCATTGTGGACGACCTCTGCACGTCCTTGTTGCCCAGGACGTACTCACACAGCCTCCTGTGCTCTTTGCGGCCAGACGTGGACAGCTCTCGCCAACTGAGGGCCCTGAACTCCCCAAAGCGGACGAGGGTGAGGCCGACATCCCCAGTCTCTTTTACATCTTGGGCCGACTAGAGGGATGCCAGTTTGTACTGTACCTCACCCTTTACCAAGGGGAAGGTCAGGGCGTAACTCTCCAACAGTTTCTTGTTCACTCCTATGAAGTTGTCCACCTCTGGCTCCTTCATAACTTTGGCTACCACCCCAACCATCCAACCGGTGGCATTTTCCAATGCCCACCTGAAGGTCTGGCCATAATAAAGACCAAACTCCAGGGTGGTAGCCCCTAGGATGGCTGTGTGGTTTGTCCTGAGGCCTGTGGGGAGCCGAGTAATGGCTTCTTTACGAACCTGTGGGAGCAAAATTTCACAGTTTGATACATCTGTATGTGTAGAAGAGAATTACAGAAAAGAATATGTGTATAACTGATATAACAATTTCTTCCCATTAACTTGGCAATTGAGAGCTTTGTTATACAAATGTTTTCTCTATCTCTTACTCAAAAATGTAGTTGAGCTACTGCTTACCACACTCGGCTCCCGAGCTCGAAGCACCCGATTTTCATTATTCCTCGCCACCCGGTTGGCCTCCGGAGTTGCGGAGAGCTTCAGGAACTTGTTCCATCTCCGCAACTGCGGTTCCACATTGGCTGAGCATTGTTTGGACATAATCTGAGGAAATTTTACACAGAAAATAAAATTTGTGAGGCCTATTTCATCTACCTACCTTGTGGAGGGCATAAACAGCTGAATAGGCCGACATCTATGCGTTGGCGATAGTGAATTCTGTGCTGTGCTTCAAAGAGAAACTGGAATTGTAAACAATAACAGTGCTATGAAATCAACACGCCGTGCCAATGTAAAACCCACTATCACTCTAAGCGAGGGATCGCGACTTTTAATAATCGCAGAAATTGATACTGGACTATTGCACTGTTAGGTCCTATTACTTTCTTCACAGCGCTTAGAACTTCACGAAGTACAGGCGTAGATACTGGGATTTAACATGACAAGGATGCTTCAGCCACCTATGTGGACTGATTCTTAAAAACACCAGTGTAATGTAAACCAGGCCAGTGGCGTACGCATTACACAACGGCGAGGGTTAGGGTAGGGAGAGGAGGGGGAGGTAGGTGGTGGGGCGGTGGCTGGGTGAGGGCTGGATCGCTCGAGGGGGTCCAGGAGAACAATGTTCTACCTGGTGTAATTACGGGCAAGCATTGGCACCTATCTTCTCTCTTTTTGGCGGGGGTTGGAGGGAGTGATGGTTGAAAGGAATGAATTCTATGAAGATTCCTATATTATAATAGATGCGCCCTCTAGGCGCCGCTCCGGCACTTCGCTAACTAATCGAATGGTAATACTTGATTCGCTCTTACTCTTACTAGAGCATCAAGGGCATATTTTAATTTTTTATCGCTATCACTTTAAGCTCACTGAACCGTCTGGGAAAATCACTAAAATCCCACCGTGTCAACTTGTACAGCGAAAGAGTATCAACGAACACAATAGGTCAGGGTAATTTATCCGGCCTTGCCCAAGCTACAGCAAAGACAGTGGATGGAGGTAGGGGATGGAATTTATATTTCTCTCGGTTCTACGGAACAGTACACTCACATTAAACTATTGTTATGACGCCATACATTAAAAAATGTTAATTAGAAAAACCTACAATCTAGACTAGCTCAGTGTAACGATACATTAAAAATATAAGCAAAAAAAAAGGGCTACTTCTTAGGGATATAACAACTTACGAATTCAGGTGGTGGCGATCTCGAAGTAAATGAAAAAAAGAAAAGCACGGTCTCCTTTCAATCTGGTGTGCAAGCGATGATGGGTAAGAGGCTGAGTGAGAACGCATCTTCCTTTTTTTTTTTTTTTTTTTTTTTTTTACCCGTGTGCCTTTTATTTTTTCTCTATTGGGTGACCCGGTTGGTTAGTTGGTTATTGTGTATTATACTTATGTTGAGTTAAGTTAATATCATTCTCTCCCGGGTTATGTTGGTGTTGTTTTTTCCAACTGGTGAAGGTTATCTTTCATGCCTTCTTTCATTCTTTAGTGGGTTGTTAGTTGGGTTTTTCTATCTATTGGGTTAGGGGTGTGGCGTCAGTCTCCTCTCCTTCAAGATTTGACTTGCCACCGTGTAGTGAGTCGAGTTAGTTTTCTACTCTATTTCCATGACTAATGCCCTCTGCTCAATGAGTCACGAGGGAGGCACTCCACACATTCCCAGCCCAGAGTGGGCCGACCTTGCCACCTTCCCTACCAAAAATGTCTCCGCCCTATGGTGGCTAATTAGTGATGTTAGGTTAATTCTGTCGGCTATTCTAAGGCCGTGGAGGGTTATGTGGGGTGGGCCATAGGGTCTATTGGGTTGTTAGGTGTTAATTGTTAGTTCTATTCCTGATCTATTGGAGATCTTTTTCCTAAAGATAACGGGTCTTCTATTGCTACCTGTTACCTATCGGGGGAATCATGGAATCATGGAAAAAGGCAAACAATAATATATCAAAAAAGGTAGTGATGAAAAAAAAATTTTTTTTTTTTTTTTGTGACCCTGAGAGGTGCACCACAACATCAAACATGATTAATAATCAATCAAAAGGTATTTATTAATGAAAGGGATTCAACATCAAACATTATTAGTAATCAAGTAATAAAATAAATAGATAAATAAATATTAAGAACGATTCCCGATTCCGGTGGTAGTTGGTTTTATTGACAAACCGTCTTTTTATTGATTTTTACAATTGCACATATCAATCTTTGCTTAACTAAATAGTTGATACATAAAACAAGTGGGTAATGTTCCGACAAATCGTCGTTATTTTTATTTTTTATTCTCTAGTTACATTTTGAATGGTTATTTTTACTCCCAGTCTGCGCTCCACCTCTGTATGTTGACTAGACATATGGTCTTCAAGTAGGTTGGGCTGTACTGCGCGTCGTGGTGCTTTTGTTTCAGAGTTAGCTCCCATACCAGTCTCCTGTATTTATGCACTAGCTCCTTAATCTTTCCTTCTTCTTTGCCAAAGTTTGGATAGATGTTTATTAATATCATTTTGAGGAAGTTCCATTCTGTTAAGGTTGTCATCGTTCTGATTTTCCTGTGTAATTCCATTCTCGCTCCTTTCCATGCTTTGCATAACCCGTACAGATGGATCTCTGACTGTTCTTCCTGACAAAATGGACATCTTGCTCTATTCGCTATCGGCGTCATATTATGTAGTAATCGTAATGTTATTTCTTTTGTCCTGTTCGTTAACCTTCTACTGTGGAGATTCCTAAATGCTGGCGTTACGTCTACTATTGTGAATCTATACATTAATCTCATTTTCTCGTACAGAGGTCTTTCCGGCTTTGGTAGTATCGCCTGGTATACTTTCTTTTCTCCTATTTGTTTGGGGTGTTTCGCTATTACTTTCCTTAGGTCTTGATGGAAAGGGTTGTCTATTTTCCTGAGGCAGTGTGGTACGCTATTATTTAGTGGAGTGAATCTTGTCATTCCTACCCCTAAAAAATACTCCACTAATGGAAATTGCTTTTTGTCTTCTATTGCCTCTGTTAGGTGTTTTATTCTCATTGCCTCCGTTTTTATCTCTGGGTCTTGTATCCTAAGTCCTCCTTCTGTGTAGTCTAGTGCCAGTTCTCTTCTACCTATCCATCTAACTGTGCTCTTGAAGAGGAAGGGCATCACTATCTTTCCGTATTCCTTGTAGAAATTGGGAGGAGGTTTAAATATGTTTAATTGGTATAAGATTTGTGGAAGGATTTTGGTGTTTATTATTCTGGCTCTTCCATATATTGTTGTATGTTTGTTTTTATATGATTCTACTTGCTTCCTACATTTCTCCAAAAGGTCCTCCCATGATTTTTTTGTGGTTTGTTCCTTTTGGTTGGTGAAATGTAACCCATACAATTTCATCTCTCTTACTAATTTTATATTTAATGGAGGTGGTGTTCTGTTCCTCTCTGGCCCTATGTTCATGGCGCAAGTCTTCTCTATGTTAATCTTACTCCCGCTTGCTTTTCCGAAATCCTGAAATTTTCCTATTATTTCTCCGATGGTTTTGTCCTCCGTTACCAACATCATGGTGTCATCCGCAAATGCCTTAGTTTTCTGTTTTCCTCCCCCCGGTATTTCTATTCCTTTTATTTCCGGGTCTTGCCTAATACTTTCTAGTAAGGGTTCTAAAATTAGTGCGTAGAGTAGCGGAGACAGGCTACATCCTTGTCTTACCGATCTTGTTAGTGTGAAAGCTTCACTTATCTTCTGATTTACTATCACTTGGCTGCAGGGATTGTCGTATAAAATTCGAATCCATTCCCTGAAATAACCACTCAAGTTACTCGCTTCCATTAATTTGTGTAAAAATGAATGTGATACTCTATCGAAGGCTTTCTCCTGATCTAAACTGACTATCCTGGCTGGTGTTCCCTTGACCTTACAGTAAGTTATGATCTCCCTGTTGTTGTTGAGATGGTTTTGTATGTTGTGCCCTTTTACTGAGCACTGTTGGTACTTGTGCAACAGCTTATTCATTACTTTTCGCAGCCTTGATGTTAATATTTTTCTTATCACTTTGTAATCTGTATTTAGTAGTGATACCTATACTTGCTTACTTCCGTCCTGACTTCTCATCCTTTGGAAGTAGCGTTATGTAAGATAATTTCATTTCTCCTGGTATTCTACCTCTTTCTATTGCCTGGTCTACTACTTTCTTTAGTATGGGGGTTAGTTGCCCTTGGAACGTTTGATAAAACTCATTGGTGAGTCCATCTGGTCCTGGGGATTTATTTTTGTTTAGTTCTTTTATTGCTACTTCTATTTCGTTCTCGGTAAAGGGGTGTTCCATGTCCTCCCTGTCTCCTTCCTCTATTTTCCTTACGTATTTTGTGTACTCTTCCTCCTTGTTCTCATTTGGTTGCCTTTCCTCCGTATATAACTTCCTGTAAAACTCCCTAAATTCTTCCTTAATTTCTTCCTGCTTAGTTGTTATTTCTCCACTCCTTTTCTTAATCTCTTTTATAGTCCTGCTCTTCTGCACGTTCTGCTCTCTCGTTAGGAAGTGTTTTGTTGGTATGTCTTCTTGTTCTGTATCTATTTTACATCTAACTGCTGCTCCTCTATATTTTTCCTGTTCTATGTCATCTATCTCTTTCTGCAGCATTGTTCTTCTCTCAGGTTCTAGCTCCGACGTTCCCAGTTATTTGAGTATAGCCTTCATCCTATCTCTTGTTTCTCTGGCTCTTCCTTGCGCTATTTCTTGACTTGCCCTCCTGATAAGCGTTTTAGAAAATCAATAACATAACAGTTTAGTCCAGGGTGACGGCAATTACACGCCGGAGTAGAATTATGTAAATTTGTAGTCATACACTTTGGAGGTTTTTTTATTTCAATTTTTTTTTCATTCCTCGATCGCACAAATTTTAACTATTTAAGCCGAAATAGTAAACGTTAAGAAGACAAAAGGGATGCCAACAAGTAGCATCACCGTCAGTTCTAGGGGAGGGGAGGAGATGGTGCGCAGTGCCGGCCGTGCGCAGATCACAGGCAAGCAGCCGCGCCATATAGCGTAACGGCTCAAGGAATCTGCTCCTAAGTCAGTACGGTGCTCACACTGGGCCTCAACAGGTAGACCACTTACAATACTGGAAAACATTAGAAAGGGGGGAGGGGGGTGGACAAAGAGAGAGAGAGAGAGAGAGAGAGAGAGAGAGAGAGAGAGAGAGAGAGAGAGAGAGACAGACAGACAGACACACAGACAGACAGACAGAGACAGAGAATATAAGTGTTTGACTGTAACTAATAGGACAAAATGGGGTACAGAAGTGAGATTACAGACACATAGATAGATAGATAGATAGATAGATAGATAGATAGAGGGAGTGGGAGAATCATAAACAGAATGAAAGAGTAATGAATAAGCTAACACCTACACTGCTGTCTATATACACACACATAAGTTTTTCACGTCCGTAAGTTCTATTCATTTACATCTCGCCTTCTCAAGTAAAAAAAAAAAAATTTCCAACTTTATAAATTCTCTATAGATGCTAACCAGCTCTGGTGTCTAATACCAAACACGCGCTGCAGCCTTATCAATCCCCCATATCAAGCAGGTCACGCCCCTAGCCATTGCACTGAACCTTGAAGCATTCTGCGCACTGCCCCTCCCCAAACAAATCACTTGTCCCGTCTCAGCCCAGCTCTTCCAATGTATATTTCAGATGGATGGATGGATGGATGGGTGGATGGATGGATGGATGGGTGGGTGGGATGGATGGATGGATGGATTTGTGGGTGGGATGGATGGATGGATGGATGGATGGGTGGATGGATGGATGAATGGATGGCTGGCTGGCTGGCTGGATGGATGGATGGATGGATGGATGGATGGATAGATAGAGCGATAAAAATGAGAGAGAGATAGCGCGATGAAAAGTGAAAGAGAAAACGAAATACAAGTCAGAACGAGAGAGAGAGAGAGAGAGAGAGAGAGAGAGAGAGAGAGAGAGAGAGAGAGAGAGAGAGAGAGAGACAGTGAGATATATATATATATATAGAGAGAGAGAGAGAGACAGAGATATATATATATATATAGAGAGAGAGAGAGAAAGAGACAGAGAGACAGAGAGAGAGAGACAGAGCGAGAGAGAGAGAGAGAGAGAGAGAGAGAGAGAGAGAGAGAGAGAGAGAGAGAGAGAGAGAGAGAGAGAGAGAGAGAGAGAGAGAGAGAGAGAGAGAGAGAGAGAGAGAGGGAGGAAAAAAAACCCAGCGCAACCCTAACAAAAGAGGTACCGATCGGCGTAATTTGAGAACCGTAGGTGTGTCACTGCAGCTATACATGGTTTTGTATAGGGCCTGTCTCGATTCGATTAGATCTAGACCGATATTTAAAAAAGTACGCCAATTATCGACGAGGTTAGGGTCTTATATGATATATTTTATCTATATCCGTCGGCTAAGCATTTTAAAACTACACTTTAATCGGTATCTAGGCATTTATAGCCCATTTCTTTCACACGCAAGATGTACAACAAAATGACAAGGCCAAGTGCCTTGGATTCTTGAAGCGATTTCATTGGCTGGTTCCAATTGCTTCCAATTTTCAACAAACCGTGAATTTTTGTAAGGTTATGTAACGTTTAACGTTCCATTAGTTTTAGTAAGGTTATAAAGCGTTTATTGGTTTCCATTCTGTTCCAATTTCAGAAGATCTGAACGCAAACTCAGGCCTGTCCACCAATCAGTGAGCCTCCTTTCCAGCCCGGTCAGACAATCCCAACGAGATGTGACCACACACAGAGGGCGCTTCTCCTTGCGCCGCCGCCCCAATCTCCGCTCTCTGGAGGACTCTGGATGCTACTGGTCACACCAGTTCAGTCGGGTGGAAACAGGACCTCATATTATCTCATCGCCAATACAGACGACATTGTTTCGGGCTTTCTCGACTTTATTTTCCTTTCTTTCTCTCTTCCTCCTCTACGCCCGTCTTATCCCTCTTCTAGTGATGCAAGCCACTGAAAAATTTGTTCCTATTTTTCAACTAACCCCCCCCCCCCCCCCCCTGTCCTCCCTCTACATTTTCTCGACTTTTCCACACACTCGATTTTTCTCTCTCTCTCTCTCTCCCTCCCTCTCTCTCTCTCTCTGTCTCTCAGTCTCTGTCTGTCTGTCTGTCTGTCTCTCTGCCTCTGTCTCTGTCTCTGTCTCTCTGTCTCTCTCTGTCTGTCTGTCTCTCTGCCTCTGTCTCTGTCTCTGTCTCTCTGTCTCTGTCTGTCTGTCTGTCTGTCTGTCTCTCTGCCTCTGTCTCTGTCTCTGTCTCTGTCTCTCTCTCTCTCTCTCTCTCTCTCTCTCTCTCTCTCTCTCTCTCTCTCTCTCTCTCTCTCTCTCTCACTCTACCTTTCTCTGCTTGCCTGTTTGTCTGGTAAGCTTGTTTTTATGTATGTTTGGTCTTTTTCTCCGTCTTCCCCCCACCCTGCCCCTTTTCTCTCTCTCTCTCTCTCTCTCTCTCTCTCTCTCTCTCTCTCTCTCTCTCTCTCTCTCTCTCTCTCTCTCTCTCTCTCTCTCTCTCACTGGCTCTCCATCTTTCTTTATAACGTTGTCTGTGGTTTTAAATTACTGTATAAACATGTCTGTTCTTTATCCTCCAAATTTATTTTGTAATGTTCCGCCCGATAACTCTTTGTGGATCGGCCCGAAAAAAAAAAACTGGCTCGTCTCGTCTTGAGCACGACGTGAGCAGCAAGCAAGTATGATGTTAGCTGTTGAAACGCTTCACAACTGAGACTTTTTTAATGAGGAATCAGGTTTTGAAGGGCATTAAAGAAGACCCTAATTTGTCCCAACGCTGTACAAAATTTCTTGCAGAAGCGATTACAATTGTGTTCTTGCCTCTGTGAGCAAGTATGAAATAATGCGAGTGTTCTTGCTGCAATCCATGAAAACAGTTGATGGTCGATCGGCGTTATCTGTGGTTCCGATCTATCGATGCTGTTTATTTGCGATCTATCAATCCTGTATGTCATGTTGCGATCTATGTTATCTTGTCAACTATCAATGTTAGTATCTTGGGATGTACCAATGCTGTCTTCTTTTGATCTTGTAATGATGTCATTGTGTAATCTCGCATTGCCGTTATCTTGCGATTTATCAACGCTGTTACCTTGTGATGTAGCAAAGCAGTTATCTAATTACCTAGCAGTGCTGTTACATTGGGATCAAAAGATGACAGCATTGCTAGATCTTGTGATTTGACAAATCTGTCATTTTTTGGTCTATCAATGCTGTCATCTTGTGATCTAGCAATGCAGCTTTTTTTATCATCTAGCAATTCTGTTATTTTGCAATTTAGCAATGCTGTTATTTTGTTATCTACCGATGTTGCTGTCTTGCGATCAAATATTTTATTATCTAGTGATCTAACAGTGCTGTTATTGCGTGCATTTAGTAAATTTACAGAAAATGAGATTTTAATATTGATGAAAGACTGATCGTTCAGGAAATGTGATATGGATGCAGTACCTAGGCTTTCTCTTTAATTCTTTGAATGTGCTGAAATTCTTGTTCCTTTTATGACAAGAATTGAAAACGGCTCACCATAGGCGTCTTGTTCAATGGCTTTAAGCTTCTAGTTGTCAAACCATTATTGGGAAAACCGAGTTGAGATGAGCAAACCTTTAAAAATTTCAGACCCGTCTCAACCTAGAATTTCATTTTTTTTTCATGTCTTGGGAAGAATTGTCCAAAGCCCATTATTCAGACACCTGAAGATCAATAATCTGGAAATAGTATTTCATTCCGCGCACAAAGCGTACCGCTTTATAGAAACTTCCTTGTTAAAGATAACGTTTGATATCTTACTATTTTTTCTAACGAAATAGGGTATGTCAGTTGATACTTCTTGAAGTATTTCCTACTATGTCACAATCGATCATGCTCTTCTTGTCAAGGACCTATCGGAACAGAATTATATGAACTTTGAGTCGTCCTTATGTTTTGAAAGATATCAAGCAGTTAAAACTCCAATTCGGAAGCTAATATGTCGATCCCATTCGGCGTTCCACAGGGTTTTATCCTTGAACGAGTTTTTTTTTTTACTAGAGCCTCTGACCAACAACACTTGTCAAGATTTTATCTTCATGTTGATGATGCTCAGTTGTATGAGGCGTGAGGCTTTAGTTGCCACTACTTTTGATTGCATTTATGCTATAAAGCTGTGGAAGACCCGTAAAAGATGTTAACTCAACGATGACAAAAGATAAATTATCTTTATAGGAAATAAAGTTAAAATTATGTATCAAACAACCATCAACACTAAGGGCTATAAGATAAATAACAGGAAAAAGATACAAAATCTCGGTGTTTCATCGATCATAATATGTCTATGTGTTTATATGTCACTCAACTTTGTAAGAATTTATATTTCCAGTTCAGGAAAAATCGTCAAGATAAGAGGTTGTATAGATTCATGAGACTGTAACCCAGTACCCTTGTAATATCTCTATTTCTATCCTAAACGATTATTTTAATACTTTACTATTATCTCTCTCTCTCTCTCTCTCTCTCTCTCTCTCTCTCTCTCTCTCTCTCTCTCTCTCTGTCTGTCTTCTCTTCTCTCTCTGTCTCTTTCTGTGTCTCTTTCTGTGTCTGTGTCTGTGTCTCTGTCTGTGCCTCTCTCTGTCTCTGTCTCTTTCTGTGTCTGTGTCTGAGTCTGTGTCTGTCTGTCTGTCTGTCTGTCTGTCTGTCTGTCTGTCTGTCTCTCTCTCTCTCTCTCTCTCTCTCTCTCTCTCTCTCTCTCTCTCTCTCTCTCTCTCTCTCTCTCAAGACGCTATTAATTAACCAACGACAACTGGTTCAGAAACCTGCAGCATGGCTAACTATAAAATCAAAGAAACGCGATCACATTGCCTCTGTTCTCCTTCACTTACATTGGCTGTTTTTTAACAAGCTCATGATTTACCAAGAGTGCATGTATATGATATACAATCATCATTGGCTCTGTTCTCCTTCACTTACATTGGCTGTTTTTTAACAAGCTCATGATTTACCAAGAGTGCATGTATATGATATACAATCATCATTGCCTCTGTTCTCCTTCACTTACATTGGCTGTTTTTTAACAAGCTCATGATTTACCAAGAGTGCATGTATATGATATACAATCATCATTGCCTCTGTTCTCCTTCACTTACATTGGCTGTTTTTTAACAAGCTCATGATTTACCAAGAGTGCATGTATATGATATACAATCATCATTGGCTCTGTTCTCCTTCACTTACATTGGCTGTTTTTTAACAAGCTCATGATTTACCAAGAGTGCATGTATATGATATACAATCATCATTGGCTCTGTTCTCCTTCACTTACATTGGCTGTTTTTTAACAAGCTCATGATTTACCAAGAGTGCATGTATATGATATACAATCATCATTGGCTCTGTTCTCCTTCACTTACATTGGCTGTTTTTTAACAAGCTCATGATTTACCAAGAGTGCATGTATATGATATACAATCATCATTGGCTCTGTTCTCCTTCACTTACATTGGCTGTTTTTTAACAAGCTCATGATTTACCAAGAGTGCATGTATATGATATACAATCATCATTGGCTCTGTTCTCCTTCACTTACATTGGCTGTTTTTTAACAAGCTCATGATTTACCAAGAGTGCATGTATATGATATACAATCATCATTGCCTCTGTTCTCCTTCACTTACATTGGCTGTTTTTTAACAAGCTCATGATTTACCAAGAGTGCATGTATATGATATACAATCATCATTGCCTCTGTTCTCCTTCACTTACATTGGCTGTTTTTTAACAAGCTCATGATTTACCAAGAGTGCATGTATATGATATACAATCATCATTGCCTCTGTTCTCCTTCACTTACATTGGCTGTTTTTTAACAAGCTCATGATTTACCAAGAGTGCATGTATATGATATACAATCATCATTGCCTCTGTTCTCCTTCACTTACATTGGCTGTTTTTTAACAAGCTCATGATTTACCAAGAGTGCATGTATATGATATACAATCATCATTGGCTCTGTTCTCCTTCACTTACATTGGCTGTTTTTTAACAAGCTCATGATTTACCAAGAGTGCATGTATATGATATACAATCATCATTGCCTCTGTTCTCCTTCACTTACATTGGCTGTTTTTTAACAAGCTCATGATTTACCAAGAGTGCATGTATATGATATACAATCATCATTGCTCGTTCAAACGAACAGGTGGGGAAGACAACTACATTGAAAAAATGCAAACTTCACAAAAATCGGGGACTTGTATTCTCTATAGACATTCAACTACACTGACGAAAAGAAAACTTTACAACAATGAACAGGTGCGGAGGAGTACTACGATATAGAAAAGCAAATTTTACAACAATATCAGGTAAATCTCCATAGCCATACAACTACATTAAAGGAACGCAAACTTTACAGCAATAACAGATACATCTCCTCCAAAGCCGGTCATAGTCCAATTTAAAAATATATAGAACCTTTAAAGTAAAGTAAAGTGTCCCGTACTCGTTTCGAGCGAAAGGGAAACCAGGAATAGAGTCCTGAATTTCTTGGCATGCGACATTGTGAGGTAGTTTGCGATTGATCTCCTCGTCGCCTTTACTTTCGCCGAGTCTGTTGGCCCGCACTGTGATTCGAACTCGAAACCTCTGGATTGGTAGTCAAACTTGACCACCCGCTCATCCACATAGAGCCTTCTGACTCATAAGAGCATTTTCTAGCCTTAATGCACAACTTTTCTAATTTTTTTTTTCTTTTTTTGTAACATTTGGGACACTGATATATAATCTTGACACATTAAAATTCAGTGGACTTCATCATTCTACATTGACAAGTTTCGGAGCAGATAGCGGAGAAAGAGATCTAAGTTGCTTTTTATGATATAGATAAATGTCTTAAACAGATGTGGCCGACTGTCTCAAAGTGTTTGTACCTGCAAGACATCCAAAGTGTCCTAAATGTACTAAAACCAGAATGCAAATTTTTAGGTCAACGCCCTTTTGACTATTTAAGGCCTTAAATATAGAGCGATATTTCAAAAGCAAGCAGGCAAGTATCATCTTCAGAAAGGTTCAAACGCATGCTGAACAAAACCCGTTCAGCAAAAGTGGTGAAATGAAGCCGTGCGCCAAAACATTAACTGTTGTGACGTTTATGAGTTTTATTTCTTTCGTTCACGTCATAAATATTTGTGTGCAGCTATAAATTGTTCTGGCCTATGGTTCTTAAGCACATGGGGTATGCTTTGTCATGGACGAACGTTATCAAAATTTAATATTATTATTATTATTATTATTATTATTATTATTATTATTATTATTATTATTATTATTATTATTATTATTATTATTATTATTGTTGTTGTTGTTGTTGTTGTTATTATTATTATTATTATTATTATTATTATTATTATTATTATTATTATTATTATTATTATTATTATTATTATTATTATTATTATTATTATTATTATTATTATTATTATTATTATTATTATTATTATTATTATTATTATCATCATCATCATCATCATCACCACTATTTTTATTATTAGTATCTTACGATCTATCACTCCTCCTATTTTGTGATTCAACAACGCTGTTATCTTAGATGCTGGGTCTGCTCAAGATATGATTAAAGATACAGAAGCAGAAAACAGTTGCTGGAATATATAAACATAGAGAAAGTAAGATTGAAATAGGTATTCCAAACTGAGCTGTTAGCCGACTGGAAAATGGTCGGCCGGGCATGAAAAACGTAGATCTACCCTTTTTTTAAAGTGTTGTGTTATCGTCATTAATAATATTTTTTCAATAAAAACCATATCAAAATGTTGTGTTATTTATCGTCTTTTCTTTTATATAACTTTGGCATGAAAAAATGTCCGATAGGTCTATTAAAGAGCGTGTGAAAGGTGTCAGTTTTTGTAAATTATTGTCCGATTCGCGGCAGCGCCGAGCTCGGCCAATCCGACCTAGCTCTCTTCAAATGACTATCGCTCTTACCACAAGAAAGATATTTTTATACGGTTTGAAACACATTAAAGGGCAGTAATTCTGCTTTCTTTTGATACCACACACAACGAGACACGCCGTGAAGAAGGATAAGAAACTTTGAGAAGAAGACGAAAATTTAGAATTTTTAATGGTTTCAAGGAACATTTCCCGGCTTGTGTAGTACCAATAGGAAGGCCATCCATTTTTCTAAAAGAATTCACAAACATCATTTGATTGTGTAACCTGTGGATGCAGCGAAAAGAGTTCAAACGCAGACACTTAGACCCATTTTAGCCCTTGCCGAGACCCGAAATGACGGCGGGTCAGTCTAGTCAACAGACTCAGTCCGGCATGTATGGAGAACCCATCGCAGAACGCACTTCGCATCCCCAAACACTCAATGTGGAGGACATTTTATGTGAGTTAATACTACTTTATTTCTTTACATAAATTGATTTAATTATATTGGCTAATATATGTGTAATAAGAACTATTTTATTTTCTTATCGACTGTTTGTCGGTAAACGGAACAGCCACACTCTCATTCAAGAGTGACCTTCACTACTTTACCTTCGCTGACCTTATGACGTCACGAGAATATTATTTTCTATCGGCTCTCCAGTGCAATGGTTCTAAAAATAGGTCTAACTTCTGCATTTCTGTAAAATTTGTAGACAGCTGTTTTGCGTTTGTTAAGTGTTTACGTTTTGATATGAATCAAATATCTATAGATCTAATTTGATTCAATATTAAAACAGACACAGTAAATCTTATTTTCTCACAAGGCAGAAGTACTAACACTAATGTTTTAGTCAAGATTGTAGTACATAATGCTTAGATCTACGAGAATCTGAATTTGACAGTTGTAATTGTACTGTAGTCTGTAGATCAAGGATGGTCTGGACAGTAACTAAAAACAAAAGCAATTTTCGATCATATATCAGTAAATGATATTTATGAGACTTTTCTATAATTTTGTCATAGGATGCAATTTGCTTTAAAAGAAAGTACAAGACAATTTAAGTACACATGTCTGGCCTCTAGATCATTGTTCACAGTCACATCGTGCGAAGGTTTTTTTTTTTTTTTAATTATTATCATTATTATCATTATTATTACTACTACTACTACTACTACTACTACTACTACTACTACTACTACTACTACTACTACTACTACTACTACTACTACTACTACTACTACTACTACATATGTTTACATTGTATTATTGTAATTACATTGTATTTTATTAAATTTTTTAAAAACTTTTTTTGGTGGAATGGTGGTTTTGCTTTTGGTTTATAAAGCACCTTCATTACAGGTTTTAAATAGCTTTTATTTATCAACAACATTTATTTTACAACAGATGATGATAACTTCCGAGGGATGAAGGATCATTTCCTTATGTGTGGGAGAGGCAGAAGATCAGCTCTACCTTCTCTGCCGCTACTCAACAACCGGGTCCTTGTTCACTGCGTCCAAGCGTTGTGTTTGGTTGCAAGGGTATCCTGATCATCTTTGGCATCTTCCAGGCCTATGAGACCCAAAGAGTGAGACTTAAACAAGTCAATGATTCCAGGTTTGTTCGCATTAGCATCAACAACCTTGTGGCTAGGAACCGAAACCAATTTCTATCCTTTAAATTTTTATATATATTTAAGATAAATTAGAAAGTAAAGGGTTTTCTTCGAATCCACAAGGTTTTTGGCTGTTGAGATTTAATGAGAAAATATAGAGCCAGCAGTCTTAGTCACAGAAAGCAGCAGTTGTGTAAATATCATAAGCTAACTAAACTGATACTTTTTTTAATGGATTTTAATTGAGGAATCTTGTTTAAAAACCCTCTGTGGCTCTCATTAAATGATTAATTATTTAAAACATTGTCTAAGAAGTGTCATTCAGTTCCAACAACAGAGAGGACAAATACTCAGTCATATTTTTTTTTATAGTTTTCTTTATTTAAAAACAAAAGTAGGCATCAAATTCATACCAGATTGTCAAGTTATGTGGAATCAATTTCAAATTTTTACAGCACAAACATTTTCAAAGTATTGGCATTGTTATCAAATTTTCCTTGATATGCTTTTCACGCATTATGAAGACACGTTGGGCTGTCTTGTAAATGAGATTGGAAAAAAATGGCAAGACTTTT
Organism: Elysia crispata; assembly: GCA_033675545.1. Classification (NCBI taxonomy): domain Eukaryota; kingdom Metazoa; phylum Mollusca; class Gastropoda; family Plakobranchidae; genus Elysia; species Elysia crispata. The sequence goes on from JAWDGP010001911.1 coordinate 55,184, forward strand.
CTTTAAAACATCACAATGTATATTTTTTATGGTGCTGATTGCATTTTGTTTAAGATACGTTTATTTTATAGATTACTTGAACTGGCACAGTATACAAATATTTTTAACAAATAACCTCAGGTATCAAGATTTCAAATCATTGTTAGAGAAAAATTATATTTGAAGAGGGAAGCTGAAAGAATTGAAAAAAGCCATATTGAAATTAAATAAGCTTTTTCAATTAGATATTTCACTATTATAGGCTTCTTAAGAGAGTTATATAATTGAACACTTTAGCTGTTTATTTCTTTTAAACTTCAGATTTTTGTGTAAACAATGATTTATAAATATGTTTAAAAAAATCAAAGTAAATTTTGTATATTTTAACATGCACAAGTCACATTTTAGCACTTTAACATTTTTTTTATTGATCTGGCATTGATAAGTCTGTATTTCAGAGTAGTGTTAATTTTTTCTTCCTTTTTTTTATAAACTCAAGTATTTTGTGAAGAAATTTTTAACAGGGTGCTTCTTAACATTAAATTGAACGAAAATTTTTGCTTATGTGAAACATTGCAGGTCCTGTATGTTATTAGTGCCCCAATCTCACCCATCTTCAGCAAACAGGAAAACACGACATTTGATTTAGTCTCTCTGGCCATTGTGTTGTGCACCTGCCCTTTATGGGCCTCATCATTATTCGAGAGGTATTGTTATGATGTTTTAATTGTTGTATGCCATAAGAGCAGCATTGATCAGTTGATTTTTACACACTGGAAGCGTCTTACGCAACTGTCCAAGCATTTTTTTTTTACTGTTGAGCAGGTTTCCACAACCGTGAGAGCACATGGACCAAAGCTTTTTGGACAATAACTATGCTCGCAGCTGCTGTGGCAACAGTCTTGTAAGGCCTACTGTGCTGTCTCAGTTTGTTTCGTTTCATACAAAGTATTTCCAAAGTGGGCGTTGAGTTATTATAGTTAAACCTCTAGATCTAGTACCATTACAAGCATGATAAAAGATGAAGAGAAGGGGAAATTTAGTCCAATGGCAAGATTGACGCCTGTATCCAAATCTAGTTCAACAGAAGGAAAAATTGTCTTTTGAACTCATCAATCAATCAGTTAGGTGCCGTGCTCTTTAGCATTGCCGATCATGACTTTCCACACATCTCTATCCCTCATCACTTTCAGTGCTTCTGTCACTCGTCCTACTTTGAAAGTACATCCAACATCTTTTGATGCTGTTTTGGTACAATCATTCCAGTTGTCACAAGATTTTGTACTTTCTCTCTTCTCTTGACATGTCCAAAAAAGGTTGCCTGGCGTTTACTTATTCTATTTATGCTGAATCTTGTAGTGTCGGCTTCTTGTAACAGTTTTGGTTGATTTCTTTACAGTCCATGAGATTTGTGGAATCTCATTTTGTTGTCTCCAGTTTCTTTTGTAACTGTTTTGAAATTGTGCAAGCTTTGTATTGACACATCAGAATGGGTTCAATAGAGCACTTCAGGGCTCTTCTTTTTGTGCTAATTGAGATGTGGTTATTTGTTAGTATAGATTTCATTCTCTGGAAGCTCAGTGTAAGTTACGTCCATCACTTGATATTAAAGTACCCAAGTATTTGAATTGACCCCTTTGCTTGAGTTTATTACCTTTGATAAAGATGTTGATGTGCGGAGACTATAACTTTGACTAATCACCATTAGTTCTATCTTTTTGCTATTCAATTGCAACCCTTTTTTTCTGCTCTCTTCTTAAAAAATCGTTAATAATTGTCGCAAGTCTTCTTTATTTTCTGGAATTAATACAGTGTCATCAGCGTATCTCAACATGGAGCCAAATTCTGTTCACTTTTAGTTTGTCAGCAACTTGCCATAAGCCCATAAATCTAGCACCCTTATCTGACAGCTCATAGTGGATGGGTGGACACTGTCTCTTCCCAGGAATTTTACCCGCGCAGTAGAAAAAGGCATGCAGCTGGAATGCAATTCACACTACTTTTTTAACACAAAATTGCAAAACATGCAATACTGATGTCATTTCCCAATAAAATTTCATTTTCAAATTTTTTTGTGGGGTATATTATTTACTATTTTTGTTGTTGTCTGGGTTTTGTCTGTGGTACAAGGGAGTTGAGTTCTGGGGCTGTCAACAGCAAGACGTTTTCTATTATATTTTTCATTCTATTTTTATCATTTCTTATGGCTGCACTTCTTGCCAAGCGTGAAACAGTTGAGTGAAGTTGTTCCCATCCTGCCCCCTAAGAAAGCCTAGTCCAAAACCTGTCCTATGCATAAAATCAGTGCTATTCTTTTTTAAAATGTGCTGCTTGGCAATGATGCGATTGGGAAAGCACTGTCTGTAAAATTTGATGTATTCAGAAGTTGCAATCTCTGCTTGTAATGTGGTTTCCTCTGGTTGGGCTTTTGAGGTTAAAGAGTGAATGCCTTCAAAATGTGAGTCAAGTGTGTCAAACATATCTTTGGTAGGGAGCGCAACTCCTAAAATGTCATCATTTTCTTCAGTGGTGACTTATAAAGTTTCCACCATGGTAGGCTTGTCTTTCTATTTTGTTTTTGTAGTACTGTCTCTGAGCTTTCTTGGATTGGGCCCACAGCTTTATTTTTGTCTCTTCAATTTTTTTCAACTCCTCTTTGCCTCTTTTCTCCACATTCTTCTTCTGCTCTCATCATCTAGTATAGCGTTCCTTTTGAAAGTACTATTTGTTTTTTCTTTTCTTCAGCTTTGAGCCAGTTGCGTCTGTAATTTGAATGTTTCTGCTTGGCTATTATCTCATCTCTATTTTGGACTTCCTTTTGTATCAGATTGGGACGTTTTAGTGTGATTCCAAGAAGAATATATAAATATGGAGGGGCTATGTTTGCTATCTTTATTTCTAGGAATGGATGTCTGAGTTTATTGTTAAAACATTTAACTGCATTTGTTTTCCCATCGCTCTCCAAAAACTGTTGTGCATCTGTGTGTAAAGATTGTAGTGCTCTCTTTTTGGTAAGTTCCTTACTTTCTGTTTGGAATCAAGACAGAACAGAGTTGTTTTTCGGCACTCTCTCTCTCTCTCTCTCTCTCTCTCTCTCTCTCTCTCTCTCTCTCTCTCTCTCTCTCTCTCTCTCTCTCTCTCTCTCTCTCTCTCTCTCTCTCTCTCTCTCTCTCTCTCTATATATATATATATATATATATATATATATATATATATATATCCCCTCCTTTTCTTCCCTATCCCTTCTCTGTGTAACTCATTCCTGTCTATTCATAATTATATGCTCCTCTCAACATCTTCAGTGATAATCTGACGGAGATCTTCAACCTCTTCTTCATTTTGAGAAGATCACCAGCCACAGACTAAACAACTTGAGACAATGTGCTTTTGAGAGGGAATCCTTACCATCTACTGAGTTTTGAAGAAGGACGAGATTGGAATCAACGTGACACAGCAGCGTAGTTAAGGAATTTTGCCCTTGATGTGCAAGTTGATCTTCTTTTCTCAAGAATTTTTAAACTAGTTTAAATTCATGTGATCATTGCTTTTGACGCCATAGCAGTCAAAGATCAGTTATAAAGGTAAAAATGAACTAGTATAGACATGTCCATTGACTTGTTCTTTTCAAACACAGCATTATACCAGGATTCTGTTAAAGTCTTTAGGGAGAGGAGTTGCTGCTCTAAAGAAAGGAACTTAAATTTAACAAAGATCCAAAATCAGCTGTTATATATGTTTGATGTGGTAAAAAAAATTATTTTGTAAGTTTATTGTCAAATTATTGTTTTATCACAATTATAATGGGAATAAGGCTGGTAGTTTTCAGAAATCAATTCCCGTTCATGACTTGGCAGAGATATAGGCTTAAAGTGCTGAAATCTTCTGTTGGTTCAATTCAAGCAGCCTTGTGACATCATTGCATTATTATCTTTTTTTAAGTGTGTATTTCTTCGTTTTCTCCAGTAGGACAGACAGGTTTTTCAATCTTTCAAGTCATCTCTTTTCTTATCCTTTCTGCTTAAAACAAACTTTCTCTTTCACAAAAATCATTTTCTTTTTCTCCAAAAATTAGGAGAGGGGAAAAAATCATCTGTTCTTGCTTTAAGTCTTTGCAGGTCAAGACAAATTTTGAGCTACATTTGTAGACCAATCAAAGGTAGTCAGCTTACACCTCATGTACAAGTGAGACTTATATGTTTATCTTCTAATATTCATGTCTTTCTTTTCAAGCAAATTTCATGTCTGCAAAGTGTTGTCTGTGAATACATTCCTTTGTTTTATGGTTTGCTTGTTTTTTCACTATGTATGCTTTGAGTCCTTTGTATTTTCCAGTTTTGAAAATGTTATAGAACTGGAGTAAGATGTTATATTTGCAATCTGTGCTGTATTTATGGCAGTGTTGTCTATACATAATTTTATGTAGAGCAGCGCCCAACATATGCGGTAACCATCTACGTTGAAACAACAAAGACATATAGCTTACAACTACCTTTATTAGATGTACCTTTTTTTTTTTTTGTAAAACACGGCAATCCTTAGATTATTCATAGAAAATTCTCTATGAATTAGGGGCCCTGCTCTTTACAGTAGGCGATCATGACCTTCTGCGCATCTCTATACCTTGATGCTGTTAAGTGCCTCTGTCACTCATTTTACATTTAGCCACTTATCTTTTCTCGCTTCTTTCCCCTGCTGCCGTTTCCTTTAAAATCAATCGAGTTGCCACAAGATGTTTTAGTTTTTTTTTCTCATCACATGGCCCAAAAAAGACTGCCTATAGTTTACATATGGTATTTATGAGCATTTTGGACTTTCGATCCAGAACAAAACGATTTTAACTGAATGGTGGACACTTGAATAAATCCATACTCTATAGCCACACTGATGAGTCGTAATACGACGAAACACATCCTAGAATGTGTCTGTGGATGAGTGAAAAAAATTATTGTTCCTTTATGCAAATATTTCCCCTTAAAAACTATTTATAATCTTGACTGGGGGACGGAATTCCTCCATCCTCCTTAATTTATAATAGGTTTAATCGTAGATAAAAAGAAACTTGCTCAGTTTTATTTTTTTGTATTATTAGATTTTCTAAAAATGTTCAATTTTACTTTTTTTCTAAACCTGTAAAGTTCTATTTAGATAATTACTAAAATCTGATGAGATTAAATTAGCTCTTGAAACAAACAATTTTGTGCAGTTATTATAAACTATCTTTATGTAAATTGTATCTCATTATTTCATATACATGTACAATATATTTCAAATTTGATATATATCTAGCTAAGGTTTCACCCGCCCCCCATATTAATCTTTCTTTTTTGTGATTCCTTTTCAGAAGTAAAATGTGGGACCTTGTTTGAATCCTCAAAGCTTTCTTATCATCCAGTTTTTATTTCTCTTGACAACGCTTTTAAAGAGAACAGGGAAAATATATTGACTGGAGTAAATTAATTAATATGTGAACAAAAATCTTATGTGAATTATCAGTTGTGCTTTATTGTAATGCAATGTAAGGTGAAAGTCAAACAGATTAAAGTTCATTTGCCCCTATATGTATTATCTTTTTTAATGAAAATGTCATATTCGTTTATGTTATATACATAAGTTTCATTGACGTTATTTTTTTCTTAGACTAATTCTATTTTGGCCATCTCTATAATTAGCATAATTCGATTTTCATTCTAGTAATCTATATAAATACAATAAATCCAATTTGGCCGCCGGTTAATTATATTTTGGCCATCTCTATAATTAGCATAATTCGAATTTCATTCTGGTAATCTATATAAATACAATAAATCCAATATGGCCGCCGGTTAATTCTATTTTAGCCATCTCTACAATTAGCATAAATCCAATATAGACGCCGGTTAATTTCTATTTTGGCCATCTCTATAATTAGCATAAATTCAATATGGCCGCCGGTTAATTTCTATTTTGGCCATCTCTATAATTAGCATAAATTCAATATGGCCGCCGGTTAATTTTATCTTGGTAATCTCTATAACAAGCATAATTTTAATGTGGCCGCCAGTTGATTCTATTTTGCCCATCTCTACAATTAGCATAAATCCAATATAGACGCCGGTTAATTTCTATTTTGGCCATCTCTATAATTAGCATAAATTCAATATGGCCGCCGGTTAATTTCTATTTTGGCCATCTCTATAATTAGCATAAATTCAATATGGCCGCCGGTTAATTTTATCTTGGTAATCTCTATAAAAAGCATAATTTTAATGTGGCCGCCAGTTGATTCTATTTTGGCCATCTCTATAATTAGCATAAATTCAATATGGCCGCCGGTTAATTTCTATTTTGGCCATCTCTATAAAAAGCATAATTTTAATGTGGCCGCCAGTTGATTCTATTTTGCCCATCTCTACAATTAGCATAAATTCAATATGGCCGCCGGTTAATTTCTATTTTGGCCATCTCTATAATTAGCATAAATTCAATATGGCCGCCGGTTAATTTTATCTTGGTAATCTCTATAAAAAGCATAATTTTAATGTGGCCGCCAGTTGATTCTATTTTGGCCATCTCTACAATTAGCATAAATTCCATATGGCCGCCGGTTAATTTCTAATTTGGCCATCTCTATAATAAGCATAAATTCAATATGGCTGCCGGTTAATTTCTATTTTGGCCATCTCTATAATTAGCATAAATTCAATATGGCCGCCGGTTAATTTTATCTTGGTAATCTCTATAACAAGCATAATTTTAATGTGGCCGCCAGTTGATTCTATTTTGGCCATCTCCACAATTAGCATAAATCCAATATAGACGCCGGTTAATTTCTATTTTGGCCATCTCTATAATTAGCATAAATTCAATATGGCCGCCGGTTAATTTCTATTTTGGCCATCTCTATAATTAGCATAAATTCAATATGGCCGCCGGTTAATTTTATCTTGGTAATCTCTATAACAAGCATAATTTTAATGTGGCCGCCAGTTGATTCTATTTTGGCCATCTCTACAATTAGCATAAATCCAATATAGACGCCGGTTAATTTCTATTTTGGCCATCTCTATAATTAGCATAAATTCAATATGGCCGCCGGTTAATTTCTATTTTGGCCATCTCTATAATTAGCATAAATTCAATATGGCCGCCGGTTAATTTTATCTTGGTAATCTCTATAACAAGCATAATTTTAATGTGGCCGCCAGTTGATTCTATTTTGCCCATCTCTACAATTAGCATAAATCCAATATAGACGCCGGTTAATTTCTATTTTGGCCATCTCTATAATTAGCATAAATTCAATATGGCCGCCGGTTAATTTCTATTTTGGCCATCTCTATAATTAGCATAAATTCAATATGGCCGCCGGTTAATTTTATCTTGGTAATCTCTATAAAAAGCATAATTTTAATGTGGCCGCCAGTTGATTCTATTTTGGCCATCTCTACAATTAGCATAAATCCAATATAGACGCCGGTTAATTTCTATTTTGGCCATCTCTATAATTAGCATAAATTCAATATGGCCGCCGGTTAATTTCTATTTTGGCCATCTCTATAATTAGCATAAATTCAATATGGCCGCCGGTTAATTTTATCTTGGTAATCTCTATAAAAAGCATAATTTTAATGTGGCCGCCAGTTGATTCTATTTTGGCCATCTCTACAATTAGCATAAATCCAATATAGACGCCGGTTAATTTCTATTTTGGCCATCTCTATAATTAGCATAAATTCAATATGGCCGCCGGTTAATTTCTATTTTGGCCATCTCTATAATTAGCATAAATTCAATATGGCCGCCGGTTAATTTTATCTTGGTAATCTCTATAACAAGCATAATTTTAATGTGGCCGCCAGTTGATTCTATTTTGGCCATCTCTACAATTAGCATAAATCCAATATAGACGCCGGTTAATTTCTATTTTGGCCATCTCTATAATTAGCATAAATTCAATATGGCCGCCGGTTAATTTCTATTTTGGCCATCTCTATAATTAGCATAAATTCAATATGGCCGCCGGTTAATTTTATCTTGGTAATCTCTATAAAAAGCATAATTTTAATGTGGCCGCCAGTTGATTCTATTTTGGCCATCTCTACAATTAGCATAAATCCAATATGGACGCCGGTTAATTTCTATTTTGGCCATCTCTATAATTAGCATAAATTCAATATGGCCGCCGGTTAATTTCTATTTTGGCCATCTCTATAATTAGCATAAATTCAATATGGCCGCCGGTTAATTTTATCTTGGTAATCTCTATAAAAAGCATAATTTTAATGTGGCCGCCAGTTGATTCTATTTTGGCCATCTCTACAATTAGCATAAATCCAATATAGACGCCGGTTAATTTCTATTTTGGCCATCTCTATAATTAGCATAAATTCAATATGGCCGCCGGTTAATTTCTATTTTGGCCATCTCTATAATTAGCATAAATTCAATATGGCCGCCGGTTAATTTTATCTTGGTAATCTCTATAACAAGCATAATTTTAATGTGGCCGCCAGTTGATTCTATTTTGGCCATCTCTACAATTAGCATAAATCCAATATAGACGCCGGTTAATTTCTATTTTGGCCATCTCTATAATTAGCATAAATTCAATATGGCCGCCGGTTAATTTCTATTTTGGCCATCTCTATAATTAGCATAAATTCAATATGGCCGCCGGTTAATTTTATCTTGGTAATCTCTATAAAAAGCATAATTTTAATGTGGCCGCCAGTTGATTCTATTTTGGCCATCTCTATAATTAGCATAAATTCAATATGGCCGCCGGTTAATTTCTATTTTGGCCATCTCTATAATTAGCATAAATTCAATATGGCCGCCGGTTAATTTCTATTTTGGCCATCTCTATAATTAGCATAAATTCAATATGGCCGCCGGTTAATTTTATCTTGGTAATCTCTATAAAAAGCATAATTTTAATGTGGCCGCCAGTTGATTCTATTTTGGCCATCTCTACAATTAGCATAAATCCAATATAGACGCCGGTTAATTTCTATTTTGGCCATCTCTATAATTAGCATAAATTCAATATGGCCGCCGGTTAATTTCTATTTTGGCCATCTCTATAATTAGCATAAATTCAATATGGCCGCCGGTTAATTTTAATTTTGGCCATCTCTATAAAAAGCATAATTTTAATGTGGCCGCCAGTTGATTCTATTTTGGCCATCTCTATAATTAGCATAAATTCAATATAGACGCCGGTTAATTTCTATTTTGGCCATCTCTATAATTAGCATAAATTCAATATGGCCGCCGGTTAATTTTATCTTGGTAATCTCTATAAAAAGCATAATTTCAATGTGGCCGCCAGTTGATTCTATTTTGGACATCTCTACAATTAGCATAAATCCAATATGGACGCCGGTTAATTTCTATTTTGGCCATCTCTATAATTAGCATAAGTTCAATATGGCCGCCGGTTAATTTCTATTTTGGCCATCTCTATAATTAGCATAAATTCAATATGGCCGCCGGTTAATTTTATCTTGGTAATCTCTATAACAAGCATAATTTTAATGTGGCCGCCAGTTGATTCTATTTTGGCCATCTCTACAATTAGCATAAATCCAATATAGACGCCGGTTAATTTCTATTTTGGCCATCTCTATAATTAGCATAAATTCAATATGGCCGCCGGTTAATTTCTATTTTGGCCATCTCTATAATTAGCATAAATTCAATATGGCCGCCGGTTAATTTTATCTTGGTAATCTCTATAAAAAGCATAAT
>JAWDGP010001912.1:0-10000 GCA_033675545.1 Elysia crispata
CTCACTATAAGACCTATTCAGATCCACAACTCTGGACCAGTCTTACTATGCGATGTATCGTTAGGACATCCACGACCTATTGTCCCTCGCACTTTTCAGCGCCAAGTGTTTGAAGCAATCCACAACCTTGCACACCCAGGCGCGAAAATCAACTGTGAAACTCGTAGCCAATAAATTCGTGTGGCATGGAGTCAAGAAACAGGTAAATAAGTGGGCACAAGAATGTCTCGCCTGTCAGACGTCATAAATTCAGTCACATGTACGTTCACCAGTCATAAAGATACCGGTACCTGCAAAGAAATTCAGCCATATTCATGTTGATTTGGTTGGTCCTCTCCCACCTTCGGAGGGTTTCACCCATCTTCTAACCATCATCGATCGTATTACACGTTGGCCAGAGGCGATTCCAATGGTCCAAACATCTACAACAGATTGTGCTATAGCACTTATTCGACATTGGATTGCACGTTTTGGTGTTCTATTGGACATGACGTCAGACAGGGGACCTCAGTTCACCTCAGCCCTCTGGAATGAGGTAGCAAATAAGCTTGGGATCCAAGTCCATAGAACAACTGCGTATCACCCACAATCAAATGGCCTGGTAGAGCGTTTCCACAGAACATTGAAAGCAGCGCTTAAAGCTCGCCTTCAAGGCCCACGTTGGACAGACGAGCTCCCTTGGGTACTCTTGGGCCTCAGAACCGTGCCTAAGGAGGACCTTGACACTTCATCTGCGGAACTTGTCTACGGAGAACCGTTGACTGTGCCAGGAGAGTTTGTCAATCCAAATTCGAGACTCCACTCTTATAACAACCTCTTCCACTCACTTGCTGAGAGGTTTGCCCCCATTCCCACATCACATCATGGCCTGTCAACTCCATCGATCCCACCCTCCCTGAAAAACGCTCGCTTCGTTTTTGTTCGTAGAGACTGACATCGCGGACCCCTCCAGCGTCCATACGACGGCCCTTACCGGGTCATCACTCCAGGCCCAAAAACATTTCGTGTGATGATCGGACGGAGAGAGGAGGTGATCTCTATAGATCGTCTAAAGCCGGCCCATGTTGATCTGACCCAGCCAGTATTAGTCGCACAGCCTCGTCGTCGTGGTAGACCTCATATCACACAAAACCAAGAACTTTTTACTGACAGATATGCACCATTGCAATCTAATCAAGAAACGACACGTTCAGGGCGGCATGTTCGCCTCCCTCTGCGTTTCCAGTAGCATTCGAAGATGTCAGCACTGGGGGGAGCTGTGTAGTGTACACACTACCTGGTGTGCTTCCAGACCGTGCTGACAGTGACAGTTAGACTCTTCCTACGAGAAGGGAAGGCACTCTGGCCGGCAACCCGAGTTGGGACAACAACAAGAGACATGATCTTGACACTCTTAGAATAAAGTTCTTGAAATTATATCAGTTGTTATAATTTCTATTGTTTGTACTCGTAACAGTGTATTATTTAAAAAAAACAACAAAACAACAACAGCAACAACAACAACAACAAACAAACAAAAACCAAAAAGAAAAAAAGAAAAAGAAAAAAGGTGAAACATTCTGCTAATACCATATGTATTTTAAACTAGAACCATTTAAAAAAAATAAAATTTTATTTTTTTGTTGTTTTTTTTTTGTGTGAAAACTCCGCCTCCGCCAATGTTTGCAAAATGAAAACAAACTGATCTGGCTAATTATAAAATAACGACGGCGTCAGAGCAAAGCTGCCATGGTCTTAAAAATAAAGAGACAGTCATTGCAACCTCCCCCCCCCCCCCAATCCCCCCTCCATCCCAACTCGAAATGACCATCCACTCCATTCCTGCTCCGTCGTGGCTTGGTCCCACCAGGTGTGTGACCTGCTTGAGGGCTTGATTCCAGCGTCGCCAGAGGAGCGTAAGAACATGAGCGCGAAGCACCTGGAGCACCTGTTCATCTTCTCCCTGCTGTGGTCTCTGGGCGCCCTCCTCGAGCTGGACGACCGGCTCAAGATGCAGGAGTTCATGCGCAAACACAAATCGAAGCTGAGCTATCCGAAACTTGAGGGCGAGGAGACCATCTTTGAGTTCCTTGTGGCACATGATGGTCAGTACTTGAGATCAAGCTAAACGACAGTAAAACGGGCAAACATGCCCATAGACAGATGGTCAGTTGTCGGGGTCAAGCTGACGGACAGGAAAGCGGGCAAACATGTAGATAGACAGTGGTCAGTTCTCGGGTCAAGCTGACCGACAGAAAAACGGCTAAATATGCAGATAGACAGAGGGTCAGTACTCGAGGTCAAGGTGACAGAGAGAAAATCGGGCAAACATGTAGATAGACAGATGGTCAGTTCTCGGGTCAAGGTGACCGAGAGAAAAACGGGCAAACATGTAGATAGACAGATGGTCAGTTCTCGGGTCAAGCTGACGGACAGGAAGACGGGCACACATGCAGATAGACAGATGGTCAGTTCTCGGGTCAAGATGACAGACAGGTAGACGAACACACATTCAAATAGACAGATGGTCACTTCTCGGGTCAAGATGACAAACAGGTAGACGAACACACATGTAAATAGATAGATGGTCAATTCTAGGGTCAACCTGACAGACAGGAAGACGGGCATTTATATATATATAAGTCAGGCAGACAAGGAGACAGAGGGTGATGAAACTAAACATTGATACACAAGAGACTGAAGCGGGAAAAAGGGGGTGGGAAAGTTGAAGCTAGGCGCAGATATGTAAGAGGCTGAGAGGGGAGTGATGAAACTAAACATTGATACACAAGCGGCTGAGGATGCGAAAGGGGGAGGGAAAGTTGAAGCTAGGCGCAGATATATAAGAGGCTGAGAGGGGAGTGATGAAACTAAACATTGATACACAAGCGGCTGAGGATGCGAAAGGGGGAGGGGAAGTTGAAGCTAGGCGCAGATATGTAAGAGGCTGAGAGGGGAGTGATGAAACTAAACATTGATACTCAAGAGACTGCGGGAATTCTTTTTGTTTAGAGTGAAGAACATGTCATCTTGATTGCAAGATGGGTAACTCAACTTGCTAACTTTTAAAAATCAAATGACGGGACCTTAGGCTTTATTGGGCTCGGGCTGGTTACGAGTGGTCAGCCGTTATATGATTGCTGAGGCGTAAAGAAATTCTTACAAAAATCTTAAAATTTGTGCCTTGAATTGTCCTGTTTTTAAAAACACATTTTTTTTCATTACATAAACTAGAAGATAACTACTAGAGTTTTTGTTAATATTGTTGTTGCTGTTACTGTTAACCGTTATATGATTGCTGAGGCGTATAGAAATTCTTACAAAAATCTTAAAATTTGTGCCTTGAATTGTCCTGTTTAAAAACACAACTTTTTTTTTTTCGTTACATAAACAAGAAGATAACTACCAGCGTATTTGTTAATATTGTTGTTGTTGTTGTAGAAGTTGTTGTTGTTGTGTTGGGATATTGTGGTTATTGACGTTGATTTTATTGTTCTTGCTATTGTTGTTGTTGTTGTTGTTGTTGTTGTTGTTATTGTTGTTGTTGTTGTTGTTGTTGTTACTATTTTGTTGTTTTTATTTTCCATTTTTTTGTCTGCTATTTGGACGATTGTACTGTTTCTACCCTTTTCCCCACTAATTGTGTAGGCTCCTGGGTCCACTGGCGTCTTCGAGTTGAGGAGTACGTGTACCCGCCTGACTCCGTGCCGTTATTCAGTTCCATCCTGGTGCCTAACGTGGACAACGTCCGCACGGATTTCCTCATAGAGACCATCGCCAAGCAAAACAAGGTGTGTTGGGAGGAGGGGGCGGGGCGAAGATAAGAGGCAGAGACTTACAGGAATAATAACATAGTCTGCAATGATAAGTCTAATACTAGGCAAAAAACGATCGTGAAGCTGTAAACGTAAAAATACTGTGTGACACAAATTGTGAATAAACAAGAAATAGAAAGACATGAAGACGGAAAATAAAAGGGGTGGAGGAGGGGGGGGTAGAGAGAGAGGCAGATAGATAGACAGACAGAGGCAGACAGACAGATACAGAGAGAGAGAGAGAGAGAAAGAGAGAGAGAGAAGAGAGAGAGACAGACAGACAGTCAGAGAGAGATAGATAGATAGAGAGAGAGACAGACAGAGAGAGAGACAGAGAGAGGGAGACTGACACGGGCGAAGACAGGTAGAAAAATAGAGGAAAAAATAGATAGAGAGAAGGAAGGATATGATGATAATCAAAAAAGTTATAAAAAAGCAAAACAAATTCAAACTCTAAACTGTCTCGATACCAGATAAGCCTTTTCCCCTCTCATTTCCGCCTCTCTCCTTCCTCCTCCTCCTCCTCCTCAGGGTGTGCTCCTGATAGGCGAGCAGGGCACGGCAAAGACGGTGATGATCCAAGCTTACATGTCAAGGGCCAACCCGGAGGAGAAGATCGGCAAGAGCTTCAACTTCTCCTCCGCCAGCACCCCGGGAATGTTTCAGGTGAGATGCTAGGTGTAGCCTCTCGGCTTTATCTTAATATCTTAGCGCTATCCTCTCTCCTCTCCGGGTTTTTTTTTTGTGAATATCTAAAGGCTATTTTCTCTTCTTCCTGGCTTTTTGTGAATATCTTAAGGCTATTTTCTCTCCTTCCTGGCTTTTTGTGAATATATTAAATCTATTTTCTCTCCTTCCTGGCTTTTTGTGAATATCTTAAATCTATTATCTCTCCTTCCTGGCTTTTTGTGAATATCTTAAATCTATTTTCTCTCCTTCCTCGCTTTTTGTGAATATCTTAAATCTATTATCTCTCCTTCCTGGCTTTTTGTGAATATATTAAGGTTAATATTTCTCATTCCTGGCTTTTTGTGAATATCGTAATGCTATTCTCATTCATTCTTGGCTTTTTGTGAATATCTTAAGGTTTATATCTCTCATTTCTGAATTTTTGTGAATATCTCAAGATTAATATCTCTCATTCCTGGCTTTTCGCGAATATCTAAAGGCTTTTCTGTCTCATTCTTGGTTTTTTTTTCTTTCGAATATCCTACATCTGTTCTAGTTTCTACCAGTTTTTTAAAAACTATCTTAACACTATTTTGTTCCATCTTGACTTCTTCTGAATATCCCAATAGCATTCTTGCTCTTTCGTGACTTTCTCCGAATGTCTGAAGGCTATCCTCACTTCTTCTTGGCTTCTTAATATTTGAACACAATCTGGCTCTTTTTTTCTTTCTTTTCTTTTTTTTTTTAATTCTTCTGCATATCCTAGCACTACTCCTGCAATGGCCTGACCTTTTTTTACCCCTGAAAATCACCAATGCTGCTTCCACTCTCTCAGAGGACGATCGAAAGCTACGTGGAGAAGAGGGTTGGTACGACCTACGGTCCCCCTGGAGGGAAGACCATGACGGTGTTTGTGGATGACATCAACATGCCAGTCATCAACGAGTGGGGCGACCAGGTGAGAGGGACACACACTTCTCTAGGCCCGGAGGGTTTTCGATGCTTTACACAAACATTGATACCTTATTTTTGTCCAAATCTGAAAGATGCATGAGATATTGTATTAATTATATCATGCATGCAATCTTTTAATTGATTCTTATTTTGATTTTATTTTAATTTAGCTGAAGGATGAGAGTTAGTTTGCTAGATACCAGCCTCAACAGCAGATAATCAGTTTGTTGTATGTTGACTTTAAGCCTTCATTCAAGTTGAAAACTTAAAAAAAAAAAAAGAAATAAAAGCACGGGAAAAAATCACAATGATTGGTTTCAATCGATGTGACCGTCGCCAGCACCAGCTGCAGTCTCCTCCTATTCCTAATCATCGTAACCAAACCGATCTGCATTATTTACATGCCACTATATAACCGTTAGTTTCACTACAATGTCCTTTTTTATCAACATCATTCTTACTACATTCGTTATCATAGCCATCATTTTATTATCACCGGCGCCTCTTGTGCGTCCCACCAGGTAACGAATGAGATAACGCGCCAGATGATGGAGATGAAGGGCATGTACAGTCTGGACAAGCCGGGAGACTTCCTCAACATCGTGGACATCTCGTTCATGTCGGCCATGATCCACCCTGGGGGAGGCCGAAACGATATCCCCGAGCGCCTCAAGCGACAGTTCTGCATCTTCAACTGCACTCTTCCATCCAACACGTCCATTGACAAGATCTTTGGTCAGTTTAGTTTTTAGCGAAGTGATCCAGTAAGAAAAATATTTGGACTTTTATTATGGTAACAGTGCAACAGGCGATGTATATCACATAAAATATATTTTTTTTTAATTTACAGGATGTCATCTCAGGAACATTTTGATCATGAGGAGATGGCGATAGATATAATCTCGAATCGAAAGTTGGGTGGTTTTTATCTGTCTCAGATAACCATTGTTGTTTAAATTATCAAAGCACAATCTGGGGAATTGATTATTCAAGAACGAGTAAAATGCCTCTTTAAGTTCCGATCAGTAAATGCCAGTTTATTTGCCTGCATATTCTTCATTAAACCACGAAAGATAATTCTTCCTTTGTGTGCAGGTCAAAGAAAAGTTACTATCGACGAAATTCTAGACACTCCTGCTTCATCAACGGCAAAGAACGCATTAAAAATTCAGAGGTCGCTGAGAATTTGTTCAACCCCTTGTCATTCATGCCTCTCAATATAACTGGCAGTTATATATATATATATATATATATATATATATATATATATATATACATACATACACATATATCGGTTGAAAGGAAATATCGTGAGCTCGAATGCCCGTAAAGACAAGATTCTTTGGCTTGAAAATTATCGATGGCCTCTGTGAAGAGCCAGGATCGGCGAGATACCTACTCAAATATTGAATTCTCTCGCCGTCTTCTTCAGCTGAACTGTACCAAGTAACAGCGTTTAACCCCGCCGCTGCGCAGGACCTAAATTTAGGCTTTGCCATGATGATAAACAAGTTCATTCATGTGATTCTTCTCAGGTATCATTGGAGAGGGTTACTTCTGTTCCTCACGGTTCAATGACACGATTGTGGATCTCGTGAAAAGACTTGTACCAATCACTCGAGTTTTGTGGCAGAGGACAAAGGTAGCCTGCTCGATCTAGGCAGACGTCAGTTTCTAAGATTCTTACATTAAATCTGTATTTGTTTCCCAGGGTTATGCGAGGAATATATAAAAGTGAATGCTAAACAAAATAAAAATGTGGTTATTTTTTTAATAAAAAGTAAGAAATCGATAGATAAATGGATATATAGATAAAGAGAGAGCGAGAAGGAAGAAAGGGGGGGGGAGGGTGAGAGAGAAGGAGAGAGAGAGGGAGAGAAAGAGAGAGAGAGAGAGAGAGAGAGAGAGAGAGAGAGAGAGAGAGAGAGAGAGAGAGAGAGAGAGAGAGAGAGAGAGAGAGAGAGAGAGAGAGAGAGAGAGAGAGAGAGAGAGAGAGAGAGAGAGAGAGAAGTAAATAGTGTTTGAAATCAACTTAATTGTTGTGGTGATAGTTATCGTACAAAAATAGAATGGTTCAAAAGAATTATTATTATGGCGATGAAAAATGTGATAATGATGATGATAAGGATACTGACAATCAAGATGAGGTAATGTTAAAATGACGATAATGATGAGGAGGATGATATGATGATGAGGATGATGATAATTATAATAATGTTAAAATGAAATCATAATGATAAAAATCATGATGCTATCACCATAATTTGATATCACAAGATTCAAAGCTAAAAAGAAAAGTTCCTCACCTCCATTCCTCTCTCCTATCACTCCCAGATCAAAATGCTGCCGACCCCGGCCAAGTTTCACTATATCTTCAACTTGCGTGACTTGTCCCGCATCTGGCAAGGAATTCTACACATCGAGGGTGAGCAGTGTAACACAGAGTACACCATGATCAACTTGTGGAAACATGAGGTGTGTCGTGTCATAGAGGACAGGTGAGACTATCTCTCTATCTCTCTTTCTGTCTTTGTCTTTCTCTCTCACTCCTTCTCTCTGTCTTTCTATCTGTAGCTCTGTCTTACTCTTTCTATCTCTCTTTAACTTATGTTTCTCTTATCCTGTCTTTCTCTGCCTCTCTTTCCCTTTTTTCTCGCTCTTTCTCTTTCTCTCCCTCTCTTTCCCTTTTTTTCTCGCTCTTTCTCTCTCTCTCACTCACTCTCTCTCTCTCTCTCTCTCTCTCTCTCTCTCTCTCTCGCTCTCTTTACTTTTACCTCTCTCATTTTCTTTCTTTCTCTTTCTCTTTATCTATATCATCATATTCTTTTCTTTGTTGATCGTCTGAACCTCTCACTTTTTATCCAAGTTGAGTTCCTTTTAGAGCTTTGGGTTGGTGACTACCAGTCTCTAGTAGGTTTAACAGCGTTTTCTACAATTCATAAGTAAAAGGTTTTGTCTCGATTCACTCAGAATTCAATCCTATTTCACGTATCGAAAGTTTTCGTTCTAGACTTCCATCAGCCTATTTGAGTTTATAGACTTCCCTCATCTTTTTTTTTGTTTCGAGACTTTCATCAGTCTTTTGTGTTTCGAGACTTCCATCAGCTTTTTTATTCTTAGACTTCCATCAGTCTTTTCATTTCTAGACTCCCACCAGCCTATTTCTGTTTCTAGACTTCTTTAGCCTTTTTTGTTCCTAGACTTCCATCAGCCTTTTTTTTAAGACTTTCATCAGCCTTTTTTTTTCTAGACTCCATCAGCCATTTCGTTTCTATATTTCTATCAGCATTATTAATTCTAGACTTCCATCAGCCATTTCGTTTCTAGACTTCCATCCGCATTATAATTCTAGACTTCCATCAGCCTTTTTCTTTCTTAACTTCTACCCTTAAACGCTTGTTCGCGTGTTCAGATTCGTGAACGACGAGGACAAGAACTGGTTCCAGCGCTCCATCAACCAACTGGTGGAGGAGGAGCTCTCAGCAGACATGGCCAAGATGTTGCTGCCGAGCCCGCACTTTGTGGATTTCATGCGAGAGGCACCGGAGGAAGTTTTTGACGAGGAAGGCGGCGGCGGCTTGGCTGGAATGGAGGAGGAGATTCAGATACCGAAGATTTATGAACAGGTCAGAGGATAATGAGGAGTGCGTTAGATGTTTGAACAGGTTAGAGGGGAATGATGGGTGCACTAGATGTTTGAACAGGTTAGAGGGGAATGATGGGAGCATTAGATGTTTGAACAGGTTAGAGGGGAATGATGGGTGCATTAGATGTTTGAACAGGTTAGAGGGGAATGATGGGTGCATTAGATGTTTGTACAGGTTAGAGGGGAATGATGGGTGCATTAGATGTTTGAACAGGTTAGAGGGGAATGATGGGTGCACTAGATGTTTGAACAGGTTAGAGGGGAATGATGGGTGCATTAGATGTTTGTACAGGTTAGAGGGGAATGATGGGTGCATTAGATGTTTGAACAGGTTAGAGGGGAATGATGGGTGCATTAGATGTTTGTACAGGTTAGAGGGGAATGATGGGTGGATTAGATGTTTGAACAGGTTAGAGGGGAATGATGGGTGCATTAGATGT
This sequence comes from Elysia crispata, assembly GCA_033675545.1. Taxonomy (NCBI): domain Eukaryota; kingdom Metazoa; phylum Mollusca; class Gastropoda; family Plakobranchidae; genus Elysia; species Elysia crispata. The sequence goes on from JAWDGP010001912.1 coordinate 9,504, forward strand.
TTGAACAGGTTAGAGGGGAATGATGGGTGCATTAGATGTTTGAACAGGTTAGAGGGGAATGATGGGTGGATTAGATGTTTGAACAGGTTAGAGGGGAATGATGGGTGCACTAGATGTTTGAACAGGTTAGAGGGGAATGATGGGTGCATTAGATGTTTGAACAGGTTAGAGGGGAATGATGGGTGCATTAGATGTTTGTACAGGTTAGAGGGGAATGATGGGTGGATTAGATGTTTGAACAGGTTAGAGGGGAATGATGGGTGCATTAGATGTTTGAACAGGTTAGAGGGGAATGATGGGTGCATTAGATGTTTGAACAGGTTAGAGGGGAATGATGGGTGCATTAGATGTTTGAACAGGTTAGAGGGGAATGATGGGTGCATTAGATGTTTGAACAGGTTAGAGGGGAATGATGGGTGCATTAGATGTTTGAACAGGTTAGAAGGGAATGATGGGTGCACTAGATGTTTGTTCAGGTTAGAGGGGAATGATGGGTG
>JAWDGP010001912.1:15000-17500 GCA_033675545.1 Elysia crispata
GTCTAAAAAAAAAAAAAAAGATCAGGAAAGTACAGAATTAGTCGGTTTTCCTTTATCCAAGCGCTAACGCTCCGCCTGTCCTCTGCCCCGCCAGATCTCCAACCTGTTTGCTAGAGATGAGATAGATGAGATAACTGGTGAGCTTGTACCCGTGATGAAGAAAGAATTCCCCAAGCGGCCACCGACACAGGAGATCTTGTACGAGTACTTTATGTCCAGAGCTAGAGCCAACCTCCACATCGTGCTCTGCTTCTCGCCGGTCAGTACATACAGCTGCTGCTGCTGGAAAATTCACGATTTATCTTGAACTAATTTCTGATAATTATTGCATGCTTTCATTTAAACACACACAAAAACACGAACAACATTTTAAACTGTTTTTGAAATGAAATACCGTAGAAGCATACTCAAAATAGAATGAATAGAAAAAAGAGCAAATAAAGGTATCCTGATTGAACTTAGGATAGAAAAAGTGTGGCTAATAAACACTATTAAGAAAAGGAAAGTAGCATATATTTCAGTGACCAAAGTTTGGGAAAGATCAGACTGTATGAGAAAATGCCAGGATATAGAACTAGAGACAGACTGAAAAGATGAAGTAGAGAAGACATCGAGAGGGATTTGAAGACTGACTTAACAACACCGGCAAGCGCGGCTATCGAAGGAGACCTCAGAAAGGTCGTCATGGACGCGACGTCTCTGAAGGACCAAGCTTCACGAAGAAGAAGAAAATTGGAACACTTACCGCTGACAGCTTACGCCATCCCATCTCCACGATTACAAAATTCCCTATGGTATCGGAACAAGGAAAAGTGCTAGTGACTGAGACAGTGTACCGGTCGTACGGTAATAGCTTTACTAGAAAACACCTGCTTGAGAATGGGCTCCGATGAACTTGTCGTAATTTGATTTCCCAACACATGGCCTGATTCTGCTTGAAGATGACGGAGATTTAACAACAGACTTTACACATATATCAAGGTTCAAATTAGTAGCCACTAGGTTATTAGCATTTGAGCCAAATTATTCCCATCTTTGTTTTAGACTCGGCTCGATTACAGACCAAAGCCATAGCATAGAGATAAAATTATTTGGAAGTAAAGGACGGCGAGTAAAGAGACGGAATCATTCCACCTCAATGTCTGGGTAGGTATAATTATAATTCATATGGAGTTGTACTACCCTTAAACAAGCACTATACTGTTATATCTCTAATGATTCTGTTTTCAACACAAACTGTAGAACAACACAATGCGATCTGGTTTTAACCGCAGACTCTAATACAAGATATTTGATTTGGTTTTTAACCACGGAGCATTTCACCTCACTGAAATACAAGATATGTGATCTAATTTTTAATCGCAACTCTAAAAAAAATAATATCTGAACTAGCTTTTAACCGCAAAATCTACTACATCGCACAGTCATCTGGGTTGTTTTTTCCCTCCGATATCAGGTCGGAAACAAATTCCGCGGCCGGTCTCTCAAATTTCCTGGACTCATCTCCGGCTGCACCATGGACTGGTTCAGCAAGTGGCCGCGGGAGGCGCTGGTGGCCGTCTCGCAAAGCTTTTTGGGAGCTTTCAACATGGAAGCAACGCCGGAGGTCAAGGCTAACCTTATAGAGCTCATGGGATCCGTGCATGATAATGTAGCTCTCACCTGTATCGAATACTTTGACAGGTTCGTACTTGGTGTCATCTGCTTCATGCAGTCTCATCTAAATGACAGGCATTAAAATGTTCGTATCTGGCGTGATCTGCTTCATGCAATCTCATCTACATTGAGATGTTGTTATTTGGTGTCTTTAGCTTCATGCAGTCTCATCTACATTGAGATGTTATTTGGTGTCTTTAGCTTCATGCAGTCTCATCTATATGGAAAACGTTGAGATGTTCGTATCTGGCGTCATCTGCTTCATGCAATCTCATCTACATGGAAAACGTTGAGATGTTGGTATTTGGTGTCTTTAGCTTCATGCAGTCTCATCTGTATGGAAAACGTTGAGATGTTCGTATCTAGCGTCATCTGCTTCATGCAATCTCATCTATATGGAAAACGTTGAGATGTTCGTATCTAGCGTCATCTGCTTCATGCAATCTCATCTATATGAAAGGTATTGAGATGTTCGTATCTGACGTGATCTGTTTCATGCAATCTCATCTATATGGAAAACGTTGAGATATTCGTATCTGGCGTGATCTGCTTCATGCAATCTCATCTATATGAAAGGTATTGAGATGTTCGTATCTGGCGTGATCTGTTTCATGCAATCTCATCTATATGAAAGGTATTGAGATGTTCGTATCTGGCGTCATCTGCTTCATATAATCTCATCTACATGGAAAACGTTGAGATGTTCCTGTCTGGAGTCTTTAGCTTCATGCAATGTCATCTAGATGAAAACATAGTGATGTACGTTCCTGATGTCATCTCCTGTATACAATGTCATCCAGATGGAAAACATAGAGATGTGCGTAACTCCCGTTATCTACTAAAT
>JAWDGP010001912.1:22500-77500 GCA_033675545.1 Elysia crispata
TGCCCCTGAAGGTGGTTTACCGTCAGTATTTTTGGCACGGATAAAATAGAAGATAAATCCCCCGTCAGTATTTTGACATGGATAAAATTGAAGATAAATCCCCCGTCAGTATTTTGACATGGATAAAATTGAAGATAAATCCCCCGTCAGTATTTTGACATGGATAAACTAGAAGATAAATCTCCCATCAGTATTTTGACATGGATAAAATAGTACATAAATCTCTCGTCAGTATTTTGACATGGATAAAATAGTACATAAATCTCCCATCAGTATTTTGACATGGACAAAATAGTACATTAATCGCGCTGAATAGGGTTTGCGATTGTTAAAGGAGTCAAGATAGTATAGTTTATGTTTCAGTTAAATGTGATTTTCAATCTTTCCTGAGAATATTTTTTTTCAAAAGCAGTGATTGTTTGGAGGGTGTTTGGATTAAGGGCCCCGGTACTGTTACCTGGCCGGTGATTGGTCTGGCATGTGTTGTGCTGTTTGCAGTCGGTCTCCACAATTTTTACATTGCATTCTTAAAGTCTTGACTCTGCTGATGGAGCATACGCTATGCACTTGACAGCAGCCCCAGTAATGTCGTGCGATGTACTAGTGGACATTAGTCTATGTGTGTGAATGGGTACTGTGACCGTTTACAGGCTAAAGAAGTGGGGACAAGTGGGGAGGGGTTACTATAGCCTTGATGACAATGTACCAATGTATTCTATATCTCAATAATGTAATGCTGTGCTTTAAATTCAAACTGAACAAGAGAGAGAGAGAGAGAGAGAGAGAGAGAGAGAGAGAGAGAGAGAGAGAGAGAGAGAGAGAGGGGGGGAGGGATGAGAGAAACAGAGAGAGAGGGGGGAATAAGAGAAAGAGAGAGAAAGAGAGAGACAGACAGACAGACAGAGAGACAGAAGTACTTAACCTTTAACCCTCATCCTTGGACATTGACATTGACCTTGACCCACCAGGCTAACCTGGCGAAGCAGGAGGTCAGGCTGAAGGTCGCCACCAAGGAACTGAGCGAGGCGCAGGCCACACTGGACGAGAAGCAGGCAGAGCTGAACATCGTCCAGGCCAAGTACGACGCCGCCATGGGCAAGAAGAAGGTAGGACCCACAAGGTCTTCGCCTACTGCAGCATGAGTTAAATAGCAGAGAATTATCATTTAACTCTTTCTCTTTTGGAGAAAGCGGCTGCAATGAAACCCACAGGAGTTCTTTTGAAAGTGAACGATATAAATATGATTATAATTATTCTCAGTCTGACGGGCATTAAAAATGGAAGCGGACCCTTGAAGTCCAACTAACCATCGTCTTTTACATTTTATAGGCCTAGATCTAGATCTGTCCAAAAGAGGGAAAAATGCATATGTAGATTATCTCTCTCTTTTTTTTTTTTTTTAGAATCTATAGAATCTATAAAAGAAACTGAAAAATTAATAACTTGTGGGGATTTTGAAAGAGATTCGATTCTGTGATTTTTTTTTCCCTTCAATGTTTACCTACAGGCAAATGTGGACTAGCTTTTTTTTTTTTAAATGAAATAACATTTGTAGGAAAGAATTATTTATACATGTATTAAGTACGCCAGAGTGATCTTAAACTTAAAGTGGTAAAAGAAATGATGAAAAATCTCCATATCTTTCCCTCCGTCCTCTTTACTGCAGAAAAGCAGTAAATAATTAGCCTTCACAGTAACAATAAAACTATTCTCCTTGTTTATAGCTCGTATGTTACTGATCGAAACAAAAACGGGGAAGAGGGTGTGTTGTCTGTGTGTGTATGGGGGGGGGGAGGGGCGTGGAGAGGGTGACCTTTGGGAAATAAAGATTCTGGGCTGTTCGTCAAGCAGTCTTGATGGAGACGGAATTATACATTCTGCACCGTCTTTTTTTGTATCCTAGTCCCCTCATCATTGAAATGAATGAGACTTTTCTGGAGACTTTCAGCTCACACATATTTGGAGTATATCAAACTAAAGAAAATCAGTGCAGATAATTGTATTATTAATTCTTCTTATCCTTTTTATTTTATTGACTTTTATCGATTCATGTTTTTAAACATCTCCAAACTACTTCTTTCTCTTGGTTATTTCTCCTTCTTTGGCTGCACACGCTCCTGATAGGCTTCATACCGTTATCTCTTCTGTCACTCTGCTTTGTTTTGGTTGAATGTCAAAGTCATCTTTGTGACTTTTCTGTTTCCAAAGATGTTGATGGATGATGCGGAGATGTGTCGCCACAAGATGGACGCCGCTACCACTCTGATTAGTGGGCTGGGCGGAGAGCAAGTCAGATGGTCCGCCCAGAGTTTGGAGTTCAGAGACCAGATCACACGGTGTGGAGGAGAGGGAGAAACGAGGCAGAGAGAGAGAGAGAGAGAGAGAGAGAGAGAGAGAGAGAGAGAGAGAGAGAGAGAGAGAGAGAGAGAGAGAGAGAGCAATGGAGTGAGAAAGATAGAGAGCAAGAAACCGAGAGATAGACAGAGAATAGAGTAACATAGAGTGAATGAGGTGGAGCGAGATAGAGCGAGATAGAGCGAGAGAGAGAGAGAGAGAGAGAGAGAGAGAGAGAGCAATGGAGTGAGAAAGATAGAGAGCAAGAAACCGAGAGATAGACAGAGAATAGAGTAACATAGAGTGATTGAGGTGGAGCGAGATAGAGCGAGATAGAGCGAGATAGAGCGAGATAGAGCGAGATAGAGCGAGATAGAGCGAGAGAGAGAGAGAGAGAGAGAGAAAGAGAGAGAGAAAGAGAGAGAGAGCAATGGAGTGAGAAAGATAGAGAGCAAGAAACCGAGAGATAGACAGAGAATAGAGTAACATAGAGTGATTGAGGTGGAGCGAGATAGAGCGAGATAGAGCGAGATAGAGCGAGAGAGAGAGAGAGAGAGAGAGAGAGAGAGAGAGAGAGAGCAATGGAGTGAGAAAGATAGAGAGCAAGAAACCGAGAGATAGACAGAGAATAGAGTAACATAGAGTGATTGAGGTGGAGCGAGATAGAGCGAGATAGAGCGAGAGAGAGAGAGAGAGAGAGAGAGAGAGAGAGAGAGAGAGAGAGCAATGGAGTGAGAAAGATAGAGAGCAAGAAACCGAGAGATAGAGAGAGAATGGAGTAACATAGAGTGAATGAGGTGGAGCGAGATAGAGCGAGAGAGAGAGAGAGAGAGAGAGAGAGAGAGAGAGAGAGAGAGAGAGAGAGAATGTTGACATAGTTCATAAAGAAAATTAGAAGAAAAAGACACAAGGTGAGGTGCAAGTTGAAAGTGGCAACTGTAAGCTAAAAAATGAGCATTAATTTTAGGCCCAAATGTTTCGGGTTTTGTACTTGTTCGGTAAAGATCTTGAGACGGGCGCAGACAACATCGACCAGGTGCGGTCTGAATTTGTATAGAGCGCCATAGTAAGAGGGACAAGCTTCTCTGTTTTGTGAGACCCAGAAATGTCTTAAAAACGAATCTCTAGGCCCCACCCTACCCCTCCTTCCATCCACTTTTCCTTTATGTCGCATACTCACGATTTTTTGTGTTTCTTTTTTTCTTTTTATGTTCACTCTTCGTGTCAAATACATTACGATTTTATTATGATAGAGTAGACAAGCCTGTTTACCCAAGTAAGTCAGAAATTAGAAATTTAGCTCTCATCCCCACCACCCATCTCTATATTAACCTGTATTCGGGCAATCTGTGTGGTGATAGCCTGACAGGCGACGTGCTCATATGCACCGGGTTCTTGTCCTACTCGGGACCATTCAACCAGGAGTTCCGCTCGAAGCTCATCAACAAGTGGTCCTCAGAGCTCACCTTCAAGAAGATTCCTTTCACGAAAAATCTGCAGATAGTCGAGGCGCTGGTGGACACGACTACGGTGAGTAAAGCTGTCGGAGTATAGTGAAGGTTTGTACCACGGTCAGAATGTAATAAAGATTTGAAGATTCCACTACCGTTAGTCAAGCTGTCAGAATGTAATAAAGATTTGTAAATACCACCAGGGTTAGGAAAACTGTCAGAATGTAATGAATATTTGTAGATACAACCACGGTGAGTAAAGCTGTCAGAATGTAATGAATATTTGTAGATAAAACCACGGTTAGTAAAGCTGTCAGAATGTAATAAAGATTTACAGATACCACTACGATTAGTAAAGCCGTAAGAATGTAATGAAGATTTGTATTGCGGTAAGTAAAGCTGTCAGGGTGTAATGTAGATTTGCAGATACCACTAGGGTAAGTTAAGCTGTCGGAATGAAAGAAGATTTGTATATACCACTACGATTAGTAAAGCTGTCAGAATGAAATCAAGATTTGCAGATACCACTAGGGTAAGTTAAGCTGTCGGAATGAAAGAAGATTTGTAGATACCACTACGATTAGTAAAGCTGTCAGAATGAAATCAAGATTTGCAGATACCATTATGATTAGTAAAGCTGTCAGGATGAAATGACGATTTGCAAATATCACTACGATTAGTAAAGCTGTCAGAGTGAAATGAAGATTTACAGATACCACTTCCGTTAGTAAAGCTGTCAGGATCTAATGAAAGATATCACTATGGTAAGTAAAGCTATCAGAAGGTATGGAGATTGGTGGACACCACTGCACCATGATAGTAAAGCTATCAGAAGGTATGAAGATTGGTGGACACCACTGCACCATGATAGTAAAGCTATCAGAAGGTATGAAGATTGGTGGACACCACTGCATCAGGATAGTAAAGCTATCAGAAGGTATGAAGATTGGTGGACACCACTGCACCAGGATAGTAAAGCTATCAGAAGGTATGAAGATTGGTGGACACCACTGCACCAGGATAGTAAAGCTATCAGAAGGTATGAAGATTGGTGGACACCACTGCACCAGGATAGTAAAGCTATCAGAAGGTATGAAGATTGGTGGCCACCACTGCACCATGATAGTAAAGCTATCAGAAGGTATGAAGATTGGTGGCCACCACTGCACCAGGATAGGAAACCTATCAAATTATATGAAGATTTGTAGACATCACTACAGTTAGTAAAGGTGTTTAAAAAAAGTTATTTATCAGTTTGGACAACACACTGAGCACCTAGAAGTGAGATCCATCTGGTGCCACATCACATTTATAATAATATAGCAACAATACACCAAGTAGACATTTTGATTTCCTAATGTCGCATTTTTATGCCTTTTATAATTAGTTTCAAAATAAATATACATTGAAATTGCAATTTCATAGAGCGGTTTACTCAGAGCCGAGAAATTACTGATCTGTGGGCATGGTTTGTAAAACTTTTAATTCCATTAATCAGCTAGTGAGATTTCATTTTTATTTCTGGAACAGCGTAAAATCACCCTACGCTATTATCGATATTTTAAAGTCTAAATAATAAGCTGGTCCATTTTGCTGCACGGGATGAATTAATTACTACAGACTGTTTCTATATGACTATAGTTAATCTCATCCCAAGTTTAATTACAGACTACAGACTTTTGAGTTTGTTTTCGAATTCTCACCTCTATGGTTTGTAAAAGAGGTTATACTAGTCTTGATAATGGATGTGAATGGAAATATATGGATGATAATCCGCCTGGATTCAGATCGGTGAGTGGAATATGGAGGGTCTGCCCAACGACGACCTGTCTGTCCAGAACGGCATCATAACCACCAAAGCATCCAGGTACCCATTGTTGATAGACCCGCAAGGCCAGGGGAAAAGCTGGATCAAAAGTCGAGAGAAGAAGAGGAACCTTCTGGTGAGAAAAGGAGAGAGGAGAGAAAATAGAGAGAGAGAGAGTGAGAGAGAGAGTGAGGAAAGAGACAGAGATAATAATAATAATAATAATAATAATAATAATAATAATAATAATAATAATAATAATAATAATAATAATAATAATAATAATAATAATAATAATTATAATGATGATGATGATGATGATGATGATGAGGATGATGATGATGATGTTAACGATGGTGATTATGATGATGATAATAATAAATAAAACAAGAACAACAATGAAAATAATAACGATGATGATGATGACGCGCAGACGACAATGGCAACGACAACAGCAACAACAACAACAACAACAACAACAACAACAACAACAACAACAACAACAATAATAAAAATTATAACTTTCGATCTTTAAGAATTTCCCCCTTGCCCTTTTTGTTTGCCGCGTGAACTTCTGTGCAGTCCTGATGAGAATTCCAATAAAATATTCGACCTTCAAATTTCAGTCTCATCTAGTGCGACAACGCGTGAGACTCATGTACAATACAGCAATTCAATTCATTCATCAATATAATACCGTTGCCTAACAGGTTGGAATCTTTCGATTTCCCAAAAAAACATTTCCTTGCCCAACGCCTAGTAACGATTCCCCCACTTCCCTCCCCCCCCCCCCTCTCTCTTTCTCTCTCTCTATCTCTCTCTCTTTCTCCCTCTCTCTATCTCTCTTTCTCTCTCTATCTCACTCTCTCTTTCTCTCTCACTCTCTCTATCTCTGTCTATCTCTCTCTCTCTTTCTCTCTCTCTCTATCTCTTTCTCTCTCACTCTCTCTATCTCTGTCTATCTCTCTCTCACTCTCTCTTTCTCACTCTCTCTCTTTCTCACTCTCTCTCTCTATCTCTCTTTCTCACTCTCTCTATCTCTCTCACTCTCTCTTTCTCTCTCTCTCTCTCTTTCTCACTCTCTCTCTATCTCTCTCTTTCTCTCTCTATCTCTCTCTTTCTCTCTCTTTCTCTCTCTCTATCTCTCTTTCTCTTTCTCTCTCTCTCTTTCTCTCTCTATCTCTCTTCTCTCTCTTTCTCTCTCTCTCTTTCTCTCTCTCTCTTTCTCTCTCTCTTTCTCTCTCTATCTCTCTTTCTCTCTCTTTCTCTCTCTCTATCTCTCTTTCTCTCTCTCTCTCTCTCTCTCTCTGTCACTCTGAATCAGGTGACCTCCTTGAACCACAAGTACTTCCGGACCCACTTGGAGGACGCTCTGTCCCAGGGCAGGCCGCTCCTCATTGAGAACGTTGAGGAGGATCTTGACCCCTCCCTTGACAACATCCTGGAGAAAAACTTCATCAAATCCGGCTCCATGTTCAAGGTAATTGTTGATTCCTCTCTAGACAACATTCTTCAGGAAAAAAAAACTTCATCAATTCTGGCTCCATGTTCAAGGTAATTGTTGATTCCTCTCTAGACAACTGCCTGCAGAAAAAAGAAAAATTTCCCAAATCAAGCTCCATGTTCAAAATAGATGTTGACATCTCCCTACGAAACATACTAGAAGAAAAACTTCCTCAAATCAAGCTCCATGTTTGAGAAAGTTGTTGACATTTTCCTAAAAACATACGGGAAGAAAAACTTTCTGAAAGCAAGCTCCGTATTTAGAATAATTGTTGACATTACCTTAGAAAACACACTGAAAGAAAAACTTCCTCAAAGCAGGCTTCATGTAATCACTGTGTCACCTAAACTACCCATTTTTTTTTTAACTTTTGCAGCCTAAATCTGACTGGGTAGCCAAAAAGAAAAAAAAGAATAATAAAAAAACATGTTTAAAAAGATTTCAGACGTATTTTTAATTTCCCTGATTCAAGGTGAAGGTCGGAGATAAAGAGTGTGACGTCATGAAAACATTTTATCTTTACATCACGACCAAGCTGGCGAATCCGACCTACACACCAGAGGTGAGGGTCATGCTACTGTAGTCCTTTCTTTCTATTGCCTGCTAATCCGTCTACAGGTGTCATAGTCTGCTCTCATGAGCGCTACCTTGCGGAATTGCTCACATCCACTGAAGTCATCCATCCAGAAGTTACTAATTAATGAGTCCATCTTGAAATCAATCATCAATGAGTCCAAGTAAATGTAAACCAGTCAATCTGTCCGTCAAAGCGTAAACCAGGCAATTTGTCCGTTAAAGTTTAAACTAGTAAATCTCTCAGTTAAAGTGTAAACCAGCCAATTTGTCCGTTTAAGTGTAAACCAGTAAATCTGTCAGTTAACATGTAAACCACCCAATTTGTCCGTTAAATTGTAAACCAGTAAATTTGTCAGTTAAAGTGTAAACCAGTCAATCTGTCTGTCAAAGTGTAAACCAATCGATCTATTGCCCAAGTGTAAACCAGTCAATCTATCGGTCAAAATGTAAACCAATCAATTTGTCAGTGAAGGTTAAATGTAAACCTGTCAGTCGAAACTGCACTGAGTGTGTGTTCTCTCCTGCAGGTCAGTGCCCGGACGTCCATCATTGACTTCACTGTGACACAGAAAGGCTTAGAGGACCAGCTTCTTGGCCGAGTCATAGTCACGGAGAAATACGTGAGTCAATACTAGAGCGTGCTTGACTTTGCTAGAATGAGTGCTACCTACGCAAATCTGGTCGTTAACAAAGGAGACAAAAATATATAACATTTCCCACGGTTTTCTTTTTCTTAAAAATCCTTGCAATGAAATTTTTGCTATTTTTTGTCTTTAATCCAACATTAATTTATCAGCGTTAGTTTTCCATGTTTGGCTAACCGTTACAGCAAAATTTAAGACTGATCACGAAACGCCATAAAAAAAGATGAACAATTGAGACACTTGCTGTTTCGAGAAAAATATTTCTATGACAGACTGTCCTCGATAAAAGCTGATACCTTTTTACATGATTTAAATAAAGGTAATTAATATGAAATTCTATTTCAATCCCATTCGGTCACATGCCAGCAACTGCTGCTCTAGTTAGTTGAACCGTTCAATTTCTGTCGTTTGAAAACAGTCGTGTCAAATACGTTATTTTCGCTATTTTCGGCATGGTATAACTGTGCAGAATGATAATGTAATCATGACATGATGATGCGGCTGTAATCATCTCAGGAACTGGAAGAGGAACGGTCCAAGCTGGTCTATGACGTGACAGTTAACAAAAGACGGATGAAGGAACTGGAAGAAAACCTTCTGTGGAAACTCACCAGTATACAGGTTTGTGAGGGCTCCCTTTGTCTGTCTGTCTGTCAGTCTGTCTGCCTGTCTATCTGTCTGTCTGAGTGTCTGTCTGTCTGTCTGTCTGTCTCTCTCTCTCTCTCTCTCTCTCTCTTTCTTTATCTCTCTCTCTCACTCTCTCTCTCTCTTTCACTCTCTTTAATCCTTTTTCCTCCCTGCATTTCTCCAGTACCTTGTCTTATGCTTTGGTGACCCGTTTATTAAGATAATAATCTGACAATAATCATTAATCGAAGTTATAGTGTAAAGTCACATTATGGTTCTAATCAAACTGAGAACAATGGCGGCCATGATGTATTATCTAACCTGATTTCTGCCTCAAAATTAAAAAAAAAAACAATCAGTACCGAGTTTGCACTCCCATCACACGACCTCCATTTCAGAGCAATTCTGTCCTTAATCGTTAAACCTTTTCACAATACTTTGGGCGCTTCCTTCATTCCCAACGAACGAGAAGTTTAAGATGGTTTAGAACCAAACTAGGCGTTGCTAATGGCAAGTGACGTAATGGCTGTTTTTTTTTTCTATTCTGAACTCGTCGTCGCTCCATTTCTATGACCATCTCCAGGGCTCGCTGGTGGATGACCCGACTCTGATCGAAGTGCTCCAGACCACGAAGAAAACCGCCGGGGAGGTGAGCGAAAAGTTGGCTGTGGCTGCGGAGACGGAGATTGAGATTAATACTGCGAGGGAAGAGTTCAGACCCGGTGAGGTTAGGGAAACTCTGGGGGTTTCTAGTATTTGGCATAGTTTGCTGCTAGACCATTTAAAATACACGCATTAATTTCGTAACAGTCTCTGAAAAATCGTAATCCATAAGATGTAAATTATTGCTCGTGTAGATCTAGGCAATAATAATTAAGCTCCACGTCGTTTTAAAGGTTTTGGTTTGGTTTTGAATTACTGCTCTTACAGAAATCAGTATGGATGATTGAGAAAACTTTTGTTTACATTTATTTGATGTGAAAGGAAACAGAAATGTTGCCACACACATCGTGACAGGAAAATATGCCTTACTACCACTGAAAATGGCATTGAAATAACATGTCCCTTTCACACCATTGATTTCACACCATTGAAACATGTCAATATATGAGATTTTAGGTTAATCTTAATCTGAGTAAGATCTCGACCCGCCGGAAGTGTAATGGCTGTGCTATGCGTTTTTCCCGACAACCACCAGTGGCGTCCCGGGGCAGCATCCTGTACTTCCTGTTGTGTGAGATGGTCATGGTGAACCGGATGTACTCCATCTCACTGAACCAGTTCCTCGTGTTATTTGACAACTCCATGGCAAGGTAGGGATCGGCTCGTCCATTTTTAACAGACATTAACGATTTTTTGAAGCGAGGGAATGCTTTTGGACATTCTGCCATGCCTTTCTTATTAATATTTTGGGGAGCTCAATTCGTTTTTATTTGATATAACGATAATCGTAGTAAGCTTCATCTCATATCATTACCAATCCCTCATTTCTCTTCATCTCTAGACATCTTGTCTTTTCGATACGTGTCTTTCATTTCGCAAGTGTTGTTCTGTTTGTCTGAGCTTCTTCTTTGTTTCTACCTTTTTATGTGTATCTGCCTCTTTCGCTACCCCCCCACCTCTCTCTCTCTTTCTCTCTCTCTCTCTCTCTCTCTCTCTCTCTCTCTCTCTCTCTCTCTCTCTCTCTCTCTCTAGTATAGAATAATCAACCACAAACCTAGATCTAGCTCGAGACCGACAAATAAAACGAAAGACGTGAAAACATTACAACAGATGGAATGAACAGGGATTGAACCTGCGCCTCGATGCGGCACCCATCGCCTTGCCGAGACAAGACCAGGCACTTAACCACTGAGCTATCCGCATCTACAAAAAATAGATGCTTCAGGAACAGTGACTTTCATGCTGGCTTGAATAGACTAAGAGGTTGAATCGCTAAGAACGATCAATATTTTTACAGGACATAAACAAACTAGCCTCTAACGGATCTAAGAAAGATGCCATTTGACTGAAAAGCATAAATGAATATAGAAATAAAGAAAGCAGTCAAACCACGTTAGAGGCTGAGACAGACGAAGCTAGATCTAAGGATCTAAAGATGCATATGACTGAAAATAATGAAATAAGTAGTATAGAAAAATCAACCACAAACCTAGATCTAGCTCCCTCTCTCTCTCTCTCTCTCTCTCTCTCTCTCTCTCTCTCTCTCTCTCTCTCTCTCTCTCTCTCTCTCTCTCTCTCTCTCTCTTTTACTTGTTCTCCCTCCTTCCCATCATAATTATTCTCTTTCCAATCTCTCCCTCTAATCTAAACTTCCTTCTCCTGCACTTTCTGAACAACACTAGATCACCCTCCCAGTAACATCCCCCTGTGGCCCCCCTTTCTCCCCCTGCTCCATCAGATCGAAGCCGCATCCCCAGAACCAGAAGCGCATCGCGAACATCATCGAGTACCTCACGTACGAGGTCTGGTGCTACACGTCCCGCTCGCTCTACAACCAGGACCGACAGCTCTTCACACTGTTGCTCGCCATGAAGATCGACATCGCCCGGGGATCCGTCAAGATGAACGAGTTTCAGGTCTTCATCAAAGGTAAGCAAAGAGTGTGTGTGTGTGTGAGGGGGGTGGGTTGGAGGGGTGTCTCATACAGCGTAATTTACGCTGCTTGCAATTTTAATATTTCTCTCTATATTCTTAATAACCTTCCCCCCCCCCCCTTTTCCTTCCGTTCCCATGCACGGTCCTTTCTTCCCTTCTCTTTCTCTGTCTTTCTCTTTGCATCCGGCTGTCTGTCTGTCTCTGTCTCTGTCTCTGTCTCTGTCTCTGTCTGTCTCTCTGTCTCTCTCTCTGTCTCTCTCTCTGTCTCTCTGTCTCTCTCTCTCTCTCTCTCTCTCTCTCTCTCTCTCTCTCTCTCTCTCTCTCTCTCTCTCTCTCTCTCCCCTCTCCCGACGCTAGCCTTGTAGCGAAAAATCTGTCTCGATGTCAACACAAAAACAAGACAAAACAAAAATATCAACAATATATAGTAAATGAGCCTGTGTTTCGATTTAGCCCTGAAACTGCGATTTATTTGACGATTAGGTGTACAGTTACAACTGTTTTCCCTGATAACGCTCAATCCTCCTTGTCCCGCTTTACCCCATCACCACCATCGCCCGCCTCCGTCCAGGCGGGGCGGCACTCGACCTGAATGCTGTCCAGCCCAAGCCGGCCAGGTGGATCGCCGACATCACGTGGCTGAACCTGGTCCAGTTGAGCACGCTCCCAGCCTTCACCAACATTCTCACCCAGGTCTGTCCCCCCACCTCGCTGACTCCCTAACTACATGAGCAACCGTTTGGTTCATTATAGAGATATTTTTTTTTATTATTGTTCTTTTTTTATATCTCTTGAGTTCAAACGACTTAAACCAAGAAAGATGAGTGTGAAATTAAACAAAAAAATCTTCTGATAGCTAACTCCGTAACTACAAGAGCGATCGTTGGATTCAATTTAAGATTTTTTTTGTTGTTGTTGTTTTTTTGTTTTTTTGTTTTTTTTTTGGGGGGGGGGGTTGTTTTGTAATTTGTTTATTTATTTATTTATTTATTTTTTATTTTCATTTTTTTTTTAAATCATGAATTCAAACCCCTGGGACCAAGAAAGACGAGTGTGGGATTATAAGAAAAATTCCTCTGATAGCTGAAACAAATTCTGCATATTCTTTTCATGAGTTGAATAATGAAACTACTCTCTTTAAAGCGTGTAGGAGGGAGAGTTCTTTCATAAAAAGGGGCTCGAGAATTACCGCACTAATGATCATTTCGAGGCTTCGTTTATCAACTCTATTGTACGCGTTATTTGATTTCATCAATAATAAAGATCGGCTTCAACGTGTGGTGCATGTCAAATGTATTAAAAAAGATTATTATTTAAAGTCTTAATCAGGCTCTATCGTGAGAAACCACATAAAATGAGAAATGTTAGTTGGCTTTCTGTTGACAGCACACTATCTCCCTTCTTCACAGGTGACCAACAATGACAAAGCCTGGAGGAACTGGTTTGACAAGGCAGCCCCCGAGGAGGAAGTGATTCCCGAGAACTACAGCAACATCCTGGAGCCTTTCTACAAACTCTTGCTCATCAGGTGAGCCTCAATACAGCAACATCCTGGAGCCTTTCTACAAACTCTTGCTCATCAGGTGAGCCTCAATACAGCAACATCCTGGAGCATTTCTACAAACTCTTACTCATCAGGTGAGCCTCAAGATAGTAATGTCTTGGAACTTTTCTACAAGCTCTTGTTCATCAGGTGAGCCTCACTATAGTAACATCCTGGAGCATTTCTACAAACTCTTACTCATCAGGTGAGCCTCAAGATAGTAATGTCTTGGAACTTTTCTACAAGCTCTTGTTCATCAGGTGAGCCTCACTACAGTAACATCCTGGAACCTTTAAACAAGCTCTTGCTCATCAGGTGAGCCTCAATGTAGCCACACCCTGGAATCTTTCTACAAGCTCTTGGTAATCAGGTGAGCCTCAATATAGCCACACCCTGGAATCTTTCTACAAGCTCTTGCTCATCAGGTGAGCCTCAATAATAGCCACATCCTGGAATCTTTCTACAAGCTCTTGCTCATCAGGTGAGCCTCAATATAGCCACACCCTGGAATATTTCTACAAGCTCTTGGTAATCAGGTGAGCCTCAATATAGCCACACCCTGGAATCTTTCTTCAAGTTCTTGCTCATAGCTTCGCTCTGGGATTTGTCGGTTGAAAGTATCCGTCCGGACAGAATCAAACGAATTTTTAGATACAGATACCAAACCGGGTGCTCACACGTACCTGGGCAAAAAAAGAATTGATGAACAAGTTAAATAGGTTTCCATTTATGAGTAATCCGAATAAAGAATTAGGTTTGGTTTTACCAGGCATTAGGTGTGAACAAACTCTTTAATGTTTGATTTCGAGATTTACTAGGGAATTAGTCTTTGAAGAGTAAATTAGTTTTCTGTCCTGCAATTATTAGAAAAGGAGGGCATTTCCTTAAACGACTCTTTGCCAAATGTATGTCGATGAACTCTATAAATTTTTTTTTTCATAGCAGCGATCTGACCAAAAAAATTAGATTAGACCGGCTTAGCTTCGAAGCGTAATTTTATTTTAAAAATTTAGCGTAGGTTAATCAAAGTAGAGCTGTACTCTGCGGCCTAGGGTTAGAAATTGCTCTTCAACTATGGGGCTGCTACAGGGTTGTTTAAGATACGACCAGAGAGTGAGTATAGTTTCAGTGACTCGACCATCTCCCCCTCCACTCTGTCCCCAGATCGTGGTGCCCTGACCGCACGTCCGTCCAGGCGAGGAAGTACATCGCCTTCTCTCTGGGCCAGAAGTTCACCGAGGCGGTGATCCTGGATCTCGAGGAGATGGTGGAGGAGTCCAACTCCCGCATACCCCTGATCGCGCTCCTCTCCATGGGATCAGATCCGACCAATGAGATTGAGCACCTCGCCAAGAGGATGGACGTTCGTGAGTCACTTGAACCAGAACAGCTTTCAAGAGAGAGAGAGAGAGAGAGAGAGAGAGAGAGAGAGAGAGAGAGAGAGAGAGAGAGAGAGAGAGAGAGAGAGAGAGAGAGAGAGAGAGAGAGAGAGAGAGAGAGAGAGAGAGAGAGAGAGAGAGAGAGAGAGAGAGAGAGAGAGAGAGAGAGAGAGAGAGAGAGAGAGAGAGAGAGAGAGAGAGAGAGAAAGAGAGAGAGAGAGGGTGAGAGAGAGAAAGAGAGAGAGAGAGAGCGGGATGGAGGGGGTGGATTATACAATGGTTTTGCCTGTAGGAGTCACGTTGCTTTAAGTTTATAGTCATGGATTCTGATGCTCTTAAAGCTGTTGTTTTTTTTTTCTGGTTCGTTGCATTTGCTGCAATCTGATATATATTACCTCACCGGATATATTAGACCTCTAAAGATCATTGCTTCTGGTTCTGGGGATGCGGCTTCGATTTGATGGAGCAGGCAGGGGAAGAAAGGGGGCTCAGGAGGATGTTACTGGGAGGGTGATCTAGTGTTGTTCAGAAAGTGCAGGAGAATCAAACTTGGCCTTATCTTTTCCAATAAAGAATTATACACGACCCTGCTGCTATGATATATATACCTTCCAATTATTATGTTAAAGATCATTTATGAATTTTAATCCCAATAATTGATTTAAAAAAAGAATCTTCGGTAAGTATTAATATCTTTCGATCGATTTCTATCTAGCCTTAGCTTGGAGCGATGATGCTATAATGTAATATGTTTATATAATATTCCAGAGTTCCACGCTATGTCTATGGGACAAGGTCAAGAAGTCCACGCAAGAAAACTAATATCCAACTATATGGAAAACGTAAATCCTTTTATCTCTTGTAATTTTTATACACTTCGTATTATTAAATTTTTTTTTCCTGATCTCCATTCCTTAAAAACTAGTCCGTTGCAATTTGTATGGTTGAGCAATTCATCAGACCAAAGAAAAAAAATGTGAACGGTATTAACTATTCCCTCATAATGAGATTCTCACAGCCTTATTTAGTTTTAGACTAACACTGATTTGTGGAGTAAAGCGGTAATGACGTCTGCCTTTCGCTTTCTCTCTAGGGAGGCTGGGCGCTTCTCCAGAACTGTCACCTGTGTCTGAACTACCTGGACGAGGTTCTCCTCACCATCGTGGAGACCGAGAACTGTCACAAGCTCTTCAGGTTGTGGATCACCACGGAGGTCCACCCTCATTTCTCTATAGGCCTCTTACAGGTGAGGCGGTGCTGTTTGGTCGGTTGAAAAAGTGTCGGTGATTTTGTCTGTGTGCGGGGAGAAACCAGAAAGCTAAGACGAGACTTTCAGACTGTGTTTCAGTCATGTTTCATATATCTTGGCCGGTTTTTTTTTCGTTTCCCTTTTATTATTATTATTATTATTATTATTATTATTATTATTATTATTATTATTATTATTATTATTATTATTATTATTATTATTATTATTATTATTATTATTATTATTATTATTATTATTATTATTATTATTATTATTATTATTATTATTATTATTATTATTATTATTATTATTATTATTATTATTATTAAGATTCTTCTTCTTCTCCTCCTCCTCCTCCTCCTTCCTCTTCTTATGCTTTTTTTTTTTGGTTTTATATATAATACTAAAGTATTATAAGACCAAATCGAAGAAGTTCCTTTGTCGTAATAATATCGTGTGAGAATAACACATAAAACCGTTCTGTTTTTACCCTTCAGATCTCCATCAAGTTCACTAATGATCCCCCGCAAGGTATAAAAGCTGGCTTGAAGCGCACGTACACGTCACTGTCTCAGGAGTATATCGACATCTTCAACCTGCAGCAGTGGCGACCTCTGCTCTACACAGTCTCCTTCCTACACACAGTTGTTCAGGTACACGCGCTCATGTCTACAAGTCTCCTTCCTACACACAGTTGTTCATGTACACGCGCTCATGGCTAAACAGTCTCCATCCTACACACAGTTATTCAGGTACACGCGCTCATGGCTAAACAGTCTCCTTCCTACACACAGTTATTCAGGTACACGCGCTCATGGCTAAACAGTCTCCTTCCTACACACAGTTTTTCAGGTACACGCGCTAATGGCTAAACAGTCTCCTTCCTACACACAGTTATTCAAGTACACGCGCTCATGGCTAAACAGTCGCCTTCCTGCACACAGTTATTCATGTACACGCGCTCATGGCTACACAGTCTCCTTCCTACACACAGTTGTTTAGGTACACATGCTCATGTCTACACAGTCTCCTTCCTACACACAGTTGTTCAGGTACACACGCACATGAATTTTCAGTCTCCTTCCTACAACCTGTAATTCATGTACATAGTCTTCACATGTCTACACAGTCTCCTTACAACACATTGTAGTTCAAGTACATCCACATGTCTATACAGTCTCCTTCCTACACACTGTAGTTCATGTACATCCACATATCTACACAGTATCCTTCCTATATATTGTATTTCAAGTACTTCCACATATCTACACAGTCTCCTTCCTATATATTGTAGTTCAAGTACATTAACATTTATCAGTCTCCTTCCTCCACACTGTAGTTCAGATACACATGTTTATAGACTATAGTCTCTTTTCTACATAGTGTCAATAAGGCACATCTCTACACTTTGTGTTTCTGAAATTTGTAGTTCAGATATGTCTCCACACAATCTCATTCTTATACCCAATATCTCAGTTTTGTAAAATGAAAAAAGAGGAGTGTGACACCCATGTTGTACAGTATCTCATACAGCTTTATTATCAGTTCAATATCCAACAAAATGTGACACCGAGTGTCAATATTGTATCATCGCACCTATATTATCAGTTCAATATCCAACAAAATGTGACACCGAGTGTCAATATTGTATCCTCGCACCTATATTATCAGTTCAATATCCAACAAAATGTGACATCAAGTGTCAATATTGTATCCTCGCACCTATATTATCAGTTCAATATCCAAGAAAATGTGACACAAAGTGTCAATATTGTATCCTCGCATCTATATTATCAGTTCAATATCCAACAAAATGTGACACCAAGTGTTAATCTTCTGCTCCTGATAATTCTTATCAGTTCATCCTCGAGCAAAATATGACACCTGATGACGAACTGGTACATTCAAGGATATGGTATCATATTATGCTCCCCCCCTCCTCCCCCCCCCCCAAAAAAAAAATGAAACACATGATTACAAGCTGGGTATTTACAGCCTTCAGGCTGTGATTTTCTTATTTTCCCTTCAATAACGAAAGACAAAGATGTATGCGGGTAAAAACATCGATAGTCAACCAACCCCTGAGTGTATTTTTTTTTATAAAAACACAATAACAGGCGGTTTTTATTCTTGACAGGATGTAATTTATAGTGAGTTTTATAGCATGATGGTAAATCAAAGATTATTTTGAGGTAAGAATAGCGTAATCAAGATACTGTGCATAACGTTTTAGGAGCGGCGCAAGTTCGGTCCCCTGGGCTGGAATATTCCTTACGAGTTCAACTCCTCGGATTGGGGCGCCAGTGTTCAGTTCATTCAGAACCACCTGGATGACATGGACATCAAGAGGGTGAGTCTTCCAGCTGTATAGATGTCCTGTGTCTGATTGGTGCGCGAATGTCATGAGGCTGATTGTTGTGTGGATGTCATGAGGCTGTTTGTTGTGTGGATGTCATGAGCCTGATTGTTGTGTGTATGTCGTAAGGATGATTGTTGTGTCATAAGGCTGGTTGTGGAGATATCATGAGGTTGTGTGTTGTGTGGATGTCATCAGGCTGTTTGTTGTGTGTATGTCGTAAGGATGATTGTTGTGTCATAAGGCTGGTTGTGGAGATGTCATGAGGTTGTGTGTTGTGCGGATGTCATGAGGCTGGTTGTTGCTTGGATGTCATTAGGCTGATTGTTATATGGATGCTTTGTTTAATCTAAACTTGTTTCTTTAAAAAAAAACATTTTTGCCTTCATCACTTTCCCACATGCACACACGCACACACACAACACACATTATATTACGAATTTCTCCTTGTTTTCCACAGGGTATATCGTGGCCAACAGTGCGTTATATGATTGGAGAGGTCCAATACGGAGGGCGCGTTACAGATGACTTTGACAAACGCCTGCTGAACACCTTCACGAGGGTAGGTCCAGGCGATGATTCTAGGATATCATAAACACCTTCTCAAGGATAGATCCATGGGATAACTGTAAGATATCATGAACACCTTCTCAAAGATAGGTCCAGGTGATGACTCTAGGATATCATAAACAATTTTACAAGGATAGGTCCAAGAGATGACTGTAGGATATCATGAATACCTTCACAAGGGTAGGTCCAAGGGATGACTGTAGCATATCATGAATACCTTCACAAGGGTAGGTCCATGGGGTGCCTTTAGAATACTATGAATACCTTCATCAGGATAGGTCCATGGGGTGCCTTTAGAATACTATGAATACCTTCATCACGGTAGGTAGGTCCATAGGATTACTGTAGGGTATCATGAAAATCTCTATTAGGGTAGGTTCATGAGGTGCCTTTCGAACATTAATAACACCTTCATCAGCATAGGTTTATGTGAGGACTGCAGGATATGACATCATGATAAATATTTTGTAATTAATTCCAAGACTTACAAATTATTTTGTTTTACTGTAAACCAGTGTGTTTCAGAAAGATTCAAATGTAGTTATATTTTTTTTGTCTTTAATTGTTGGGTACAAAAATAATTCACCATGTTTTGTATAAGTTGATTATAACTCAAATCTCACGATGACTAAAAGAAGGGAATTTCGATCAAAATACACTTCAGGCGATGTGCTTGGTGTGCAGTTTTCCGATTGAAGTATTTGAAAGTCCATTAGTTCCTGAGAAGTTGATAGGTATAAACTTTTCAAAACAGAGAGCTGAACTTTGTGGAAGGACAATTGTGTAAAAAAAACATCGGAGAGTCATAATGTGTATTTCGTAGGTGATTTAGAATACACCAATACACGAGATGATTTATGGATAATTCTTAGCTCTCACCAAACCTGGATCCTCTGCGAAATAATTTCACCAATTCTTATTTGGCTTTATTGTTTTATTGTTTTGTTTTTTGTTTCCACGGTTCAAAGGAGATACACCGAAATTTTTAGTAGTTAAGAGCATAGACACAGATTCATTGCTTGATTCTCAAATCTCTCTCCTCAGGTGTGGTTTGGCGAGTTTATGTTTAACGACACATTCCAGTTTTACAAAAACTACAAAATTGCTCGCACTCGAATTCTTGCCGAGATCATGGACTTTATCGAGGCGCTGCCGGCAGTAGACTCCCCTGAGGCTCTCGGCCTTCACCCCAACGCTGACATTACGTGAGTCGCCGCAGGACTTTTATGTTGTCACCGTGACAAAATTCATTTCCGGAAATCCTTTTAAGCTTTATAGTGCTTGTCTTCCGCTCTACCTCACCTGCACAGCAGCTGTAGCTGTCACAGTGAGACTGTCTCATTTATATTGATAAGACTCGCTTGCCAAGGTTAAGTATCCTCTAATTTTTTTTTTTATGCCATTTATGGAATTCGGTCGATAGTTATTAAAAAATATGATTGCAATATCCGTTGCAAGACACAATCGTTGGATAATGTAAGAGTGGTGAGTGTTACATATTTTATACTGCCAACAAAGCTCATTTTCTGATTGAAAAGTTAACATGTTGATAAACCAGTTGAAATTTTCATTTTGTATAATCTACCGAATACATCATTCTGCTTCAGATGTAAGAACAAAAAATTGTGTGAACAGGCTCGTATAAAAGAGTATCTGCCTGCGTTGACACACATACACATACACACACACACTAAGGCATAGACAGATGCAAACACTCGGGCTTCTGATTAAGCATGCATTACGTTGAACTCCAAATCGCACTTGTAGCTCGAAACACCAAGTCTTCACTACTTATCGCTCTTTGCTCAGGTGTCTGAATCTGTCCTCCCCAGCTACCAGACCAACACAGCCAAGAATGTTCTAGACACCATTCAAGGGATTCAACCCAAGGACTCTGGTGGAGGAAGCGGCGAGACCCGGGAGGCTGTTGTGTACAGGCTGGCTGAGGAAATGCTGGCCAAACTGCCGAATGACTACATACCCTTCGAGGTCAGTGAAAACACATGATTTCAGCTGTTACAGTAGTAGGGGTGGTAGACTTCCTGTCTCAGCATTCTCGATTTCTGTAATAGCTAATTGTTCTCATGGTGGTGATTGGGAGTAGACATCCTAACTAAAAATTCAAAAATTCTGTAACAGTGAGTTGTTCTCATGGTAGTGATGCGGTAGGACATCCTAACTCAGCATTCTAGAGTTAAGTAACAGTTAGTTATATTTTCTTAACTGCGTTGGAGCAGTTGGTTCTGACATCGCATCTTTCGCAATAGCGATTTACAGAAAAAAGATCGCGTTAGACATAAAGATTCTGAGTCAACATACTAACGACTTTTAAAAGCGGGTTTTTTCCTTTCTTAATGCTCAAAGTAGAGACCCTATATCAACAATCGAGCGCTCCGTTACACAAGCTTGGCCCCGCCGATATAAATTTACACAGCATTGCGTGTTTGGTTTTTAGCACAAACCTGGCTCTCTTTAATTTCTTCTTCCACTTGGAATATTTTGCACTAAGCCAAGGTGAGGCGGAAAAATCGAGCAAAATTGTTCCTCCCGGTATTCCATCTTAAAAAAATCAGCAATGAAGCGCATAAACTTCTATTGATGATGTTCTATAGAACTTAATTTTTTAACCTTATAATGGATTTGCTGAGGCTAGCTGTACAAGACTAGCTCCTTCCGTCCTTCACAGGTGCGTGACCGACTGAAGAAGATGGGCCACCTCCAGCCGCTAAACATCTTCCTCAAACAAGAGATTGACCGCATGCAGAAAATCATCACCATAGTGAGGCACACACTGCTCGATCTGAAACTCGCCATAGAGGGAACCATCATCATGAGCGAGGTAGATATGCTGATAGAACCAGTCCACACTTAATGAGTGAGGTAGATATGCTGATAGAACCAGTCCACACTTGATGAGTGAGGTAGATATGCTGATAGAATCAGTCCACACTTGATGAGCGAGGTAGATATGCTGATAGAACCAGTCCACACTTGATGAGCATGGTAGATATGCTGATAGAACCAGTCCACACTTAATGAGTGAGGTAGATATGCTGATAGAACCAGACCACACTTAATGAGTGAGGTAGATATGCTGATAGAACCAGTTCACACTTAATGAGTGAGGTGGATATGCTGATAGAACCAGTCCACACTTAATGAGTGAGGTAGATATGCTGATAGAACCAGACCACACTTAATGAGTGAGGTAGATATGCTGATAGAACCAGTCCACACTTAATGAGTGAGGTAGATATGCTGATAGAACCAGTCTACACTAAATGAGTGAGGCAGATATGTTGAAAAATCTTATTCGAAGATTCATACTCCTCCTATTTTTATTAATTTCACCCTTTTTAGTCTATCCTGTTGTCACGTACCGTACCTCTGCTTCCTTCGTTCTCTCTCATAGAACCTGCCAGTTGTCCTCCTCCATCTATCCTGTTGTCACGTACCGTACCTCTGCTTCCTTCGTTCTCTCTCATAGAACCTGCCAGTTGTCCTCCTCCATCTATCCTGTTGTCGTGTACCATTCCTCTCCCTTCCTTCGTTCTCTCTCATAGAATCTGCCAGTTGTCCTCCTCCATCTATCCTGTTGTCGTGTACCATTCCTCTCCCTTCCTTCGTTCTCTCTCATAGAATCTGCCAGTTGTCCTCCTCCATCTATCCTGTTGTCGTGTACCATTCCTCTCCCTTCCTTCGTGCTCTCTTCACAGAACCTGCGAGACGCCCTGGACAACTTGTTCGATGCCCGCGTACCCAAGCGATGGGTGAAGTTCTCCTGGCAAAGCTCCACTATCGGGTTTTGGTTCACGGAGTTGCTGGAGAGAAACGGCCAGTTTAGTTCGTGGATCTTCATGGGCAGGCCTGTCATCTTCTGGATGACTGGATTCTTTAATCCTCAAGGTGCTACTAAAACAAATGTAGTAATTCTGGTTTGGTGGCTGTGTTATTCGTCCTGTATACAAATACCATGTTGTGATGAGAAAGTTAGAATCTGTCTCAGAAACTGGTGGCTGCAGTTAAAGACATGCAAGTACTGAGATGTTGCAGCACCGGTTCGCCTTAAGATCTGCAAGGACCGTTCGTCTCTGGTTCGAACGGCCTTGTCAGAGAATGAAGTTGAAACCTCACCAAAATAATATGGAATTGGTTGATGAAAGAAAAAAGTTTTAGATCAATTAAAGATATGAAATATCAGTCAGTGAGATGAAACTCCGATAAGGAGGAATATAAATGTTTACAAAGATTGTGGACCTGTGTTGTCTTTCAGAGACATTTTTTTTTACAGACTAAGCGATGCTAAAGTAGCTAACGAGTTGTTGCATTCAGTATGCTTCAAACAGTATTTCTTTTTTTTTTCTTGGAACTGTCAGTATTCCTTCAGCCAATAAGTATGCATGCGATGCCCCTGATTTCATAATAAGTATATACTACCCACAGGGTTTCTGACCGCCATGAGACAGGAGGTGACCAGAGCACACAAAGGCTGGGCGCTGGACACAGTGGCTCTACACAACGACTTTACCAAATTCTTCAAGGAAGACATCAACACAGCTCCCCCTGTAGGTTACAGATCTTTTTCACACGCTCTCTATCTTTCTCCCACTCTGTCCATTGCTCTCTGTCTGTCTGTCTGTCTGTCTCTGTCTCTGTCTGTCTGTTTGTCTGTCTGTCTGTCTGTCTGTCTGTCTGTCTGTCTCTCTCTCTCTCTCTCTCTCTCTCTCTCTCTCTCTCTCTCTCTCTCTCTCTCTCTCTCTCTCTCTCTCTCTCTCTCTCTCTCTCTCTCGCCACCCTATTTTAATATTTCAATGTTTAATACTACATTTTACAAGGTTTCTCCGTAGTGTGCTATTGAAAAGGTGCTGTACAATGGATGTTTCTAGAAAATGGTAGCAAAAGTTGAGTGCAAGAAGAAAAAGAAACAGACATAAAACAACGCACCAAAAAGTTTTAGCGTGAAACAAAATAAGATATAATTATATCGATAGGCTAGACAGTTTGTTCACGCAATTTCTATGGTTTCTCTTTGAAATAAAATAAGACATAATTAAGCTTACATCGATGGGCTGGTTCGTTTGTTCACGCAACTACTATGGTTTCTCTTTGAAAAAAAATAAGACATAATTATATCGATAGGCTAGACAGTTTGTTCACGCAACTTCTATGGTTTCTTTTTGAAACAAAATAAGGCATTATTAAGCTTACATCGATAGACTAGACAGTTTCTTCACGCAACTTCTATGGTTTCTTTTTGAAACAAAATGAGACATGATTAAGCTTACATTGATAGACTAGACAGTTTCTTCACGCAACTTCTATGGTTTCTCTTTGAAACAAAATAAGACATAATTAAGCTTGCATCGATAGGCTAGACAGTTTGTTCACGCAACTTCTATGGTTTCTCTTTGAAACAAAATAAGACATAATTAAGATTACACCGATAGACTAAACAGTTTCTTCACGCAACTTCAATGGTTTCTCTTTGAAACAAAATAAGACATAATTAAGCTTACACCGATAGACTAAACAGTTTCTTCACGCAACTTCTATGGTTTCTCTTTGAAACAAAATAAGACATAATTAAGCTTACATCGATAGACTAGACAGTTTCTTCACGCAACTTCAATGGTTTCTCTTTGAAACAAAATAAGAGATAATTAAGCTAACATCGATATGATTTTTCTTGACACTGACCACGTATGGCTGTTTTCATCCATCCCAGGAGGGCGTGTATGTCTTCGGTCTTTATCTAGACGGCGCAAGCTGGGACCGGCGTCAGTGTCGTCTCTGTGAGTCTCACCCTAAGGTCCTCAACACAGCACTGCCCATCGTACACATGTACGCTATCAACTCGACAGGAGCTAAGGTTGGTACAAGTATGAAACCTACGATTGTTACAGAGAAAAAAAAATATAGGTTTAGGGATACCGTACTTAACATTAATTTTCTAATATCTGTCCTTCCCAACCTCACTTAACACTACCCCCCCCCCCCCCCCCTTTTCCCCCTGCCTCCTTCCCTTATTCACCTTGACATCGCAAACCGTTTGCTCTGTCCGCTCTCTCTACCAATACCATGAAACATCTAAAGCAGAGTATTTTCACCGGTTCCACATGACATGGCACACATTGGTTCCCCCGTATTGAATATACCCTATCTTCACTGTCAAGCTGCCCATATGCTATTTCCGTTGTCCAATTTCTGTTCCGGTCACTTTTTAACCGTTCCATATCTCGCCCACCACCCCCGACGTCTAGGACCCCAAACTGTATCAATGCCCGGTGTACAAGAAACCCAACCGAACGGACCTGACGTTTATCACCACGGTGCTGATGAAAACAACGCAGAACCCAGACCACTGGATCCTCCGAGGGGTGGCCGCTCTCTGTGACATCAAGTAGATGGGACGGATCAGTTGCCGAGCAGACACGAAGGCAGTGTTAAACAAAAAACTATAAGAGGCTCTTGTTTATTTCTGTGCTCGCCAACTAAAGCTGATTGGTTTAGAATATCTTAGAGTAACGTTTTGTAGCAATGACCTCTATCCAAATTCTGTGGTATAATCATCGAACAAGTCAAATTTTATTTAAAAAAAAAAAAAAGAAAAAAAAAAGGACAAAATCAGTTTGACTGCGTTATACTTATAGCATTTGGTGCAACACCATTCACTCTAACGGTTGGATGCAGCGGTAGGGCCTACACGTGCAGGAAATACAAGGATTGCCGCTTTTCGAGGAACAATTATTGGGCACTTAGTGCTGAAACACAGGATGGTCCATCGATTATTTGAGATGAAATGCTGTTGGAAGTCAGATTTTTAAGAGAAGGGTTTCTGGTTTCTGATAGCTAGCGTCCCCTCCAGATGGCGAGCTCTAACATGTTTGACTATCGGCTGATTTTGAGGATGATTCGAGACACTCATTCAGGCATGTGGTTATACACATAAACATTCGAGAAGGAGAGAGGGAGAGAGAGAGAGAGAGAGAGAGAGCGAGAGACAGAGAGAGAGAGAGGGAGAGCGAGAGGGAGAGAAAGAGAGAGAGAGAGAGGGAGAGAGAGAGAGGGAGAGGGAGAGAGGGAGAGAGAGAGAGAGAGAGAGAGAGAGAGAGAGAGAGAGAGAGAGAGAGAGAGAGAGAGAGAGAGAGTCACGGAAATGCATGCTGTGAAGTTTGCATGGTGTCTTGAGGATCTAAAGAATTTCAGATAAATGCTGGTTGATATGTGAACGTATAAAAAATGAGAAAAATTGGAAACAGTTGGTCTCACTCCATTGTGGTATTTGATATCATAGCAAACCAATCAAATATGGCCCACTTGTTTTCATATACAAAAAATAAATCAGGTCGCTGGATGTGTGCATATTTTTAATATTTCTGTTGCTGACAGTTACATTCTCTTCTGCAGTTATTCTAAAAGTAGAATGCTACAAGCAACTTTTTTTTTTGTCTTTTTGGACAAAATAAAATAATTTTTATCCTAAGTAGAATATTCGTTTGAGCGCTTTATTGTTCTTTTTGTTATGCTTCAACTCATTCTACCTCCCTTGATTTGGCACACAATATTCTATCTGGAATAGCAAAACTTGGTAAAGTTTGTAACGAAAGGTTGGTGGGCATTTAAATTCAGAGATGAAAGCAGCAGAAGCTCAGTTTCAATTTCAGTTGCATATAAACTTGAAATTCATCTCCGCTAAATCTGTAAAGATTTGAAACTTCAATATATAATAATATAATCAAGATAACATCAGCTTTATCAGTGGAGTCGGAGTTTAAAAAGTAGGCCAGTTATTTACCTTTGTTGTCAGTCTACCTTGTTTGAAGTCAGGTGATAAATTTTCTTTATCAATTACTACATTTCGATCTCTAAATATTACGTTTATAATACGCATAAAATTTCCACCAATTTGTTAAAAAAAAAAACTCATTTGAAGAAAAATATACGAGGATAGCTTCGATCCTCTATAGAACAGTGGTGTTAATAAGTATATAAAATTTCTCAATATATCAGTGAATTATAACTTACTCCAAGAAAACTTTTAATTTTTTTTCTTTTTTGAAATGAGAAACTAACTTCTTCAAAAAACAAAACCTATACATTTACCATCAATGCGTTCTTTCCTTGACTCTGTTGAAGGCTGCAGATCACAATATTTTTGTGCCTATCACTACATATATTGTGTTTATGCATGGAGTTCTACTAACAGCTTTGCAAATTGATAAAACTATAATTATTATCAGTCTCAAGCTTAAATTGGGCAAACAGACCTTACATAAAATGTACATTCAAAAATATTTTTTTTAATTCCACACAAAAACTCTACACTTTGCATGAATTTCTTTTCTTTTTTTTTATTTTTCATACAGCAAATTGTATGCATATGTGGCAAAGATTAAAGCAAGTTTTCTAAAACTAAAATGTATCTTACATTACATGTACATGGTTGTGTATATATTTATTTAAAGTTAATTATTCTCCTCCAAAGTGATAAAAGTGGATTACTCCTTGCTAAGCATATATGCATTCATGATTTAAGTTGGAAGATACTTGAAGTGTGCTCAGACAAACATTAGCCTGGCATTAGAATCATTTTTAACTTTTCAAAATGAAAGCCAAATGCAAAATTATTGTGGTTATTAAAATCACAACCTTAAATAAAAAAAAATTCGAAATGTAAAAATTATAATTAATATGATAAAATTTTACATATTCCCTGAAATACTTTTGTTTTAATCTCTTCCTTCATTTAATGCATTTAGTTTCTTTAGAAAAAAAAAAGTGCACTTAATCAGTTGAGCACAAAAATTTTCCCCCCCGATAGCCTTTGTCTGGAGTAAACATGAGATATCATTAGGAATCATACAGAGCAATAAGGATCAGCTAGGATGACCAGTTTTAAGGATCAATCCATTAGGAATCTTACAGAGCAATAAGGATCAGCTAGGATGACCAGTTTTAAGGATCAATCCATTAGGAATCTTACAGAGCAATAAGGATCAGCTAGGATGACCAGTTTTAAGGATCAATCCATTAGGAATCATACAGAGCAATAAGGATCAGCTAGGTTGACCAGTTTTAAGGATCAATCCATTAGGAATCATACAGAGCAATAAGGATCAGCTAGGATGACCAGTTTTAAGGATCAATCCATTTGGAATCTTACAGAGCAATAAGGATCAGCTAGGATGACCAGTTTTAAGGATCAATCCATTAGGAATCATACAGAGCAATAAGGATCAGCTAGGTTGACCAGTTTTAAGGATCAATCCATTAGGAATCATACAGAGCAATAAGGATCAGCTAGGATGACCAGTTTTAAGGATCAATCCATTTGGAATCTTACAGAGCAATAAGGATCAGCTAGGATGACCAGTTTTAAGGATCAATCCATTAGGAATCTTACTGAACCATAAGGATCAGCTAAGACGACCGGTTTCAAAAGAAAATTTGCTCTGGCAAAAACAGCAGCCAGTGAGTGGAGACAGCAACTTACTCTGATACAGAAAGCAGTTAGTCTAGTGTGCAAATCAAAAACAAAAACAAAGTGGAGACATTGAGGTTTGGACAACAAGATGCAGTTAACATAGACAGCAATGGAGTTTTCAACAATTTGAAATCTAGAAAGACTGAGTAGATCTAGGGTATAGAAAATACCATTTACTGAAAAACGTGAGTCTTTTCCCATCTGCAGCACTATTCAAAATTTGATAGAATGCTTAGAACTGTCCAAACTGAATTCAGGAAAAAAAATATGTATGAATGCCTCAGATGGGAAAAATATATTTTAGAAGAAAATTGCACAAGCTGAGATTCTCTCACTGCTCATCCACTCTACCTAAATGGCATCAATCTTTGTAAGTTTGCTTGCTATATAAGAGTATGGAACAATAACTTTCTTTTTACTGATTTTTGTAAGAATCCGTCTTGGGGAGGGCATATTATGCTCAATGTCTTTAGTATTGTCCGTAATGACCAGGCTTAAGGTTTATCGTACCACGAATAAGTTTTTCCAACAAAAGAAGTTCGTCAGTTTACTTTACATGAATCAGACTGGGTACAAAATTAACCCCAAAGCTGTACAACTTCAGCCTTTAGGACTTTCCAATGATATTCTTAAAGCCTATAAGCCTATTATTATAATTAAAAGTATATTTACATAGAAGGAAAAGCAATATTTACATGACATATTCCGATTGAGCCTACAGCTGCTAAGCCCCCTCCAGATATCTGTTATGAGCTGCACATCTCAAGTCACCAAAACCATCAACCATCAACCACAATTCATTTGCCTACATATATGGGCCAGAATTCATGAAGAAAACAAAGACAAGTTTTTTTAACCTCTGAGCCATATCGCACCCCACTGAAATAACAATCTTTACTATTCAATTCATATAACACTAAACGATGTTGGTAAAGAGTTTTGAGAAGATGTTGAGTAATTTTTACAGTTGTCATTGATTTTGGTTTGGACATGAACAGTGATAAGGATCACCTGAATACTGACAGGCATTACTGTCACAGTTGTATCTTTGCTGGCCACAATAGTTTTAGACAAATTTTTTTTACACCTGTATTCCTCTAACATTGATGTATATAACACTGATGCTTATTTACCTGACAAACTTGTCACGGATAACCCTACAGTATAAAACCATTACACTTCATAATGGAAATGCCAGGTCTACAACTCGCAAGCATAAATCAAAACAGATATTGTAATGATAGCATCAGTATAATAGTGAAATCCATTGGCGTGAGTCATATAAATTCTGACAGTATCATGCACGAGAAGAAAGAGTTTCTATGGCATTAGTAACAAAGACGATACATAGAATCTTTTTCACTTCTTGTGACCAATATCCAAACTGGTAATCATTACGGTTTTCAGACAGCTGTTTGTTCAGGCAGCCTTGACTCATTATGAGGTGAGAAACTAATTAATACTTGGAGACACTTTGATAGCCCCCTCTCACCTAAAGAGTGGGACTTTGCAGGCTGTTCTACAACTCAGTTCCATAAAATCTTTACCCAATATCAACATAAAATTTACAAATATACAAATAAAATGATTCTAGATCGTGGAAACATTTGTAGATTCGAGCAGCGAGACAGTTTCTTAATTTCACCAAATATAAGGCATAAAGTAAAACAAGACAATGAGATGACACACCTCTCTATGGCAACACAGACTTGATCACATTATAAACACCGAAGAACAAAAACAACATATTTGAGAGAGCTGGCCAGATCAATGCATTCAAATGCCTGCAGTAAAGTAACTGTGCTTCTGATAGCAAAGAGTAAAATATCATAATTTAATTATTTCCCTTCCCTGAAAAGGAAAGATATATAAGTCACCATATCTTAGAGATATCAATATAATATTGTGACTTGTATTCAGATAACTTCTGAAAAAAATGTCCCATATCCAGCTGCAGCTGTAATTAGTAATGTAAGCTAAAGACGACATTTCGAGGCACATAAAATCAGTCTCAAGGAATTTCAGTCTCACACCTACCAAGACTTTTTTTTCTTATCACAGGGTAAAATCTATTGACAACCAACCTCAATTCAAGGAACTATATCAAAAACAATAAAGCAGCTATTAAAAACAAAGCAAAAAGCAACACCTACATTGTCACTTTTAACAAATATCACTGGAATTGGTCACTTGACAGAAAAATATACAAATATATAATTAACATAGAAACATTTTTTTTTAATTATTCAATTTTTTATCAGGTAAAATTTGATAACACTGGGTTCAACATGGCTTTACACTGAAGAAAAAGCACTTACTATAATGTCTAATTTGAGAAATTTTGGAAATCAAACAGGACTCTTTATTGCTACAATAACAGCTTTGGGTTCAACAATCAACGAAGTAAAAATAAGAAAATTAAGTGGAAGAATTAAAACCAAAACTTGTAAAGCTGGGGTAAAATGAGGGATGAGAAGAGAGGGACAGCAAGTTATAATATGGTTATAGAAGAAAATATGACAGATTGTTTGTTAAAAATATGTCTTTCTACACTTAGATAAATAATTGTATCACAAGATTCAGTTATTTATCACAAGATTCAGTTATGTGTAGGAATATCAGCTGTTATTTTAGACAGCAATAAGCTAGAGAGGCTGATGCAATATAAATCACAGCACTCAATTGTTGTGATATAATTTCAGAAAGTATGTAGTGTAAATTTACATGAAGCAATGCTATATACAAGTAAAATATTCAGAGTAGCTGAGAGGTAACATAGCCAATCTATCTGTTTTCCTTCCCTTTTGCAGTGGGATAGCAAAATAAATAACACACACACACACACAGATACAACACATTTTCACAGTAGTCAAAATATATCATTTACGAGATCTCTGCCTCTTTTAAAAAATAAGATTCAGAGTTGGTTAAAAAAAAATTAACCATGCATCCATAATCACGGAAAGTAGTAAAACAGGCTTAAAACAAAACTTTTTTCCTCAGAGGAGGCCGAGTATGGTTTTCCTCGAGATCTAGCTGTTAGGAATAATGTGGTAATAAGAAGTAATAAAGGCCAATAAAAGTCAGTTGAACTCTCAACTCTGCTCTTCTACGATGTCTCCTAGTATCCAATTTAAAATATAAAAAGAAATGAAAAAAAGAGATAATCAAGTTCATATCAACCACAAGTCGTACCAAACCCTTTCTCTCACTCCATTCAGTTCTTTCCTTTCTCTCATTTCTTAGATAACTGTCTTCTGTTACTACACGCTCTCTTGTAATTTAATGTCCTTTGTTTCACTTGTTGTGACCTCTGAGAACGAGAGATCAACTGAAAGCCCATCAGAACTGGTTTGAGTTAAGGTGACGTGAACCCTCCTCCCTGCTCTTCTACACACCTCTTTCAGTCTCAAGGTGAGGGAGGGGACGCAGCAGAAGATATGGACTGATTGCTCTTGGCCACAGGCTTGTACAGGAATTGCCCGGTGAACAGCCTGCGCATGATCTCACGCAGCAGCAGAGATTTCTCCTTCTTTACCTTTTTTAAGACTCCTCGGTTCTCCATTGCACGACGCGACAGATAGGGCAAGACTTCCTCTACAGGCCCATATGGCACATATTTGTACACAGAATAGCCAGCTTGGCCTAGGAAGAGACAAAGAGGCGAAGAGAGGCTAAAACAGATTCATATCTTAAATCTTCACAACCATATTCTGATAAACAGAATAGTCCATAATTTCGACAATTCAAAATTTTATCTAAATTAAATGAAACTTTCACATACCTAAGCCTATCAGTTAGATGCCATAAGGTATTGCATTCTTTTGCAATAACAGTTTTCAGTCTTACAGTATTGTTTAAAATAATGCGCAAAGCAAATAAATTAGAGTATAGTCTCTGGATTTTTGGAAAATTGTTCTTATAGAGTACAACATTTACTCAAAATTAGTAATGGAAAAAGAAGTACTAATTACTCAACTAATTATTCGATTGATCCATAGATTCATAAGTTTTACAAACCCAGTCCACCATGAGCGGTAATCTCAAGGCTTAGACCTACATGTTATTTGCACTACCAAATTGTACTATCAATGAAAAGCATAAGAAAAGGACATCTGAACATTAATAGTGGGATGAGGTTGGAAAAACTGGCCATCTCTTAGTGTTGTGCTCATATTGCAGTTTAGATTAGACCTCTTTTCTTTTCACATATATACAAGATTGCTTTCTATGAAAAGTTTTGCAAAACTCAATTTAAATGGAGAATCACTAAATGAAGTGCAAACTAGATCTATATCTTCTTGCCTCTCATTTTAAGCACAGAAATTATTGGCTGTGCAAGATATTCAAGATCATGTGACAGGCTCTGGAGAATGCTTCCTCTGGTTAAGATTAAAAATAATGTATGTTTTGATCCCATCAGAATCAAAGGTCAGCACATCTGTGTTGTGGCTTATTGAGTTCGCCTCATATTAAACTTGCAGTTTGGACACACATTGAGATAAATGAGTGGAAGTAACCAGCATCTGTCAGTTTGGCATGACAATTGTGGACAGCTCTTTAGAATGAGACATGAGCCGCAAGAGACTTATTTGGACCGGGTGCTGAACATACTTCATTTTAAGAAGAAAAAAAAAAAGAAGATGTAAGAAATATGTAGTAAAATGAAATTTGCCACATCTTGCTAACAAATAAAGGTTTTACATTCAATATAAGTGTGTTTCCCAGATTCCGAAACAATATTTGTTAATGAGCAACTAGAAAAATAAACCTACCAAGTGGAAAGCTGACTTGGTCACACATTCCGTAGAGCTGGCCAAAGCAGATAAGCCGATCGTTTGGTCCAATTCCATGTTCTTTCATCCTGAAAAAAAAATAAAATATGCTAATATTGGAGTACAGGGAGACAATCCTACAATCTCACAGTCAAGCATGGGCGATTAGGTAAGATTAAATTCTGGCATCTCAGCCACCAAAACAAATAAAAAGCTGAAACCCTAATAGCCACAGAAAAATCCTTTGAAAATGTGCATAAAAATTGCAAATAAAGAATTGCATTCTTCCTAACATCCTTAGAGATATGGTTTATAGAAACCCCTTAAATCATTACAAAGAAAACGGGGACATGAGACCTACCTATACACTGCACATGACACCATGGACAGATCTTGCCATTTTAATTGTCATGGCTTTCTATTAGGCCTTGCTTTTGTCAGATGTTTGAAAGTATCTTTATTACAGTCCCCAACTAACAAGCCTTATTTCTGTATGATGTACTTGACAGCATTCCCATTATGGCCCTTTATCAAGCATTTCTTTTCTTAAGATGCATGACAATGTCTTTATTACGGCCCCTTATCAAAGCTTACTTCTGTATGGTATATCTGACAGTATCCTCATTATGACTTGCAATCATGACAGCCATCTTGCCCTGCTCTCTCATGTGCATCTGTCGCATGACTTCCTCCACAACTGAGTGGTACATCTCAGTGGTTGCCTCATAGTTGGGGTTGATTGGATCCTCATAGCCCAAGCTTGCAGCTCGCTCCCGCTCCTGGGCACAAACAATGAATTATGTTGAACAAACTTTCAATCAAACTTGATGCCTTGAAAAAGTATTTAAAAAATAGTAATGAGCCTTGTTGAGGTAGAATAAGTAAAACAGTAGCTGTCAATACGTCTTTATAGGAACATAGTCTGGCAAAAAGGCCCGAGAAAAGAATCATGAAGAGACATGAGTTTCGGACAAGCTCTGATGAAAAGATCAGTTGCAGAGTAGAATTCAGATAACAATGATATAGATGATTAATAATAATCAGAAGCACAAAAAGCAACAGCATTTTACAGTTTTACACTTCTACAAGCTTTAATTTGCTTGTCCTACATTGTCATGTGGTCTAGGACTAATGCTTAGTTATTACTCATCATACATCGATATTCATACATTGTTTGAATTTTACATCAGGCATGAAGGCAGACAATTCAAACAGTTTGCGATACTAAAACAAATAAGTTAAAAAAATTAGTATTATCCATAAAATATAATGATTGGGAACAAATAAGTTTCATATTCACATTTTGAGCTGAAATGGTGATAGTTTGGGTTGTGCTGAATTTATAAGTATAGGAACACAGATCTGCCTCAGTAAGGAAGATGTAAAAAGAGCATTCTGGTATAGGCTGAAGAAGACCATGGTTCAGTTTGGCAGGAGAGAGCATGGTTCTATAATGAGCCTGTTAATAATTCCATATATGTGTATATATATACGCTGGAGATCTTAGGCTGTTTGCTCTAACGCTCAGGGCAGGAATTTAGTTTTGGGGACCGGCGAGAACCCCATTTGTGCTTATGAGACGATTTTAATTAAATGGGTGGCTGGCAGGCGCAGATTTATCACCTGCAGGTAATTTGATCTGGCAGGCTGGGTCGGTGTTTTCGGGGTCTGTGCCTACACATTGCGGGCGCCGCTTTCTGCACTAGAAATCGATCCTAAATGCGGGCATTCCATTAAATTTATTACTAAAATTCTAATTTTAAAAGATAGTCAAGTGTAGTACCATTTAAAAGATCTTTTTCTGCTGTATAAGACACATTAAAATTCATTGTCACCTCGGTTTGTATCGTATTTTTATTAATTCCGTTCTGTGGTACTTGCTTTTGAAGAAAATTTTCGGTTAAATTCTAATTAATTTCCAAATTATTTTTTTCACATCCCGCGGTGGTTCTAAAAACAATTTATGCCTTTACTTTACTTATGATTTGATTAAGTGTGTGTGAAAAAAGCTAAACTGACTCTCTGTTAGTTTTTTTTTAATGATTTTTTTTTCTTTCCAGTGTGTAACCTGCCAGGGTTTCTATCATATACACTTATATAAAATACATGTATTAACAGTTCTTAGAAAGGTGGATATTTAACTTAAAGACATAATTTTAATATATAGAAACGAAGAAAGCAGTCAAACAAAGTTAGGGGCGGAGACAGACGGAGTTAGATCTAAGGATTGAAAGGTACAAATGACTATAAATAAAAAAATAAATAGTATAGAAAAATCAACCACAAACCTAGATCTAGCTCTAGACAGACAAATAACACGAAAGACTTGAAAACATGCTTTCAATTATGTAGTCTGATTTGTTAGTCTCGAGCTAGATCTAGGTTTGTGGTTGATTTTTCTATACAATTTATTTCATTATTTACAACCATTTGTATCTTTCGATCCTTAGATCTTGCTCCGTCTGTCTCCGCCTCTATCAGTGTTTGACTGCCTTCTTTATTTGCAGAGCACATGGAGAGAGAAGGATAAAACGAACAAGAGAGATAAAAAATGAAAGGGATAACAATAGAGAAAGAAAGTTAAGAAAGTTAATGTATGAGAGCGAAGAAGAAAACTGGAGAGAGAAAGAGAGAGACACACACAGACAGGCAGAGATAGATAGATAGATAGATAGAGAGAGAGAGAGAGAGAGAGAGAGAGAGAGAGAGAGAGAGAGAGAGAGAGAGAGAGAGAGAGAGAGAGAGAGAGAGATTCACACACAAAAAGAAGAAAATAGAAGGGGAAGAGAATCATAGAGAAAAGAGTAAGAAAGGAAAGGTATGATTAAAAAAGGGGTTAGAATTAAAAGAAGATAGAGAGAGTAAAAACATGTAAAGGTATAAAACAATAGTAAAACTTATTTTTTTTATATATTTAGGTGAAGTGTCGATATGAAATAAGCTATGAGAGACATTATCGCTCATTACTTGAGTTGAACCTGTCGTCATCAGTGACTTCTCTTACTTGGACATAAATATAATCGTATGCGGGTTTGAAAAAAATTCTTCGATCTGGATTCACGTCCAAACGCCAATAGAGTCTTTTAAGATATTCACCAGATAAAGACTAGAACCTTTTGTCCTTTCATTAATTCTTTTTTTGAAACTATATCTCGTGGGCTGTTGAAGATATTGATGGTCTACTATTACCTTTCAGTATCTGTGCCATCATGACCTAATAAAAACCGGCATTTAAAAAATCCTATCAAAGCCTTTTAAAAAGTTTTTTTCAGAAATTTTAATAGTCCATATAAATAAAAAGTATCCTCAGTAATTAATAAGACATTTCTTGGTCTTCAAAATTCAATTTGATGGCTAACAATTGCTTTGTTTTCAATAAGAATAGATACAAAAAAACACTATCACTGTAGATCTAAATTTAGCCGTGCCGAGGAGGCTGGGTGAACTAGGTCAAAGTTCACATGGGCACGGCGGGCATCATGGGATAGGCCGGGCGAAAAACTAAACCAGCGCTGGCAAACAGCCGTGATCGATGAAGAATCTACACAAAATCTCTCACATCTTACTTCTAGCGTAAGAGGTCAAGGTCATGGTCACTCACCTGCTCCATGTAGGCTCCTCTCACTAGCTTGGCGCCAAAGTAGAAATTCTCTCGTCTAGCCAGATCCATGTCCACTACAATATCATCAAAAGCGTCCTGGAAAGGATAAGTCAGTCGTTTGATAAATCAGACCACAGTATCGTATTTTTACTCAAGTGATTTTCTTTGATTCCCCTAAGGCTAATTACAAAATTAAAGATAGAATACTCAGAAATAAATATCTTTACAAATGCTGAGAATTGCCTTCACTTAAGCCTAACAATCAATGCCCTTTAAGTTTGCATATTGAAAATGAAAAATGAAATTGAAGATCTATTACTTCTATTTATTTTAAAATAAGTCGCTCGTGAAGACCTTTTTTAAGATATGCGAAGTGAGAATGAAAAAGGTTCGCTGTGAAAATTATTTTCTTCTTCATTATCTGAGACGATAAGATTAAAAGAGTGAGAAGGATATGCAGGTGATTAACAGAGAAACCCAAAGGGGAAAACATGGAATGAGAGAGAGAGGGGGAGGAAAAGAGGGAGTGAGAGATAAAAAAAAAATAGGGGCTCAATGGTACAGAGTTATAGAAAAATATTGAGGTTAGGAAGAAGAAAAAGACAAATAGACAGAGGCAGATAAAACAGAAACAAATGCAGAAAAACACAACATTAAGATTATGACAAATCATAATTGGATTAATATGAGAAACTGAAGATTAAAAACCTTGAGATAGCACTGGTATGTGTTGAAAACAACACTGCGCTCCTTGTTGAACTTGCGCATCATCTCCATAGTCAGACGGCGGATTGCTGGCTGGAAGTAGGTTTGCTCAGCATCTACCATGATACGCACCTCTTTCTCCTGAGCATACTGTGGATCAGTGGGGAGCAAATATACATATTGCAAAAAGAATTAAAGTTAATAAAACTTGTATGCCACAGTTATTTTCATCCGGTTTCTAAAACTAAGAAAAAAAAACCCAATTAAAAACTTGAGATAGAATACCCTAAGCTTGCTTCAGATAAAAATAGAGGTCAATTTATCTAGATTTTTCTCTTCACTTTTACTTCTTTCTCAAAGCCATATACAAAAATTTTCTCTTCGCATTCCTTAACAAAACTCATCAGTAATTAGAAAAACTCTTTCATTTAGTTATGATATATAAGTTGGTATAATTAAACAAACTTTGACATCATCACTAACTTTTTATTTTCTGTAAAGATGAGAATGATAATAATTTAACTGCAAATATGCCACCCTGTGTCTTTCATATTGTCCTTTTAAATTTCTCATCTAAGAAGCAAATGTCCCCTATTGGGGGTCAGAAACTGGTTAAATTAATAGGAATTCAGCACTCAATGATTTTATGAGTGATATCATAAAACAAGCAGTCTCATTTGGTTGTAGGTTACCAAACTATTCCACCGAGGTCTAACTTTTTCGATAGTTTTTCCACACAGAGTCTTCTGTACCTGAGCAATTCTGTTGACACGACGCAGCATGCTCTTCATCTGCAACTCTTCATCTTCAGAGATAGATTCTACCAATGGCTGCAGTTTTCCAGTCTGAGCAAAAAATTTATATTAAAAAAATGTTCGTTTGTGAAGTTGGCACAAATAAAATCTTTGCTATCAGTAAAATTAAAATGAGATTCAAAGAAAAATCAAGTTTAGTAGCAAATCCTTCATTAAGGCAGGAAAGGCTTGCTAAATTCAGATTTTAGCATTCCTTGAGGGTAATTAAAATAAGCATTGTGAGGAAAATAAAGTGAGAATGGTTATAATAAATTGACATCCATTACTCTTTCAGTGTTTTGGTAATTACAATTTTTTCTAATACAATGTTTTCAGAAATCAGAAAACTTCAAATTTGTCAACATTATACATGTATCTAAGTTGTCAAAACGCTTTAGGACCTATTATATTTTACAAAAGGATGTAGCTTATTTTGAATGTCTTGCCCACTTACTTAACCTGACCTTATAAAAATCTACATTTTGATCAAAGCAATGGGATTTATTCAGTAAACAGACAACTTGGACTCTGGAAACTACTGGATCTAGAATTTCACGGAGAGTTGTGCTGGGTGCTACTTTAGATATTTGCTACCACATGAAGAAGAAGAAGTTTTTAAGATGAAAAACTTTCTGCATATTCAAAAATGTTGTACTAATGCTCAGAGATGAGTAAATTGGAGTCGAAAAAAAATTACATAAAATGTGTAAATAGAAAAAAAATTTTCTACAAACCCATATCTAAAATGCCTATTAAATGTTTTACTCTAGTCAGATTTCCAGACATTGCACTATGTGAAAAAACTATTTGAGAAATTACACTAGAGACTAAATAAGTTTATGTGTGTCTGTCGTCTAGAGAAAGAAATTCAGAACTACTGGTACCTGATTGTTTCCTATCTGTCTTCCATTAAAGGTTTACAAAATCAAGCAAGATGATTTTAAGTTGTTGTTTTTTTAATGTGTTAAAAATTACAAAAATTGCATGGATTTTGCAGGTGTTTTTTGTTGTTTTTTTTTTTTTTTTTGCAAGATATTTTCGTTCCATAAAAATATTCAGCCTTTGGGCATTACAACAATCAATAAAACTAAGGGAAATAAGTGGAGATGAGTTTCCTGATATGGTTCCAATACAGTTAGGTGGATACATAAAAAGTTGTTATTGTGCGATAAAAATACAAAGAATTTACTTAGATTTAAGAATATTAGATCAAAACTCATTTTATGTTTCATAATTGGCGGCTAAACCCAGCGTTTCACTAACCTTCAAATTCGGTACGATAAGCAACTGAGAGAGAGATCGATTGAGATCAAGCAAATTCTCCCAATCCAAGAGGTCAACTTCCTTCCTGCAAATATAAAACATATTTAGCAATAGAATTTTTTTTTAAATGTTCAATTTCTCCATTTTGCAAACATATGACTTTAAAATTTTCCTCGAGCTCGCCTATTACAGAGAATTCAATTTACTTCACACCCATGCCTTAAACATTATTCCAGACAGCCACACAGATTAAGCATTCAATAGAATCTGTTTTTTTTTTAAATGTTTTGGAGCCTTTAAAGCGATCATCAAGTGTTGCATTATGACTAAGTGTGACCCCGGCATCGACTTATGGCAGTATGGCTTGAATTAGTCATCTGTAAAATTGAAGCAGATCTGAGTGAAAGAGCAGCAAACAACACAAGATATGGTTTAGGTCAACTATATATATATCATTAAAAGAAAAAAAATATTGTAGCATCTCTCTCAATATCACTCTTCTAGAACATTTTGCTCCTAGAAAACCTCTGATCTTCATCTGGGTCATTGCCTTGACCTTACAATTGTATCAAACCAGAGTCAAATAGCTTTTATTTTTAATTTTTAGATATTGACACGAACCTATCAAAATATGTTACTAACTTATTGTCACTAGTCAAATATCTGAATCTCTTTCTATTGCCAGACACAAACGTCAACATCTAACACAGAACTCATTGCATTCCTCTTGGACTGATCCAGTTGAAGATCGCCCTTGCAATCAATAAAAATCCTCACTAATGCGGTCACCCTTAATAATAGTGGTCAGTAAAAGCCTCTGATCCTGACCTGCTTTGTTCCTCTCACAGATTCATAATGACTCTTTCTTGTCTAGTCAGCATCTGAAGCTATGCTAATAAAAAAATCTATTTTTATAAGCCTCACACATGGCTTTCTAGATGGAAAAAAAAAGGATAAACGGATACATATCTGGAAAAAAAATAAAAACTTCAGCTGCCATTTTGGTCATCGTTATCCACCACATAAAAAATATATCATGAATCATAAATAATATTTTCATGGTAAGGGAAACAACTCTGCATCTGCAGCACAACTTTGTTGTATGACTGACCCACCCCTGATTGGAGATATCCTTTACAGAGACCCAGGTGCGTTGGCCTCCCTCATCCAATTGGACGCCGATCTCCTTGAGGCGAGGGTCGAGGTTCTCCAGGCGGAAGAGGACCTCGCCCTCGTCAATCTCTCCCTGGCTTTTCCTCAGCATGCGGAAAAAATGCTTGGTGGTGGACAGCACTTCGGACATCTGGAGCTGTGTGTCAGAGAGAGAAAGGGGGAAGATGGGAGGGGTGGAGGAGAATTAGATCAAAATTGATGTGTTCCTTTCATAACACAGTAGTAAAAGTTTAAAAAAAGAGAGCAGATGTGAATTACTGTTT
The DNA here is from genome assembly GCA_033675545.1 of Elysia crispata. Classification (NCBI taxonomy): domain Eukaryota; kingdom Metazoa; phylum Mollusca; class Gastropoda; family Plakobranchidae; genus Elysia; species Elysia crispata. The sequence goes on from JAWDGP010001912.1 coordinate 63,197, forward strand.
ACAAAAGAAAGAACAGGCTGTATTCAGAAGTAATGCAGTGAAGAAAAAAGATGGGACATGGTGTAATCATGCAATATCTTAGAAAAAAAAAAAAAACTAAGGGGATTGGGGAAGGGGGAAGGAAGTATAAATGAAATGCGAAAACCAAGTTAAGAAAGAGTGTTGAAATTTTGCGGGTATGATTGAAGTATTATTTATAATTGAACAAGAATTTATCACGACTGAAGAGAATTTAGTGGTTCTTAAGCTTTTCAGCTGCTTTTGCTCGATTTTATCCTTAATGATGCAAGTACCCTTTACTTTCTCTGAGGTAAATGACTGAAACCTGGAGAGCAAATATGACCGAATATTTTATTATTTTATTTTATTCAACATGGTCTGCATTATAAGAAATCTTTCTTGGTCTTAAATAAAGGAAGCAAGTCGATCAAACATCTTTTTAAAAATCATATACCGAAAATATTTTCAAAATGAGGGCCTACAATAAACCACTAACTTTCTCTCAAAAAAAAAAAGGGGGGGGGGGGAGGGGGAAGGTGGCTCAATAAATCCATCAGTAAGCTCTGCTTGGAGAGATTTCCTGTTAGGAGTCATTAAGGCTAGATGATTGACTGATTGATTGATTGATTGCATTACTAATTGGCTGATTGAAAGGTTTAAAAGGAGGAGGAAGAGAAAAGGGAGGAGTGGAAGAGAGAGAGAGAGAGAGAGAGAGAGAGAGAGAGGGAAAGAGAAGGAAAGAGAAAGAGAGAGAGACTAGGAGAGCCAGTGGAGAACTAACTGCCCACTGACCAGTAGGTGAGGTTTGCCCAAAGCTGTGAGCTTGATAGCTGCCAGTCCAGACTTCTCTGTGGCATCTGGCACATGCGGAAATAATGAAGTGATGACTGATTACTCGATTTTTTTCTCTCCCTCTCTCTCACTCTCCCTGCCTTTCCTTCTCTCCTCCTCCCTCATTTACTCCTCTCTCTATCTATCTCTCTCTCTCTCTCTCTCTCTCTCTCTCTCTCTCTCTCTCTCTCTCTCTCTCTCTCTCTCTCTCTCTCTCTCTCTCTCTCTCTCTCTCTCTCTCTCTCTCTCTCTCTCTCTCTCTCTCTCTCTCTCTCTCTCTCTCTCTCTCTCTCTCTCTTTCTCTCTCTCCCCTCAGTCAGCGCCCTCACTCCTCTCCCTCAACCATCGACTCACAAGACACGGCGTCTATACAGTTGAGGAAGATCTGCATGTTCTTGTCGCACTGCTCCTCGCCCCCCCCCCCCCCCCCCCTCTCTCTCTCTCTCTCTCTCTCTCTCTCTCTCTCTCTCTCTCTCTCTCTATTTCTCTTTCTCTCTCTCCCCTCAGTCAGCGCCCTCACTCCTCTCCCTCAACCATCAACTCACGAGATACGGCGTCTATACAGTTGAGGAAGATATGCATGTTCTTGTCGCACTGCTCCTCGCCCTCGTAGAAGTAGGTCCTGGCGCTGGTCACTCCCTCCCGACGGTCAGCAAACTCCTCGTGCATGCGGAACCTGGAGCCGGCCTCTGCGTCTAGACAGTGGTGCGCAAGCGCAGCGATAGGAGAAAAACCAAATGGTCGTCTATTAATCAGTGAGGTTTGTTTTTTTTTAGCAAAAAAAAAGGGAAGAATAGTTTATATAAAAGTTTGTTTACAGGATTATTTATAGCATCGATCAAAATAGTGTGTGCACGTGACTTTAGCCCATCCCCAACACCCCCACCCCCCTCCCCTTCCAACTTCTCTTTCTCGAGGGACGAGGCCTGTCTCCTCATCTATATGTCTGCTAATCAAGTACTTTCCGAATCAATTTAAATATCCTTTTGTAAGCTTATTAGAAGATTATGAATTCCCAGTTAAAAAAAAACAAACTATAAGAAGATGAAGTGCCTTGTGGGAAATCACAGCTGATCATTTATTTTAACCTACATGATGGCGAATCCTTAAAGTGATCTAAAAATAACTTTGAATTTTTTACAAAACTAGCCAGCATAACTATTCTTATTAACTGTTTCAAGATTCGACCCAGCAGCGCACAGCCCCTTGAATCATTAGGGCGAGCTCTCTACACCCATGCACATTATCTGTTGTGCATGTTTGGAGCCTAAACAAAAAGGTGATGGAATAGCTTCAAACATTTCTCGAACTCCACGTAATGATTTGATTTTTTTCCCCTCGTACCTGCCACACTCTTATCATAATCAATGGAACAATATCAAGCGGGTTATTGTTGAACTTCAGACGTACGAGAATAGCATGGAGCTAAGAGGAAAATGAGGACCATATATATCTAACCGTGCATTTCTAGACAACCTAGGCACGTCATATTTGGCATAAAGTTGTAAACTGCCCTGAAGATCGGAGTGTTAATATTATTTTTCACCAAAATAGTGTTTTTGAAAAATTAAAGGCAAAAATTCAATTATGATTTTCTAAAAAGAAAATGGTAAATGTGCCAACTACTTCCCGTAAGCACAGCTGAGCAGAGATGGCAGGAATGAAAGTGAAAATAGGCCTACAATGTAGGCGGCGGCAGTTCTAAAACCGTAGGGAAAAGATTTTCACGATTAATATATATGTAAAGAACCTATAAAAGATGCTTGGACATAGATTTAGATCTAGGGTCTAGATATTAAGAGCAGCTAGATTCAAATCAAAAGGTTAAAAACTAGATCTAAATTTTACTTTTAAGCTTAGAATTTCGAAAGGTTTTGAGATCTAGATTTAGATTTTGTGTTTAGAGTAATAGAGATAGCTACACGCTAGGTAAAGATAGATAGATGGAGGCATATATTTGGATTATGTACGTAAAAGAATAGATATATCAATACCATTTATAAGCCGCGGCAAATTGACCTCAGGTTTTCAGCTTGAATTCATAATGGTTTAATGACAATAGGAGTCTAACACATAGCAACACACGGTGTATAATGGGTATCAAACTGCAAATCTACAGAGCTAGAGACAAGCATGCAGAAGGCATGTGATTAGTTAGGTCGGATTGGACGTGTACAACAACATATAACCACACTTTTGATAATGTAATAGTAACATTGGAAAATATATAATTTGTTAATGTGCAAAAGCCATATAATGTACAGTTAAAAATGCGTTTGAATGTGAGGGGAAGTGCTAACTCGTAAAGAAACGGCTCACACTAGGCAGGAGCAACTTATAAATAACGCCATCATCAACAATCCTAATGGTAGGCTACTGAAGCAAACAAAACTCTAAATAATAAGGGTTATAGTAATTCATTTCTTTTTAGCATAATTAGGATCTGCTCAACAAACCGTCCAAAACTACAATGTGTCAAATATTTAGAGTATATAGCTAACTTTGACACTAAAAGTCTGTTCACCTGGGTCACTCGGTCTCTACTTAGCTAAGCCTCGATTTTCGACATTTTCTTGCGATACAACAACAAGCTTGGCTTAGGCTGTTGCACCGAGCACAATCAACACCGAGGCCCAGCAAGAGGCGCACTTTTGAGCATCTTGAAATGGTTATTGTGACATTTGTTGTTTTTACGCATTTTTACATAACCCAAATTTTGATTCAAGATTGTTTTCAATATCTGCAGGGCAAAGATAAACGTTTAATTATCGTTCGATTCAGCTCGTTCTAAGCTCCTGTTCGCAACTGCAATAAATTCATCAGTCTGGCTTGACGTGACCATCGAAAAAGGCACAAAAATCCATTTCCTGTATATGCGTGACTAAACTATTACATGTATATACATAAAAAAAAACATGAATTTGAGTTCCAGCCATGCTCTGTTTTTGTGTTTAATGAAGCGTGACCTGTTCCATGTTTATGCTGCCTGTTTTTCAGTGTTTTTGAAACAAACAGTGCATTACCAGTGTTCAGGTGCAGTAACAGGACTTTATCATTCAAGGTGTGACGCCCTGAAAGAGCTTTAGTTGTTTTGCCATTAAAAGGAAGGACAGCAAGAATTGTATTACAGAGTTAATTTAGGAAGTGCTTTCGCAGCAAAAGCAGAGAAGCGACAAGAGATTTATAACCAAAACATCTTTAATAATTCGTCCCACAGCATTGGAAGAACGCCAAACGGAATTATTTGGAGGAAAGATGGATCATAGCTATGATGAAAGCCCCCTGGTTTGTTCTTACACAGCTCACGACGTTCTCAGATGGACCGAGTCTCTTGATAATGGTCTATCCTTCACATAGTTTATATACTTGTAGAATATACAAAATTTAAAAAAAATGAGAATACAGAGCCAGTTTTTGCGTCCAGTCCTACAAATGTGACTTTATCCATCAAAGTATAACCAAAATAATCAAATGAGACGAGTTTCTTTTTTTTTTAATATAACTTATTGCGTTCTTGTTTTATATTTCTATTTTAAACACTACTACTGCCTCTCAGTTGTTTCAATAATCAAAGACGCTACGACAACTCATTACCAAGTGCATTTCAACCGTGGAAATTTAAATCACTTTTGCTGACAGACAGATATCGGGCCATCGATCAGATTCTGATGCACTATGCATATCGGACGACATCAGCTAGAATGTACATTAATTGAACAGTATGAATATGGTTATCCTGATAACCTTCCCTGCCCAGCCCTGTAAGGGGGTGGACTAGCTTTAGAAGTTTGTTTCTAATGGGCTGTTACGTTGGCCTGTACGTTGTGAAATTCCGTGCGAGAGAGTATGTTTAATTACCTCCACATCAAAACTGTCTCAATATCTCTGACTGTATGTGCGCCTCTCTATATATCTATTAAGACAGCAGCTGCTATCTCTGTGTGTGTGTGTGTCTGTCTGTCTCTCTCTCTCCCTCTTTTTTTTTTAATTCTTAAGATAACTAATGCTACCCCTCGCTCTTTCTTTGTGTGTGTGTGTGTGTCTCTCTCTCTCTGTTTAAACTGTTACGACAGCTATCCGAGTATCTGTCTAATTATCTGCCTGTCTGATTGTTTCTGTCTCTCCTTGTTCTCTCTCTATATATTGTTTTTCTTATTCTCTCCTTTCTTTATTAATTCATACTCAATTTGGTCTATGCCCCCTTTATACTCTTCTTTTACTTCTGCACATGTTCTCTCTATCTCTCATCCTTCCCTGAATCTCTAATTCCCTCCAACTCTCTATCAATGTATGTTTTTTCCTCTCCAAACATCCACATACGCCCATATATATACACACTCTAGACTTTTTATATCCTATTATTTCCGTCTCTTCCGCTCTCTCCACATTTCTTTTTTTTAATCTTCCGCATAATATTTGCCAAGTTCCTTTCGAAGAAAAACGGTCCCCAACCTAGAACATTTCCCGGAAAAAGAATTCCTAGAATCAAACTTTCTCATAAACCCCAAACCCGATTTCTGAGAAACCCCCAGCATACACCCAGGGGGTAGAGCTTACAATCAATGGCAAGTCTCTTATCGATTATTCCCCTGCTTGGCCCAGCCGGTCGATATAACTTGAGGTATAAATGCTCCTTCCTCCATAATATAAATTTAAACAAACCACATGTCAGCCCGCACTGCAAACAAAACCAAAAAAAAACAAAACAAAAACAAAACTACAACAACAACAAAAAAATGACAACTCGCTATGTATAAGTTGACCCCTGGAACATTTTTTGGGCTAAAGAATTCCTAGAATCAAACTTTCTGAGAAACCCGAGACCCCATTCATGAGAAATCCCCTGCAGACATTCAAAGGTGGAGCTCCACAATAGCCCGTCTGCAATCGGTTATTCAAAAAAAAAAAATAATAAGAATGACTCGTTACGTAAAAGCCGACCGTCACAAATCGTTCGACGTTCACGGTAAATTTTTGTAAAAGCTGGGAAAGGTGCATGCAATGCGTGCAACTATGATTCGATTCCGTTGTTGATTTTTCCCGTCTGGAAGACAATAACACCAGAGACAGAGCTAAGCTTAGCCACAGCATATTAAGTTCATTATGCAGAGTCAGAGGCAGTGGAAACCAAAGACATGTAAGGGTGATATTCTACCTTTTAAAAACGTTAATTTTGTCAAGATAAGATGTGTCAGGATGAGATTCTACCTTAAAAAAGGTTTCTCTCCGAAAAAAAAATTACGAAACGGCAGACAGGATTTTGAGAAATGCATGTAGATTTTTGTTTGTTTGTTTGTTTGGTGTCGTTAGTGGCTTAAACTGCAAAATCGTTAGAGCATTCTTCTCCTGATTTAGTCAGTTTTGAAACAGACATGAACCATTTCTTCTATTCTCTAGGTTTTTATCTTTTTCTCAATTTGCCCTGTGTTGCACAATAACTGAATGTGGTGTTCGTTCTCTCTCTCCAATTTAAAAAAAAAAGAGAGGCATACACACACACACACACTCTCTCTCTCTCTCTCTCTCTCTCTCTCTCTCTCTCTCTCTCTCTCTCTCTCTCTCTCTCTCTCTCTCATTTTTTCCTCTTTTTACCCCACAGCCCAAACGTACACACCACAGAGAAGCCACAACCAACAAAAATTATTGGCAAAGACGAACCTTTCCAAAGGACCAAATCCAAAGAAAGGCTTCAAGCACATTTAGTTCATCTTTTTATCCTTATTTTTTTCTCTCCTTTCATTTATTACGTTGGCACTTTAATAGATCGCTTCTTTTTCACAGAATCTTCAATTACTTGCCTATATAGCGGAACTGCATTAGTTGTAGAAACCGGTTCACAATAATTATGTACAATAACTACCCCAACACAAAACTAGAGCGCTTGTCTGAGATAGTGACCAAACAATGAGAAGGTCTCGCACGCCGATTTTTACTTTTAGAATTGATGATTGGAGAGGCAATAGCAGCACATCATCATCAACATCTTCATCATCACCACCATATTCGTCATCGTCGTTGTCATCATCATCATCATTATTATTATTGTTATTATTATTATTATTATTATTATTATTATTATTATTATTATTATTATTATTATTATTGTTGTTGTTGTTGTTGTTGTTGTTGTTGTTGTTGTTGTTATTATTATTCTTATTATTATTCTCGTTGTTATTTCCATTATTTTTTTTTAGTTTACAGTCGCGACTGTGTATCTGCAGACTCAATCCACGTACGTATGGGGTAAGAGAAGCAAAGAAACCAAAGTTGGGGAGGAGATGGTGAACTGCTGAGAGTGACACATCCTGGTACGAAACGAAAAAAGAAGTCAGCCCGACTCATCGGTCGATCGAAGGCCTGGATGTGCAGACCCGTCAAGTGTAAATCTCGCTCTATCTAACAAAAACTTAAAACAAAAAAAAAAAACCGATGAGTTGAGGTAGGACTGTACCTAATTTTAACCGAAGTTTAGATGGCTAATTTAGGTCACTCACGGTTTCTTCTTTCTAGATGCAGTAGTTTTCAAGAAATTTAATCCTTTGTTTATTTGATTCGAATCGGTAACATTGTTGTACAAACTAAGACAGGCTTAATATATAATCTAATGTGATAACCCCTCTCTTTCCAGAATAATCCACCCGGTAGATGAATATTACGGTCTCGCAGATGGACGATCGTTCACATTGTTGTACAAACTAAGACAGGCTTAATATATAATCTAATATGATAACCCCTTCCTTTCTGTCCAGAAAAATCCACCCGGTAGATGAATATTACGGTCTCGCAGATGGACTATCGTTTACTGTTGTGGTTGCTTTAACGCCAAGTCTCTATATCAGCTTACTAGCTCATCATGCTAAAAACTTTAAAAAAAAATGTTTACTAAATCAGTCCGATTCTTTTTTTTTTCCTTTGGCGATTCTTTTTTATTTTTTTATCGTTTTCACGCTTGTCAATTATTTTTGTTTTCATAATCCCCAGTGGGTCAATAACATTCACTCTATTCTCAATTTGGGCCATGGCTATTGCTGTCATTGCGGCGGCTGCCACCTCTATTGTGTGTGTGTGTGTTCTTTTTTTTTCCACTTGAACTTTACGAAAACAGAACGTAAAATTAATATTTGACAGTAATGATAAAATTAAGACCATTATTATTTTACAACAAGAAAACGGTAAAGGGCAAGTGAAAGAACATGAAGGTCATGACCTTCCACCCCCACCGCTGAGCTGTCAACAAGCCAATAAAAACCGGCCTTATCGACACACCTCCCTTCTTCTCAACAACCTGTCCGCGAAAACCGGTTGGAACTGGTTATGAGGAAATTGTAACTTGTAATTTATTGTGATAGCCCTGGCTAACTTTTTTTTTTTCTTCTGGTAGTCGTTATATTTTGACAACATCGCGTCATTTAATGGATATATTATGTCAATAGCCATGCCCAGTTGGGTGTCATCGGAGACTTAATAAGCCAAATGTTGATTGTATCAACTTTTTTACAATAATGATGATTTTGAAGCTTGATTGAGGAGCTCATGGCTCGATAACTTTACTGAGAGTAGTGCCTAGTAGGGAGATTTTCGACACGCGGGATACGCAAACGGTGAAGGTCAAAACAAGAGACGTCTATAAAAACGTACATCTAAGCTGCTGCTGCTGCTGCTACTACTACTACTACTACTACTACTACTGTTGCTGCTGCTATTGCTTCTATTGCGGCTGCTACTACCAGTACTGCTGCTGCTATTGCTGCTACTACTCCTGCTGCTATTGCTTCTATTGCGGCTGCTACTACCATTACTGCTGCTGCTATTGCTGCTGCTACTACTACTACTACTACTACTGCTGCTGCTGCTACTACAAGTCCAAAACCTAAAACACAGATAAATGTTACAATTACTAGTGTGCCTTCTCTCTGCTGACACTACACATTAAAAGCCACCCACGCTCATACGCAACGGTTGGTAAAAAAAATTACGTAGAAATAATCGTAAAACGTAGAAAACATCGTAAACAGGAAGATCTAGATAGAGCAGTGGAGAAGTCTCGAGTGTTCTGGTCAAGACTGCAGCGATTTTTATCCGCTTCCTTGTTTTCAGCTCTCTCACTCCAAGGGACGTCTATAAACACCAGATGCTGCTCAAAAACTCTTTATTTTATTGCTATTACAGGAAGTTGGTGTTGGTGGAAGCGAAAAAATAACGTAGGGCTTATTTCACATAACCATGATGGGTGATCAAATAAAAGAGACACGTGGCCCTGTTTTGATCTAATTTTAGCCACGCACAGACAGCATGTTTTTGCGGCGGATAACGGATGTGTGCATTGGGGGTCCTTGACCAATAACGCAGACCTGCCACTCTCTAGGGAAAGAAAATCTGAATGATTCTGTCAATAAATCTGAATTTGCCAAAAAAATTTGAATGGCTCGATTTTGTTTTGCCTTTTACATCTACCTAGCATTCATTACAATACACATAATGTAGTCTTTGAAGAATGTTTATTCATTAGTGCAGCTCTGCCTGAATTCTGATAGAAACAAGATTTCTTAGCTTGTAATTCTTCCATGGTGAAAAACTAATCTAAAATTTACATTAAAGAATAGATCAAATTTTGTTTTCCATACCTTTTTCATTTTCAATGAAGTATTCTATGCCTTAAAATACTTTTACGTGACTCAATAAATTGGGTGGCATTGGCATTATGCAGCATTTCATGAATTCACAAAGAGTAGATCTGCCTCGTGTGGGAAGTGTACGACACGGCTTCAAAAGGTTTATTTCTACATGAAAAAGGGTTTTGTCCTAACCGAACGAGCAAAAAAAAAAAAATTTATAGAATTTACGCTGTATTTCTGATGCTGTATTCTTTTTTTTAACATGATTTATGGCCTTTCTCAAACTTGACTTGGAAAGTTATTGATCTTACGAATTTTTCTAGACCCAGCTGATGAATACAACCGGATATTTTGTAGGGAACAACTTAAATTTTGCTGGAAAGTTTTAATTTTTTATTTTATAAATAATTTAAAGAAGGCAATCCATCTATTGTTCAACCACAAACAAAAATAACGTCACGAGAATAGCATGTTTAGATAAAACCTAGATCTAGATCTACATTTAATAAGATGATCAAAATCATACATCTTGTGCAGTCCGGATAATGACTCCAAACGAGAAATCTAACTATTACTTCTCAGATCTAAATCTAGATCTGGTTTAAGGTTCCTTGTTTATGCATTTTCTAGACCTATAATTATAGAGACTCGAGTCGTGTCATCTTGATTTCTCAATCGATCTTGGTAACTGACAATGTCTAGATGAAAAAAAGAGCCGTACTGTGGTAGATATTACTATTAAAAGATGATATGAGACTAACTCTTTGTTGGAAATAACGGCAAAGTATGGATCTGAAGATAGAGAGATGGTAAAACGCGGACGAATAGACGGTAAAGGTAACTCAGCAGAATCAATATTCGGGATGGTTACAACTAAAATATTAATATCGATTTCAATGCCGCAATTGATAATACAATTTAAAAAAGAAAAACCGATATCGATATATTATAAATATATGGTCCGGATTTATAATTTCGCACAGGCTGCCTTTTGATCTTGTAAAAACAAAAACAAAAACAAAAATATTTTTAATCTAGGAGATGAAAGTTTAGTTAGGGAAAAAAATTGGAATATTTCCTGAATATTCGGAAAACCGGAAAAGGACCAAATTTAAAAAAAATGGGAATGAATATCAGGTTTGATAACGTCACATAGTATGGATTTGGCCGCAAGCCATCAAAGTAAGCTGCCAGCCTGTCACCCTAAAGGCCAGCTTCTCGAGGTTTTATAGCCTTTGGCTTCAATTAAAAAAATTTTCTTTGAAAAAAAAAAAGCCATCATCACAACAGAACGATTGAATTATTTTTTTTGTCACAGGTAGGCGACAACTCATGGTGTCTAAACAAAAGATCTTATATATGTATATATATATATATATATATATATATATATATTAATAATTAATATATATGCTAACAAATCATCTATGCTGGCTGTAAATTGAAGGCGTTGATTGATGAATAACTGGACGCGGTATACAGAGACATCTTTTATTAATTATCATTAATAATAATATTATTATATTATCTTTATTCATTTAGCGCTTTTTCGACAGCGCTGTCGTTCCACATCGCAGTTTTGGCCGTTCTCTGAATCTCCACCATGAAACCTGCCCACTTTTGTCGGTTCGGTGCGATGATGTGCAGCTTGTTTAGGTCCTATTTTGCCTTTGGCCTAAAGTTTTCATTTAGGAGCCTTCTCAGATCGTTGTTAAGTGTTACTAGGAGCGTTGTGGGTCGCCTGCCCCTCCCTCTATAATAGTAGTTTATGGCGATATAAGAAATGCGAGTTATGTTATTTTGTTGGAAGTCAGTTTTGTTCAACAATCAAAAGCATTTTGAAGAACTAGGCAGAACTAAATAATTGTCGTAAATGTTTTATCACGTGCTCACTTTAAGATTTTTCTTTTAAAGACTTTGAGAAGAGATCACGACTTCCAACTATGAAGCATAACTATGAAACTACGTACATGTACCCTTTAAGCTGGGATAGATGGGTCTTTTATTAAGACGTCCAAGGAGCCTCAATCTCCATTCAAGCATTTGGAGGGAGACAGGAAATCCTTCGCATTTCTCATAATATGATGATCAATTTGAAATTTTTTTTTTGGGAAGTGGACATCGACACCAAGAATTCTTCAAATCTGTTGCCTATGGAAAAAGTCAAGTTTTTTTGTGTTTTTTTTTTTTCAGAGCCCAGATGCCACAGTTGTATAAGAGTATGGACCTAACCAAGGACATTTTAAATTTGGTTCTTTGGTCTCTTTGGCCTACACTTACGTTGCTAAGCTCCACACATAGGATCTCAAGCATTTTCAGAGCTCTAAAGATAAAAGGCACTGAAGATAAAGAACGCAGACATTGATCAGTTTGACGGTATCAAGTTCTGCAGCGATTCACGCATTGACTAGTGTCTGATCAAAGCCTATTATTTTGATTATATAGACAGCAATTACAATTGGTAATGATCAACAAAAAATAAAAAGACCATCAATCTTATCAACTTATACATGTATTAACCAGCTCTGGAGCGACTGACAGATCTCTACTAGTGTCTGTTCAAAAGTTATTATTTTAAAATGACCATCATAGGATTATAACTGGTAATGAAGACCTCAAAAAACGCCAGACATCAATCAGTCCTTAAATATGTACATGTAGTATCAGCTCAGAAACGACTGACAGATCGACCAATGTCTGTTCAAAAGTTACTATTTCATAATGACCATAATAGTATAATTGGTAATGAAGACCCCCCCACACACACACACACACACACACAAATAAAATAAATAAAAAATAAAAATAAACCAGACATCAATCAGTCCTTATAGTATAAGCTCGGACGTCACTGACAGAAAGACATGTATCTGTTCTGTACAGAGACTATAAAAATATGACTATAATTGGCAATGAAGACAACAACAACAACAACAACAACAACAACAACAAAAAAAAAAAACAGGAAAAAAAATCAATCCTAAGACATGTAATATTGGCTCTTGAGCGATTCACAGATCTACTAGCGGTCTCTCCACAGCCTATTTATATAGACGAGAATTATGATTAGCCTTGAAGCCAAAGAAACCTGACATTAATCTTTCCTCATGGTATCGAGCTCTGGAGCGATCAACAATGATCGACTGATAGGCAGCGCTTGGATTTATACTGGGCGAGAGGGAGAGAGAGAGAGAGAGAGAGAGAGAGAGAGAGAGAGAGAGAGAGAGAGAGAGAGAGAGAGAGAGAGAGAGAGACAGACAGACAGACAGAGAAAGAGAGAGAGAGAGAGAGAGAGAGAGAGAGAGAGAGAGAGAGAGAGAGAGAGAGAGAGAGAGAGAGAGAGAGAGAGAGAGAGAGAGAGAGAGAGACAGACAGACAGACAGACAGACAGACAGACAGAGAAAGAGAGAGAGAGAAAGAGAGAGAGAGAGAGAGAGAGAGAGAGAGAGAGAGAGACAGACAGAAAGACAGACAGAGAAAGAGAGAGACAGACAGACAGACAGAGACAGATAGAGACAGCGAGACAGACAGACAGACAGACAGACAGACAGATAGACAGAGAGACAGACAGAGACAGTTAGAGACAGAGAGAGACTGACAGACAGACAGACAGAGAAAGAGAGAGACAGACAGACAGACAGAGACAGATAGAGACAGAGCGAGACAGAGCGAGACAGACAGACAGACAGACAGACAGATAGACAGACAGAGACAGTTAGAGACAGACAGAGAGACAGATGCAGAGGAAAAGAAGAGGTTCATTGTGACGCGGCAGTGTATTGTCGCATAAAGCTACCATTATTTTTATAGGTCGTGCACTCCTCATTTGACGCGATATCTTATGTCACGAAACAAAGGCAGCATCAATCTAAGTTAATGAAACGCTTCAGCTTGCGATTCTAGGGGTATATGGGCAAGACAAATTATCATGGGTTATTGAAATACTTCACGCTTTATACTCGATTCATTCAATCCTCAATACTTGTTTTGTGAAGAGCCCCTGCAGAAGTGGCAGAGACTTTGAAATTTGACGGGGAATACATAAATTTACATGTAATATTGTACCCCTGAGCTTATCGCGGGTGTGCTTTGAAAACTTGCATTCATTAGCAAGAAAAATTGGAAGTCGAAACAATATAGAACTTGGCTTTTTTTTCTTTTCTTTTCTTTCTTTTTTTTTTTTTTTTTTTTGGGGGGGGGGGTGAGGGGTGTATTTTTAAAACTATTTTCGGTGGAAGTGAGGAGAGAAAGGGGTAGAGTGTGTACATAATATATAGCTCGGTTTCCCTCAAATGGAACGATTGATGAAACAGTGAAAGCCTGATATCACACACAGAGTGTTGGCATGAGCGTCGTTGCATGGCTGTATAGATTGTTAGGAAGCAATACACAGAACATTAGCGGCTGAGAGCAAGGCATGCATGCTGCTAATACTGAGCCAACTTTTCATACCGACCTGCGGGTGGCATGGCCTGGTGTAGGTCGGACTTCCTGTGGGCAGAGTCTGGGTGGGGGCAAGAGGAGTTCACAAATGCTTTCTCATCAAAGCTCTCTAACATTAGACATGAAATAGATGCTGGGCTTTTCCAAGAAAACCAACCGGCCTCCGTCAGGCAGGACATGGGTGGATAGATGAGATCTCCCCTAACCCCGACGTATTTACTTTAGCGGGGGGTGAAAAAATGTAACCTATATAAGGTGGATCTGCTCCCATCTTCACTCACACAAAGCGTTTCCTGTTGTCAAACGTAAACACAAACCACCGACCATTACCCTCAGTCCTCTGAAGAGAGCCGCACGGGCTAGAAACTCTGAAGTCATGGCAAAGCAAGATTTAAACTAGGTAATCAATTATGTT
>JAWDGP010001912.1:82500-187500 GCA_033675545.1 Elysia crispata
ACGAAAGCCACAGAGAATCGACATCAGACTAGTAGCGCAATGGGTGTAAGTTTACAGGGCAGGGTTTCATCGCCGTGTGACGCCACATGCACACACACATACCCTTGACAGTTCTATTACGAAAGCCACAGAGAATCGACATCAGACTAATAGGGCAATGGGTGTAAGTTTACAGGGCAGGGTTTCATCGCCGTGTGACGCCACATGCACACACGCACACACACCCTTGACAGTTCTATTACGAAAGCCACAGAGAATCGACATCAGACTAATAGGGCAATGGATGTAAGTTTCCAGGGCAGGGTTTCATCGCCGTGTGACGCCTCCCCCCCCCCCCCCCCCCCCCCCCGCTTGACAGTTCTATAACGACGAAAGTCATAGAGAATCGACATCAGACTAATAGGGCAATGGGTGCAAGTTTACAAGGCAGGGTTTCATCGCCGTGGAACGCCATATGCACACACACACACACACATACCCTTGACAGTTCTATTACGAAAGCCACAGAGAATCGACATCAGACTAATAGGGCAATGGGTGTAAGTTTCCAGGGCAGGGTTTCATCGCCGTGTGTCGCCACCTGCACACATACATACGGCAGTTCTATTGTTTGACATGATTATATGTTTCCAAGTTACTATTCGGACAGTCTCGCTCCTGAAACATGCCTGGGTGATCTCGAGATTCTCAGGTCACAAGCAACACAATCAGGCTGAACTGCACAATTAAAAAATGTGTCATAATGATCTCGACCATCATATGTTAGGGAAAAAAAGTACAGCTTCTTGGTTTGCCAAAAAGATACAAAGATATCCTGACTAATAGAATTAGGTGCGGCTGAGGCCAGAGTTCAGGTAAACATGTTTGCCCTCTACCACAGACAACCAAACTCCTTGATTTGAAAGGCCTGGGATCATTGTTTGGTCCCATCGTGACTGCGGTCAAGGGCCATTTGCACGCTCTCCACACACTCTCCAACAAGCGATAACAGCCCACTCTACAAGATAAACACGATACGATGTTGCACTATCACCGCTGTTACGCCAAGTGCGCAGCTTCCGTTTTGGACAAAAGATTCCTCCGCCTTGCGAAGGTTACACAAAAAGAATACAGCCGGAAGATCTCCTAAGTTAGTCATCACCACGGGACGATCTCCATCGACTGCAGGTCAAGGTATTGCACTTTTCTTTCTAAGATCGGTGTTTGGGGTAAACGCCTTGTAAACAAGTGGAACAAATACGAGTCTGTAAGCTGGTTGGGTGCATGATGCGATGCGACGAAGAGCTAGAAATGTTGCTTCCAGTAGTTGCTGCTGTTGGTAATTTTACCACCACCACAAACAATAATGCCTATAGGGGATACTAGTATCATTTTTTGTACGAGCGTAGTATCACTACTGACGTTTCACCAACTTGTCTTTTTCGTCGACCATGACTATAAATCATATCACATATATAGGCCATAAGGATAGTAAAGAGTCGGTGAAAACAAACATAGGATTGTATATATATATATATATATATATATATATATATATATATATATATATATCTTTCTCTCTCTGTATATATATATATATATATATGTACACAGAGAGAGAGAGAGAGAGAGAGAGAGAGAGAGAGAGAGAGAGAGAGAGAGAGAGAGAGAGAGAGAGAGAGAGAGAGATACGAGTTAGCTGCGCCAATCAATAAGTTCATGGTATAACTGTCTACACAAGTATTCAGTCCCCCGTATAACGATGACAAAGTTATCACAGCCATTCAAAAGAAACAAAAAACTGTAACAACACAAGCCAAATACTCCTTGCCCTAGTTAAATCTCTTTGGTAAAATAGCTACTGGTTATGAAATAAATAAGTGACGTAAATTTCGCGTTTGACCGGTCTCGTTTACTCTCTTGCGCTGGATACGGGGTTGTGGCTACACTAACTTCCAGAGCTCGACACTCACCGTGTACAAGTCATGCGTGGTCGTTTTTTTCCTGCATGACCGCCTTCTCTTACAAATCATGAATGCACAGGTCAAAGTAGCCTGTTTGTGTAAGACTACGCTAAGAGCCGGAGAAATGTTTTGACCGTAGGTAACAAAAACAATTTAGAAGTTAGAGAACATTCACAGAGTAACATCAAAGATGTTCGAATTTTCGGTCCCTTTAAAAGGTTATCTAGAGGGGAGATGAATAAAAGAGATTACCTAGAGCACATCCAGACTTACACTTATGAAGCAATCAGAGAAAGTTAGTTTGAAGATAAGAGTGGGTCCAAGAATCATTCATAAAAAACAACGCAACACCGGTAAGCCTTAAAAAGTCTTAGGGCTAGTTTTGTGAAGATATGGGATTTTGAAAAAGGGGGATGAATTACTGGATCATATTTGCTGTAAGCCCAAAAAGTACCTAAGGCAAGTTCGGGGGAGGGGAGGAGAGAGGGAGGGGCTAATTTGGTGGGTAATTTGACCATCACTGGTATAGCCCCAACAGGACCTAGAGCTAGTTTGATGGGTAATTAGATCATCTCTGATATAGTCCCCACTTGACGCAGGGCTAATTTGGTCGGTAATTGGATCATCTCAAGCAACAGCCATAGCCCCAACAGGATCCAGAACTAGTTTGATGGGTAATTAGATCATCTCTGATATAGTACCAACTTGACACCGGGCTAATTTGGTCGTAATTGGATCATCTCAAGCAATAACCATAGCCCCAACTTGACACAGGGCTAATTTGGTGGTAATTGGATCATCACTGGTATAGCCCCAACTTGACACAGGGCAAGTTTGGTGGGTAATTAGGTCATCAGTCACAGTCATATAGCCCCAAAGAACCCACAGCTAGTTTGGTGGGTAATTAGATCATCTCTCATATAGTCCCAACTTGACACAGGGCTAATTTGTAGTAATTGGATCATCACTGGTATAGCCCCAACACAGGATCTAGGACTAGCTTTTGTTTACTGGATCAATGTGTGGTGTACTTCTAACAAGACTCAGCTAGTTTAAGGGTCATGTGTGTCATCTCTGATGTAAACCTAATTTAGAGGGAGTGGATTTGAAAGAGTTATTGGATCGTTTTAAGTAGATAGTTGTACATTAAACTTCTGTCTCGTTATATTGATTTTGTCTAAAGACACTCGGAGAATTAAAGTATCCTCTTCACCTCTTAAATTAATTATCATCTACAAAATCATCCTTAAATTGGGAACATAATTCGTAAATGCAGAAATTTCCTACCTGCCTTTCTCAACGTTTCTTACATCATGTGAATGGTGAAGAATAAAAGCTGCCGATGACAAAAATGGTAATGATGTTAAATACGTGTATGATAATAACGACCACAAGGTCATTCTCAATGCAGTTTGTGAGCATACTGTGTGGACGGTGCAAGTTTGAAACGTCATTAAACTGAAATTCTACGGACTGCGATTTATAATCCTTTTGGATTCAACATATCTCGGTTTTAAAGAGGTTTATTTGCAGAGGAGAAATGGTTTCGTTTCCCCGTACTCTGTTGGCTCAAACGTTTTTGGTTTAACTGCGGTTTACTATCATATGCAGCAATTGATCTGTCATTGTAAAATGAAAACAGTAGACCACAACGATAAGTATGGCAACTGGCAGCTGGTCGTGTGTCGTGTAATCAGAAACGGCAATTCACTGGGTTGCGTAAACATTTTTTCCCCTCACACATTACATAAAAACTACTCGCTGCTAAAGAAAATTAAACAGCTAGATAGAGAAAAATAAACAAAACAAAAACATGTATACCGATGATTTTTTTTTTTGCACGTGAATGGCCAATGTTTTCTGCATTTATAACATTTCACTCCCCCTTTTAATAACTTTTTTTTTTCTTTGCTACGTCCTAAGAACATGGGTGCCGCCAAATAAAGATCTTTCGAGCCCAAATCTAAAAACAAAACAAAATAAATTCAAAATCCACTTTTGGGGATCTTGTAAAAGTGAAATTTTTGCTTTTAAGGCTCTTTAATCTGGCCAGAAGGAGATTTTCAAGAGTGCAGGGCAACGAGATAAAACAATAGCGCATTTTTTAAATTTTTAAAAAAAGATGTACTAGCCTTTGGTACAGTGTCAACTGGTACACTTTGACTGCTGATAAGCTGAGGTATTTAAAAAAAATTGCTAGACTAAGTGTCTCCTCCTCTTCTTCTTCTTCTTCTTCTTCTTCTTCTTCTTCTTCTTCTTCTTCTTCTTCTTCTTCTTCTTCTTCTTCTTCTTCTTCTTCTTCTTCTTCTTCTTCTCCTTCGCATTTTCTTTAGCCTCGCTGGGAGGATTTGAGAAATTTCCCCCCTCCTCTCTCCATGATGGGGTTTGACAATCTCACATTTTTATTGAAGTCTATCCAATAGCCTACGTAGTCTTGCGTGGACTAACATTATTGAACCGCCCTCTGCTTGAAACATTAACAATGCAGAATCTCGGTCACACTTCCACAAGACCCAACTTCGCCAGTCCTGACCCAGTAGGTTTTCTACTATAGTGGACTTACACCAGTAGCAAATGTGCGTGCACAACACGTTGTATGTTGCATTCTTCTTCTTCTCTTTAAATCTTTATCTCTCTTGTGTCTCTATCCTTTCTTTTCTTCTCTTCTCTTTCGCTTCACTCTTAACATGTATGTTTCTCGCTATCTCATTCTGTTCTTTTCACTCTCTCTCTCTCTCTCTCTCTCTCTCTCTCTCTCTCTCTCTCTCTCTCTCTCTCTCTCTCTCTCTCTCTCTCTCTCTCTCTCTCTCTCTCTCTCTCTCTCTCTCCCTCTCCTTATTTCAGGCATTTCCTTTTTCTTATTTTTCACGCTGTTTTACTTTCGCTCTCTGTTCTTACTGATCCTATCGGACACGGTTTTAGCTGTTAAAAATCAAACAGATACTGAATGTTTTCATACGTCTACCATTATCCAAACAAGTACTAAGAGAGACTGAATGTTTTCATACATCTACCATTATCCAAACAAGTACTAAGAGAGACTGAATGTTTTCATACGTCTACCATTATCCAAACAAGTACTAAGAGAGACTGAATGTTTTCATACGTCTACCATTATCCAAACAAGTACTAAGAGAGACTGAATGTTTTCATACATCTACCATTATCCAAACAAGTACTAAGAGAGACTGAATGTTTTCATACGTCTACCATTATCCAAACAAGTACTAAGAGAGACTGAATGTTTTCATACATCTACCATTATCCAAACAAGTACTAAGAGAGACTGAATGTTTTCATACGTCTACCATTATCCAAACAAGTACTAAGAGAGACTGAAAGTTTTCATACGTCTACCATTATCCAAACAAGTACTAAGAGAGACTGAACGTTTTCATACGTCTACCATTATCCAAACAAGTACTAAGAGAGACTGAATGTTTTCATACGTCTACCATTATCCAAACAAGTACTAAGAGAGACTGAAAGTTTTCATACGTCTACCATTATCCAAACAAGTACTAAGAGAGACTGAATGTTTTCATACGTCTACCATTATCCAACAAGTACTAAGAGAGACTGAATGTTTTCATACGTCTACCATTATCCAAACAAGTACTAAGAGAGACTGAATGTTTTCATACGTCTACCGTTATCCAAACAAGTACTAAGAGAGACTGAATGTTTTCATACATCTACCATTATCCAAACAAGTACTAAGAGAGACTGAATGTTTTCATACATCTACCATTATCCAAACAAGTACTAAGAGAGACTGAATGTTTTCATACATCTACCATTATCCAAACAAGTACTAAGAGAGACTGAATGTTTTCATACATCTACCATTATCCAAACAAGTACTAAGAGAGACTGAATGTTTTCATACGTCTACCATTATCCAAACAAGTACTAAGAGAGACTGAATGTTTTCATACATCTACCATTATCCAAACAAGTACTAAGAGAGACTGAATGTTTTCATACATCTACCATTATCCAAACAAGTACTAAGAGAGCAGAAAGGTCAAGATTATTCAGGTTCAGCCTAATGCCGGACCACCGGACCAGCTGCCCTTAAAATTAATAAAAAAAAAAGTTTTGCTTCGACAAGATGAGCCTTCATCAGTTCTGAAAGAGGCATTGGCTGTTCTTAAAACCCAACAATATGGGATCCGATCTATCGCAGTCATCCTTCTAGACGCAAATTATAAGATAGTTGAATCAGAGTACGAGTCAGAATTATGTTTCACCTTCCAATAAAATGGGCCTGCGTCTAAGAATGAATAAGACATAAACTTCTGAGTCTGGAAGTGCCTGGATCGCAATATTGAAAAGAAAATAATTTTTCTGACTCTATGCAATACAAGAAAGGGAAAGCAAAAAAAAATTTAAAAAAAATTGTGTGCTCATCGGAACACCGACTGCCTCTGCCACAGACTTCGCCATGGCGACACAAATTAGAAAAAGAATTAGGCAACCACTTGTCATGAGCTTGTTGAAACAATACCTAGGTTAAAAAAAAATTCTTTACTTTTTGTTTTGAACCGGCGATCTTTTCCCCGTATAGATATAAGTACCTGCGGTAGCAAAAACGTATAAGAAGATCAAGAATATACGTGAAAATATTTCATAGATGACGGACCGGTGAGAGAAGATCGAGCGCCTGAGTGAAATTTTAATGTTTTCTCTTTTTTTTTTTTTAGTGAAAATTCAATATTGTTACACGAATATCAACTGTTCTTTGCATCAGTTTATAAAATTAGCTATCGATACTAACCCTAACCATTATACCGCAATTGATATGCGGAGATCTTGTCAAACCGGTAAGATTAAAAAATTTGCGATCCGATTCTGTCATTAATTATATGGAACTGGCAAGCAAAAAAAAAAGGAAAAAAAAAAAGAAAGAAAAGATACGCGCTACTGTTGTCATCTCGCCGTTGTGTTACACAATTGTGTACGCCATAACATCATGTCGCTCACCTCTTTCTGTCTGTTTACAAGAGCTTCCACGGAGCAGAGGTTGAATACAAACAGGGCGCGGACCAGCTCGGACGTCTTCTTGCTCTTGTAAGCTTCCTTGCCGTTGGCGAACGTGAGGTCCAGCTCGGGATGCTGGTGAGAGCTGCTCAGACTGTGCCACACTATAGATCCAGGGGCAGATCCCGGCCTGGCGCCATCTCGCAGAGACGCGCCTTGAGCATCCTCCTGAAGGTTGGTCTTTGTCGACTTCCGGCGAGCGAGCCGTGTGGGCAGACTGGTCATGGCGCAAACCTCTCGGCCAGTTCTGAGGACATGGTTCTGAAGGCGCAGTGCGCTGGACACGTACAGTTTCGCTCCGTGGATGTTTCGAAAGGCCATTATCCTTATTACAGCGAAATTAAAGGCACTTTCTTGTCTACTTATAAGAATGTTAATTTCGCTAGAACAATCGTATAGTTAGAACGGTTGGAAATGATGTATTTCAACTTCAGGTGAGATAGCAATGTTTTCGAACTTCTAGCAATGCGTTCAAATTCACAGCCCTAAGCAGCGATGCCTTCAAAGTTACAGCCGTGGTAAAAAAAATGTCTTGGGAAACTTGTCACCAATATGATTGACAGTCTAACGCAGTAACAACTTAAACTTGCAAACACATGAAGTACAAGATATTAATTTCTTTAAATTTAGTCGAGGTAGCTCTGCGGAGGAAGAAGTCTTTCTTTATATAAAGTGGTGCCGCCGAAGAGAAACACAAAATGAAAAAATAAGAAATAAACTGATCATTTGGGTAATAAATTATTTGTCTATCAGATTTGTAGCCTAGAACTTAAAAATTGTATGAAGGCTAACTTTATCAGAGTAGCCAATTGGTAATGTTACACTGGTTCTAAAGGCCTAAATAATTATCTACTTTAAATATTTATTAGGAATATTTGTACAATTCCAAAAAGTGAATTGCTTTTCTTTCTTTTTTTTTTCATCTTCTCATGTAAAAACAACAAGACTTCGCTCTTGTGGTCCTAAGAACTACCGAAATTATATTATTCCTTCGCTCTTGAGACCTTTCCTGTTTTGTAACGTTTAAAGCTAGTGATAAGGATCCAAGTCTACAATTATCTAGGGCAAAAGACAGGAACCAAAAATTTGTCTCATAGTCTTTGACATTAAATATCTATTTAACATTGCGGCCATGCATTTTGTGTAGATCTAATAACGTTCGGCCTAGACTAGTGAAAATAATTCACGTTTAACCAATTCCATGACAGACTTGAACTTAAAAATAAATTAACTAAATCCACACATACGTGGTGTGTACCCTACCCGATTTCAATTGTAACGTTAACATCTTTTAAAAAAATTAAAGTAAGAAAAAAATTCGGTCGTGAAAATAGTTCGCCTAAGTTGGGGATTTAGATTAGAAAAATATTGGCGACCATGTCGATCTAGATCTAGATCTAGTTCTAGATTGATCAAGAAGATATCTGGATATAGATCTAGGCCTATCGATTATGCCAAAGTAAAAATCTAATAAAAAACATTTATATTCTTACTGTGCTCGACCGGTGAAGTCTTAAACTTGCCCTTGATTCTAATCCTCATCAAGATCTAGATATCCAGATCTATCTAGATCAATGTCAAACATTTCATTTCTCATGCTCTAAGATTCTTAGTAAGAATTCCTGAACGTGTAAAATAAGTAAGTTTAAAATCAAAACATAACAAAACAAATCAATAACACACTACACTTCTAATCTATTACTCTGATCCGAGTAACCAGTTTATAGATCATGACTATAAGTTGAGATTTAACAAAAATCCATTCAATTCCGAATCCAAAAAGTATGTGTAAAAAAACCAACATGAAAAGCAAGAGTGCCATGTGGCGAAGGTTCTCACTCAGTTGGTCTGCACTGGCTCAGCGACGAGTTCTGAATGATGATGAAATAGGTTGAGGATTGGCGAAAAATAATTTCGATCTAGTCTACGTGTAGGTTACCGCGGGCACTGTTTTTCTCCCAAATATAGGTCACGCAGCGAAGCCAGTCCGTTAGGTGTTTTCCGGAACGATAGCTGTGCAGTGTTTCAAAACCAGCGAGCCAAGACCCACATCGCACTGTTGTTTTGTTCTTTTTTTTTAATTGTTTTTTTTTTTCGCTCCAAAATAACCTTGTGCCGGTTAGTCATTACAATTCACGCGCATTGTACCTAGACAAATCAACATTTCGGCTTTGATTTTGTGGCTGGTAAATCTAGATTTATTCAAAATTAATAGATCTAACATTCTATGTAATCTACCCTACTAAAAGTACTACATTCATTTTAAAATTCTTTACGTAAGTTGAAATCCGCAGAAATAGTTGGCCTACACCGTAAGTGTAACAGTCCACTCTTGAGTTGTATAACACACTGTCTCTGAACTCTATGCAGTGGTACAATGATGTCTCTAAGAAGTTAGTTTCCCTCACATAAAAGTTAAGGATGTCTGAGCGTGGGGGGAAGGCAGAGAGAAAGAGAGAGAGAGAGAGAGAGAGAGAGAGAGAGAGAGAGAGAGAGAGAGAGAGAGAGAGAGAGAGAGAGAGAGAGAGAGATACCATCCTTAACTTTCTTTTTTTTTTCTATTTTATCTTCCCCGCCCCACCTACACACATGCAACTGCCCCAAGCATCTATATTGATAATAATAATAATAATAATAATAATAATAATAACAACAACAACAACAACAACAACAACAACAACAACAAAAATAATAATAATAATAATAATAATAATAATAATAATAATAATAATAATAATAATAATAATAATAATAATAATAATAATAAATATAACAAAAACAACAACAACAACAACAACGACGACAACAACAACGATAACAACAACGACAACGACAGCAATAACAATGATGATGATGATGTCATATTTTTTTGGTGAGTAGTGGCTAGTGAGCCAGACGGAAGCACCATGACTTAAAAAAATTTCTTGAGGAAAAAAGGATTTCTGGAAAATCTTCGGAACTGATATAAGACCTTGTATTTTGTTTACTTGGCTTCAATAATAAGAACCTCTTATTCAATGAAACGAGGTTGATATTGACACATCTAAGACGAGTTTGTATATTTCTTTCCCCTCTCCCCCCCCCCCCCCTAGCCTAAGCACCTAAATAATAATAATGATAATAATAATAATAATAATAATAATAATAATAATAATAATAATAATAATAATAATAATAATAATAATAACAATAATATAACAACAACAACAACAACAACAACAACAACAGCAACAACGACGACGACGACGAGAATAATGATAAAGATGACATATTGCAAAACCTCCTTTCGTTTTTGGTGAGTAGGGCCTAGTGAGTGGGACGGGGTGTGTGTGAAGGGAGTACCATGACTTGTAAAAATTTCTTGAGGAAAAAGGATTTGTGGAAAACCCTAGACCGTGTTCTTTGATTTCTTGGCTTTAACAAAAGAAAACAGTCTGCTCTTCTTTCTTTTTGTTCCTAAGTTTCCCTTTTCATTTTTGCTGCGTAATTCTCTCTCTCTCTCTCTCTCTCTCTCTCTCTCTCTCTCTCTCTCTCTCTCTCTCTCTCTCTCTCTCTCTCTCTCTCTCTCTCTCTCTCTCTCTCTCTCTCTTCATCCTCGGTTTCATTCCATATGAATTCACTTAAAGTTGTGGCTGATTTCTTGTGGTGGAGTCGAAAGCTCGACGTGTGCTGAGTTCAAAATGAAATGAGTTCAAAACCAGATACAATCAGCACACGTCGAGCTTTCGACTCCACCACAAGAAATCAGCCACAACTTTAAGTGAATTCATATGGAAGCTTAAAGAATCTAAAACCGCATACCACTTATCATGGGCTGTAATCGAAAGAGCGCAGCCATACTCGACAGCAACAAACAGATGCAACCTTTGCACAGCAGAAAAATACTTCATTCTACACACAAAACCAAGCCTCAACAAAAGAAGGGAAATATTTTCATCGTGCCCCCACCGGAAAAAACATTTACTACAAAACTATCAGTGGCCCGGAAACGAAAATAAACAACACAAGGTCGGAACGGCAAGCGCAAACGAACACGCCTCAGTCATACCCGAAGAGAGCGGAGGACCGGCGACAGCTTTGTCCTCCGCTTGAAACACAAGTGTAGTATGCATGGAAATTTAAGGTAAGATCTTCTATATTTATATATATATATATATATATATATATATATATATATATATATATATATATATATATATATATATATATATATATATATGTATATATATATATTTTTTTTTGTTTATTCAAGTCAATAAGGGCTCCAATCGGAGTATAACTGACGTGGTAGAATACGAAAACTTGTCCTTACGAGAAAAGAAATAAAACTTAAATCCTGTCGAGTTGTACGCCATTGATATTAATCCTATTATATCAAAATGAATCATTTTTATAGAACATTATCACCGCCATTGATGACACGAAATATTTTCTTCCTCATCAACTTCCAATTAATATGAAAGATGGTCTCCATTTACAATATGGTAGAAAGTCCGCTTTGGGGAAATGAAGAATCATATTGTGTTGATTAATGGCTTCTGGTCTGGCAATAATTGTTGGTGTTTTGTTTGTTTGTTTGTTTGTTTCGATCAACCTATCCGAAAGAGGAAGAGCCGAACTGAGAACATATCACAGCGCTCTTGATTATTGGAGAGACCCCGTGGGTTTCGTCTTGTGATCGATAAAAAACAAAAGAAAGGTAGGAAGGAAGGAAGGTATGAACTCTATGTCAGAAGTAGCTCGTACTCGTTTTTGATAGAAAAATCATGAAAAACTTAAGTCGTCCTTGGTAAGCCTTTCTGGCAGTTTTCCAACTCTGTTGGACACTCGCGTGGGCCTGAATTTCCACTCTCTTTCCCCAGGAAAGGAGAAGGCACTTTTATTGGAGCCCCTCCTCCCTCTAATTTCTCGTAAAATTTTGGTGCTTCTAAGAACTCAGGGCTCCCAACATTTTCCTGTAAATGCTGGTTTTTGGCGAAAAACGTATTGCCTAATATTTGTTCAAGACAAGCTAGATCCCCCTTTTCCTTCGTGTCCACTTTGCTTCGCTTTTGCTTTGTTTCCGTATTTTGTTTTGTTTTGTTTTGTTTTTTAAGGGGTGGAAAAATAGAGGAATTGAAAGGGGAGGCGGAGTTCAATTGTTTTTTCGAGGTAAACTTTTCAGAAAGTTCATTGAAAAAAAAGTCTTTCACATAGGTTTAACGTCAAAAGACTACTAGTCCTTTAATCGCTTTGGAGAGGTTTTTTTTGTTTTGTTTTATGATTAAAGGTTGATTACTTGCGTGTCTTAAAAAAAATAATCTACTTAGGATCAATACTGAAAAAGACTAGTTTGGGGATCGTATTAGCTACAATATACTCACCTGCTAGAATATTCCTGCCTGTAATTTGGACAGGACTGGAGGTTACGAGAACAATAAATAGAACTTGTTCCATGCAAGAAAACAATGACAATTATGCAGTCTTCTAAATCCCAAAAGGCCGAAATGTGTGTTAGGATAGGGGAACCAAAGTGTTTCAATTTAGTACTCTTGAAAGGAGTCATGGTGATTGATAAACCTCGAATAGCGTCACGCGAGCTGGTGTTTTTTTTTTGTTTTGTTTGTTTGTTTGTTTGTTTTTTTTTGTTTTTTTTTTTTGTTTTGTTTTTTTTTTGGGGGGGGGGGGTTTGTTTGTTGCTGTTGTTGTTTTTGTGGAAGGGTTTACTTGCAGACAAATCGTTCATAGATGATTCTTCACTGAGTGATTCTGAAGATGTTCTCATGTTTTGCAAGAGGCTTTGTACGAAATGTGCCTAAAGCAATTCGCAGTCTAGATAAAATGAAGGATCACGTTAAGCTGTGTTAGCATGTTATTTTCTTTTCAGATACATATATACAAAATATCACTTATCAAGTTTTGATCTGACAACAGTACGATAGAGCTTGAGGGGCTGCTCTAATCAGCACTCCACTGTAATGACCCACGATACGGAAAGTATAATCAAAGCCTTTTTGAAATTTCAATATAAGTTTAGACACATGGCTTTGAAATGATAGATTTTTAAAATTCAAAAAATAAAATTGAACGTGGAAATTTTACTTTTCCGCCCAAAGCAATGGCTTTGCCATCCAGGTGAATGGCGAGCTGTGTAAATTCTTTGCCTATGAACATGGACACAAGTTATCATCTTTCTCATGCGGTAATACCGCAACCTTGCTGCTAGAATTAGAAAAAGCTTGGCTAGGCTAAAACGTTCTTGCCTTTGCTCTGTATTTAATATGGTGAACATTGTGTTCCTGTGATTTCTGAATAATGACTCCGAGTTAGGATAGGCCTGGCTTACATTGGCTCCACAATGTTCAATCTTAGCCTAGCATAAGCTTGATCATGGGCTCCATAGCTATGCCTTAGAAAAGCAGTTGGAATAGCCTTCAAGGCTTTGGTATTCCAAAATTTACATTGGCTTTGAATGAACTAAGACTCTCTCTTGGGTCATGAAGAAAAAACTTGCACAACAGCCAACTTTTTAAAAGGCAAATACAGATTTTTAGCGCGCGATAAATAAATTTAGTCGCTGCAAACCTATTGAATGCTACAGCCTATTCAGTAAAGTTATCAATATTGACTTAACCACAAGATTAATTAAATGTTTACAAGCTTAAGCTTAAGCTGTTATTAGTTATTGTAAATGACTGCAAGGATTGAGAGGTCAAATGAGCACATATTTTTACAAGCATTGAGGGGTCAAATGAGAACATACTTTTACATCTGATGAGCGGGATCCTGTCAAATGCGTACTTTTTACCACGGTAACGGATATCGTACTCAGAAGCCCAAATAAATATTTATTATGCATTATACGTAGTGGTTGGCAGCTATGAACTTGACACCATAGCCTTTTTCAAGATTCTTTTAGACCTATGACTTAAAACTGTACTCCATGATGCAGACAAAAGTTTATTTCCGGTAGAAAGCAAAACATCCTCTTAAAATCAATAACACACACTTACAAATAATATCAACATAATCTTTCTTGTTTATGAGGTCAATATTAAAATGTTTATTTTTGAGTAAATGGAAGATAAAAGCAATAAAGAAAAAAAAACAACAACATGAAAACGGTAAAACAATTTTGAAAAGACAAAAATGCAGAGCAACATGAAGCAATTTACAAAACTTTTTCTCCTGAAATAGAAATGCATGAATCTTCCATAAATTCATGAAATACCACACACATAAAGATAAAAGGCCATAAAAATTCACCTCTACATAATGACCACTACTCCTTCTGGAAGAGTGAGTAGACGCTGAAGCAACATGAGGCACCCATCTTGTTGGCAGGACACTACTGTGCATTGAGCATTGACCATACCACACATTCATCAAGCAACATGAGGCACCCATCTTGTTGGCAGGACATCACTGTGCATTGTGCATTGACCATACCACACATTCATCAAGCAACATGAGGCACCCATCTTGTTGGCAGGACACCACTGTGCATTGAGCATTGACCATACCTCACATTCATCAAGCAACATGAGGCACCCATCTTGTTGACAGGACACCACTGTGCATTGAGCATTGACCATACCACACATTCATCAAGCAACATGAGGCACCCATCTTGTTGACAGGACACCACTGTGCATTGAGCATTGACCATACCACACATTCATCAAGCAACATGAGGCACCCATCTTGTTGACAGGACACCACTGTGCATTGAGCATTGACCATACCACACATTCATCAAGCAACATGAGGCACCCATCTTGTTGGCAGGACACCACTGTGCATTGAGCATTGACCATACCACACATTCATCAAGCAACTCGAGGCACCCATCTTGTTGGCAGGACACCACTGTGCATTGAGCATTGACCATACCACGCATTCATCAAGCAACTCGAGGCACCCATCTTGTTGACAGACACCACTATGCATTGAGCATTGACCATACCACACATTCATCAAGCAACATGAGGCACTGCACGCTACATAGCATGTTGTTGACAAGACATTCACCTACAGTCTAGCACACAATAGTCGGTTGTGAATAACTTTCATAAACACATATATATTTTTAGCAACATAAAGCACAGTTATTGAATGTTGCTGTGATTTACATATTGATGCCATTCATGATGCATCATTTACCCTTTTCCCTGATACACAGGTTCTTACCTAGATTGTTTTGTATGAATAAATAAGTACCATTCTCTGCATATAAAAGCCTTGCAAGTAAAGTCTTTCAGTAAATTACATACCATAGCCTGTTGCAACATTTACAATATGCAAGACACTTTAAAGATACAAAGACCATTGCAATACTGCTTAAACACAGGTTATTGCAACATCACATATATGTATGCTATTGCAATCTTGCATACGTGTAGGCTATCGCAACATAGAAAACATACAGACTATTACTCTATTATATGCTCACTGATGCAATACTGAATACGAGTAGGCTGTAGCAGAATGGTACAAACAGGCTGTTGCAAAATTACATGTTTGCAGGTATTTGCAATAATATGTGTGTGTATATAAGCTATAACAGTATTACACAGGCTGTTGCGATATTACATGCTCAGGTTGCCGCAGTATTTAAACATGCACAAGCTGCTACAAAAATAAACAGACACTATTGCAGTATTCCACAGAAGCAGGCTGTTCATGTTGAACACGCACACTTTGGACAGTCAATAATTTTCACACATCCAGACTGTTGCAATATGACCCAGATGTAAACTTGTCATATTCTTACACAGAGCAGACAGATTTTTGCTATACTCCATACATGCAGGCAGTTGCAATGGTGCACAGATGCAAACAGATTGTTGTAATATTTCAAGCATTCACACTGTTTTTATGTTGCACAAAAAATGGAAAGCGTAGAAATGAAAGTAAGAAAACAAAATTTAACACATTTCAAGCAAAAAAAGAAAAAATTTATTGAATACTCCATTCAGGGTATAACTTTGCCATAATAAGGTTTTGAACAGAATGGTTTTGTTTGAAAAATAGAACAATGGTTTATACCAAAAGCTTCACGCAAAGCTATAACATTCTTACTTCACGATGCATGGTATAAAAAAATATTCATACAACCCCCCCATACAACTTAATGCTAGGAATAGAAAATCAGCTAATTTGCAATTTTCCTAATCTACAAAGTATTTAGTGATTCTTTTGTCTTAAAAGTTTATGACTTTGAATTCCCTCAAAAAGTGCTTGAAGTGGCTGAAGGAATTCATAGCTGCCTGCTTATTTTAACTCTAATGATGATAAATAATTAAAAGGGACTATAAATAGAATTGG
Source organism: Elysia crispata (assembly GCA_033675545.1). Taxonomy (NCBI): domain Eukaryota; kingdom Metazoa; phylum Mollusca; class Gastropoda; family Plakobranchidae; genus Elysia; species Elysia crispata. The sequence goes on from JAWDGP010001912.1 coordinate 98,793, forward strand.
GCTTTATAAAATAAGCTAACTTTTCTTACTCAAACACAAAAACTGCAATTATAGGCATGATGTCATTTGCAAAATTAAGAAAAGGGTCATGTAACTACACCCGCTACCAAATGTACCCATTGGACCCGCCATCAGTTTGTGAGTAAGACCAAGGGATGATACTGAGAACTCAGGCAAATTGATGTTCATTGATTCTTTTCTAAATTAAAGGAGGAATTAAGCTTGGTTTTCTGACGGCAACTTAAGGCTCTAATTTGCAGCAAAGAAAATGGCAAAGTGTGTCAAAACAGAATATTGGTAAAGATTACAAATCAGCTGCTCTTTTAAAACTCACCACTGGGCTAGCAAGAGTTGCTTATTTACACCAAAACTTAGGCCCTCTACTAACTCAATAGTAGAATTAGAGATATTGTGACATAAATATATACAACTTACAAACCCGTTAAAAAACAACAGCAGTTTCCCTCGCAATAAACTAGACAACAACTGAGTAGTTTCACCATCGCTAATTTCTGCTGAGCTTTGCCTGACACTGACAGTTGTTTTCTTTTTAGATATAGATTTTTTTCCTGTTTGTGACACAGTTACCTACACTATGCCCGTTTTTGGATTATATAAAAAGCTTTGTAGTACATGTTATATTCTCTGTTGTGGACTCTAAAAAGAATAGCGGACTGCCTCTATAATTGAGTGCTACTACATCACGATCAAAGCATAGCCTGTTCTATTTTCTCAGTTTCCCTATATTTATTGATTTAACATGTTTGTACTTGACTTGGTCTAAAAAACACACTTAAACTTGCTAAACTTGCATTCTAGCAAAAAAGAAGTGAACAAAGATATAATTATAATTGATTCTTTTCTCCTAAAACAATTTCTCATAAATGAGTTGAAATGTTCAAAAACATATCAAATCTGATACATCTCTGACCAGTGGTGGTATTGCTTATTGACTACAAGCATGCAAATAGTCTCTTACTTTGCTGTTTGTCACATTTCTCCAAGTTTCCTGCAATCGTATATGGAAAATCCACAAGTTGAGGATAACACTTACTGAGTTTCGGGTATACTATGTAAAGGACTATAGAAGGAGCTGTGATTAAAATCCACAATGATGGTGCAGTTTACAAAAACAAGCACAAAAAAAAAAATCCCTGAAAATCACAATGGTCTCAGAAATGTTACTTGTCAATATGACAGCTATGGCATAACACCTGATAAATGTCACCACTAAGTATTGCAGTTAAGGCAATACATAAAGGGAAAAAAAATTGAAAAGCACACAATCGGCAACATATATTGAAATATATCTTTTGCATTGTCTTGTTCCTGTTTTGTTGAGAAATAGAAACATATGTAAAATTATTCATGACATTTCTAACATAACTGGCAAATGGAAAAAAAACAAACAAACAACAGAGGGCAGGCATTGAGAATTGCAATACGCATTTACAATATGATAACCATGAAGCATATCATAAAGGAATTCCACATATTAAATACATGAACACAGAAACTTTTCATCTAGCATTAAAAAAAAAACAGAACAAACAAAACAAAAAACATTTTAAGACAATATAACGAAATTGTTAAAAGAGATTGCAGAATTTTTGGGTCTTCCCCCCCCCCCCCCGAAAAAAAAAGTAGAAGTTTTAGCGATATACATATATTATATACAATACTTTGATATGCTAATAATGAGTTGGATCATTATTTGTAGAGCCTCTGGATTACCTCCACTTGGGCCTTGGCCATGGACACAAAACCACTCATAAATTATGCTAGCTTATTAGTTATGCAGCAAATATTGTGCCATGTGACAGAAGTCAACCCACTGGCATTGAGATGAATAAAAATGATGTCAAAACTAGCTTGGAAGAGTGTGTTGCACTAAAGTTGTCAATGGCTTGTTTTAGGACCCAAAGTGAACAAATTTCCTCCTCTAATAAACAAAAACAAAAATTATTTAAAAAAAAAAAAGTCAGAGCTGTGCATTTTTACAAAGATATTATACAAATAACTGAGCCCTATCAGCATGACAGCCAGGGATCAAACCTTGTGATCCCACTCCTGTCATTAATATAAAGAGGTGGAGTTGATGCTCACAGTCTGAACCACCTAGCCTATTATTGAGGTAATTCAAGTGTTATCTATAAAAGGGAGGTAAACTAAATAATTGTATAACTGCTGGGACCAACAAAGTACTACTGAAGGATTCAGGTATTTATAAAAATACGATTACCCGTATTTGGTGCACCGGGAACAGATAAGACATGCTTTCTTTTTTACACATATGAATTTCTTTGACCTGTTGTAGTCGAAGCGACAATATAATAAAAGAAGCAAGAGAAAAAAAAAATGCAATATAGACGAAATAATCATATTTTAGGACTTGTCTTAAAATGAAATAGTCTCAAATCATTTGAAAACTTTATAAACCAGCTCTGGGCTTAACTTTGACAGTTTCACAAGTCCAAAAACACTGACTGTTTGATTTGGCTCCAAAAGTTATCACTCTGAGATGGTGCACAGTTTACAGTCTCGTAGAACAAATAAAGTGCACCCTTTACAAAAAGTACAGTCTCACAGCTTGATCTACTGATTAAACTCGCATGGTTAACGTGCAAAAAAAGTGCCCACTTTACAGTCTTTTAGGATTAATGTCTTTGCACACTTTCAACATATCATTTCCATGGCATCACATTCAGCATTCTGTCTGCATTATCAGACCTGAAATTTACTTGGGAAAATTTGTTTATTTTTGCTTTCTTTTTGTATCTTGGCAAAACAACTGCCCTAAAGCAGACACTATTACTTGATCTCCATCAAATAGATATATGCCTATTCAACTGAGGAAATGCATTTGTTTATACATACACAATATCAAAATTATTGTTTGAAACAGTGACAACCAAATCTTTAATCATGTAGAATAATATATACAAATGAGTCAATTGAAATAAACTCAAAGCCACAAGTAAAAGTATACCGGTACACACATAAATATCATAATAGAACTTGTATTGATAATACAGTTGATATTTTTTTTTACTCACAGCCATTGAAAATACACTGCCGTAGACTTTTCAATAGGTATAAAACACAGCTCTCTACATACAATTTTTTTGGGTGAAAATCTACAAATATATTCTGCCTCACCAGTACTAATATACCAAGAACATACACATATTTTCCAAATTATCAGAAGGGTGACTGGTATCTTCATAATCTTATGAAATCAAACAATTTACACAACAGAGGAAATCTCTAGCTCAGAATTGTCTTTAAGGAATAATTTAAACTGATGCAAAGCTACAACAGAAGTTGTTTCACAATTGATTGAGTGTTCAAACAATTGGGACAGTCTTTTTTTTTTTTCGAATGCTTGACTTGTACGTCATAGTTACAGTTAGCAAATGTAAATATCTTTGACTGAAACAATGTAAGATGAGAAGAAACAAATAGGGTGAAGTTGACACTAAGTTTCTTTCTAAGGCAATTTTGTCAATATTCAGTCCAAGTCAAACATAAGCAATGTTTTGACATGGAACTGATTTCCTTATTTTATTTTCATAAAACAGGGTAATGAAACAAGCTCTAAATTTTTCAATAATAGGTTTTTAATCATGTCACATTTCACATATTTTGAATCTCTCTCAAAGTCTTTTACGAGGACAATTTTTTAAATCAATCACTGTATTCACTCACATAATTTTCTTGCAATATGACATCTGGACCAGAATTTAGTTTTCAAGTCAACTCTTCATGCATTTCTAGTGTCTAGAATGAGCTTTGAGAATCCTTCAAGATCTGAGGTAATTATTCTTGATCCTTGCTGATCTACGGTACTAAGCTGAGGATGCATAACACTGTTCAAAAAGGAACAAAAATTAAGTAAAACCGATAAACTTTTCATGATTTTTTAAACAGTTGAAACTTACATCTGTGCCTGCAATTAAAAACTTTGGCTTTGCTGAGATAAAAATACAAGAAACAGATGCAGCCATTACTGTAAACAGAAAGAAAGTAGTTTCCAAACTATTATAATGCATGTGGGGGTTAAGAACTAATAAACTAAGACATAACGATGTGTTTGTGTGTGTGGGTGTGTGTGTGTGTCATAAGTTGCTTGTCAAGTGCACAAAAAATGCTATATGTTGAAAATTTGTGTAGAGGTAAGATTATATTAAGAGACAAAAGGACAGAAAAAGATAGGGATCAGGTAGAGGGAGGCAAAATGAGGAGTTTCAGTCGACCTTGTCTGTAATGAAACCTGGGTTATAATAAAGTTTAAGCCCTGGCCCGATAATTTCATTATATCCTTTATCACTCAGTTTTTCATTTATGGCGAAACTTGAGAAAAAATTCTTCCGAGATACCCATAACTTATAAAATGCCTCTTGCAAACAGTCTTAACTGATTCATGACATGTTTCATGACATGTAGTTCTTTTCATTTTTTTCCGTTTCATTGTGAAAATATTTTTTAAAAAAAGGCGATAAGGCAGAGTTGTTTTTTTTACACGCCAGAGTTCTTCATGTTGAAGAACAAAAAAAAAAAGTAAAATCATCATCTTCAAAAGATTTTTTTAGTCATAAGAGTAATCCACCATATTTGTATCTGTCAGTATAATATTATGTAATTTCTTTCACTCTCAAATGGGTAAAAATATCAGTATTCTAAAAAGGGGAGCAACTGTAGTAAATGAAAACTGATAAAGGAATTACCCCTGAACCTTGATATGATAGATGGCACTCTCAACATTTTGACAAATGAGGGTGAAATGTAAAACTAGACGTTATCTTTTTTACTTGCATTCATTTCCATCTTTATTAAAAAAAACGCATGCTTTCACAAAACTTTGGCAAGAGAGTCTGCCATATATTCAAAATTTGGTCATTCCAACATCTTGACCAGCACTATTACAAACAAAATTTATGAAAGACATAAAGACAAAAAAAAGTAAGGAAAACAAAATGTATTCTTTTACTTGCTAAATATTTTACAAAGCGATATGTTATTGTTAGCTTAGAAATGATTGTTCTCCTCTCTTTACCCTAAATATCCTAACATCTTCAAAGTGATATGAAATCAGATTTATCTGGGGCACATCTCATGAATCTCATCAGACACAGAGTAGGGCCTAGGGATATTTTAGAACGCAATATACACAACACTAAGATAAAAACATTTATCAACAAAAGCATATTTTCATAAAGAATGGACACAACATGTGGCATTCATATCCTAGTTTTAAGAGACAATTTTTCATGCATTTTGACAATTATTCTTCGAGATATTACACTGTTTTTGTTCTTTTTCAGTTGCAAATCCGCGCAAGAATATATATATAAACCCCAAGAGTGTTTGGAAAAAGCAATAAAGATCCTTGTCCACATCCGCTCTCTTCATTTCTAAATGGGTAGAGTTCACATAGTGCACAGTCTACCTCCACTTTACCTTTAAAAACAGCACACTTGGCAAGCAGGTATGCACACCGCTTTAACCAGCTAAAAGTCTTAAAAGAAAAGCAAAGCCATGATGAGAAAACTTCACGAATAATTTTCACATTTCAGTTTCAGCAAAGACTTTTACACTCGCTTTCTTTGCAAGTATCAGAACCAGATATCTATAAAAACAACGAAGTAGGTTTTGATAGCACTTTTGCTTCTCAAAAAAATAATTAAGCTGTCAGTGCACATGCTTTCAAGATAGGATATTTTGAGAGATAAGCCAATGTTGACTTAGAGTTAGAATGCTGTAAATCAGATATACAAGAATGCATAATATCATAATATAATCATACTAAAAAGCCCAATTGTTTCATAACTTCATTAACAGGTCATATTTCACTGAACAACCAAATTCACAAGATTCGCTGGGCAAAGATAAGGAAACCCAGATTTCTTCGAAAGAAACACTCTACAAGTAACTAAGTGAGCTGGAGAATTTACTCGCACTGTCACAGAAAAATTTGCTTGAATTTTATTTCAATCAAAATTGAAAAAAAAAAAAAAAAAAGACCAAAGTTCACAATACAAAAATATCTTAAATGCCCATATACAGTATAACATCTGTACCTTTTTTACATGTTAAAAAAATAGCTTTACTTCTTGTCAGGCGATTACTCTCCATCAACTCTTCCCCCTCCCCTAGAAAAAATAATGAGCATACTCACATTTAAAAGCACTAATTTGAGAGAATCGCAATAGTGTGATTTCTGTAGATCTAGCTAGAAAACAAAATCTTTGTTGTATTTCTAAAATTAAAAAATGTATGACTAAAATCTGGATATATATGCAGCGGCCACTACAGCCTTATAGTAGACTTTGTTCACTCTTAAATTTGTCTGAGATTGCTATCAATGTATCAACGAGAAGAAGATCCAGGGGTAAGTCCACTCTCAATAGAGTGGTACACACCAGATAGGGCCAGGTATGTGTTCAAATGGTGAGGCTACATTTCCTATTACAGTCAGTTTCACAACTGTCCATCAACAAGATTGCTGGTTGCAGTTTCAAAATAGAGGCACACCCAAAACAATAAGTAGTGCACTAAAGAGCTGCAAGAAAGAAGAGTGCTGATTTCTAATTCAACTGTGCTAAAATCTTTAGTATCCTTACACCACAGAAATTCCATCACCTACAATGCTTCAGCTGTGTTGCAGATCATATGTAATCACACAAACGAGTAATGGTTGCCAATTGCCCGACTGTGCTGCTGCTGCTGTGCCTGAGTCTGTTCTCTTACGACATTTTCAATGGACGATGTCCTCGCTCTCACAGAGCCACTCACCACGACAACATCCCTCACTCCATCATGGTGAACAGCGGCCAGGGCGTTTCGACCCGTGCCATGCCCTGGTCCTGCAGCCCCTGCTCGTACTCTGGGGGATCCATGGACAGGCATGCTTTGAGGACGCTCCAATGACACAATAAAATTCTGCAGGGTCACGTCAGAGCTTCCACCGGATTCCAAGGGTATCGGGTGTGTGCGGAAATGCTCCAGCATATCAAAGATGGTCTCAAACCAAAGGTGTTGTACTCTGCACCTAGCTTCACTGTTGATGGTCATTCTTAAGTGCTGGAAGAAAAAGGAAAAAGAAACAAATGTTATTGAACAATTTGTTATTCCTTTCCCTCATAATCCTACAATTTGTCAAAGTCAGTCATGCAAAAATATTACAAAAGATCATAAATATAAACATATACTTTTATTCATACGGCAATGAAAAGGGACGGTAAAAGCAAGTTCTAAAACTTAAAAAATATGACAATTACTCGTGTTTTGCATTCGAAAATTACACATTTATTTATGCAAAAATAATAATTTTTAAAAATCTTCGCAATTTTCAACTTTGTAGAAGAGGGTAGCTCTTGAGCACAGTAATAGAGATTGGGATAGGTGTATGAAGAGGTGGAGCTCATAAACATTATGAAGGATCTGGTACACAGCTCAAGTTCTAATCTTAGACCAGCAAAGATAAAAAAAGCACATGCAAGTTTTCTGTATCATGGCTTGAGGAAACTCAATAAAGAAGACAGTATTTTCGGAAACAAGTTCAGTCTGTGCCACAATAATCAGGGCACCAAACTTTATGTCAGCTAACACTGCATCAGAGAATTTAAAGAATTAAAAACACTATCGACTTTTAAGCGAAATCCATGAGCGGTTAAATTTCAAGATGAATGCCATGGTAGAAATGCAAGCATTACCATCTGATTTATAAATATTCTTATCACCTTATGTTGGAAAAGAAAGACATAGTACATTTCTCAGAGGCAACTATGCTGATCCCTTCTGAGGCCTTACCAGCCGACCATCCAGGCCAAACATCAGCTACTAACAGCTAGAAATTGTGAAGGATCTTACCTTAGCTCGGCCCTGGAAGTTGAAGGTGAGCACATACTCCCCTGCTCTTGTCTCACTTTTCCTCACCAGGAAGACGCCGTGACCCGAGGGTCCTTGTTGTAGGACAAGTTGAGCAGCCTCAGCACGTGAGAGGGTACCGTGGAACCATGGATACTCGCTGAGCAAGGCCTCCACCCCACTCATCCCATCATCGTGATGACCCTGGGCACCATCGGGTTCACCTGATGGTTCAAGAGAATAAAACAAACGATAAACCTTTACTTTCTAGTTGCCTATGAGAAGCAAAGGGTTAAGATGAGTCAACTTTCTACTAACTTTTAATTAATGAAATAAACAGCACTTGACACAAAATCAGATAAAATGTTGAGAGAATTTAGGTAACTCCAATTCATCAATGTTATTGATTTCAGATGAAAAAAAAAAAGGCTTGTTAAAGCTGCAGCGAGAAATGAAATATTTGACCAGCATCAACTAACAGAGGAAATGGATTAAAAATTAATAGAAAAAAATTTCAGAAACCATTTTTGGTCTCTCACTATTTGACAATATAAAAAAATATTCTTTAAAAACATATGAAATCTGGGTGCGTGGTTTTCAATAAATGCACTTAAAGTCATTTTACACAGTTTACCAGATCAAAACCACTCCAACTATGTGCTTCTTCCTTTGCGCTTATTACTACAAGAGGGTTGTGCATGTCGGGGTTCAGAACTAATAAACTAAGACATTCATGTTGTGTGTTTGTGTGTGTGTGAATGAGTGTCATAAGTTGTTTGCAAGCTCTGATTCCAGTGAGTTAAAGTCACACCAGTGTTTTAGATCACATATTGAAACCTGCATTATTCAATACTGAGATTGATGCTTTACGGCAAAAGTATTTTAAAGTTGCAACGAAAAATAAAAATGGGTTAAGTGAGGTCCTAAATGCTACATTTTTAGTTGAATTTGCAGAGTAAACTAAAACATGCCTGATACATCCCAATGAAGTCTAAATACACAAACCACACGGCTCTTTAAAACCCACTGAAAGCGGCCTTTTAGTTTTCGGCCAGGCCTACCCCAGGTATCCGCCAGCAGTGGGCGGGTCGGTAATAAATTACCTGTCAAGCTGAGTGGAGCAAACTTAGGAGATGATAAACTCTGTGGAGCCAGCACAGCGCCGGCAGGCGTGTTTGTGCATCACCTGTGATTCTTGAGATTCACAATTTTCACCAGTTTTTAGATTGTAATATTTCTGCTATTACTTTTTCAAAATTTATTGTGCTTAGATTCATTTTAAAGCCCCAGTTTTGACCAACACAATGCAATAACTTTCACCGCACAGAAATAAGAATATTTCTAATTATACCTAGGCGTTCACGCCGCGAATAAAAAATGCTCGAGTTTATAATTATGATAATGCACTTGTTTCAGAATGAATATTTCCTAAACGGAAAAATATTTTAACTTCAAACCCATTTATAGCATAAAACATTTAAATAATTATTGCCGGTGAAAGTTTCGACCGCGAAGAGTTTTCATGTGATGTTATATGATTTTTTGAAAATATATCCCCTCGAAAACCGAACATTTCATATATTCTTACGACTTAGGAGACATGATTTCCTAATCGGGAGTTTATTTTTTTTCGGAAAGTCTACTAGATCTAACGTCGTAAAAACTATAGGCTTTCCTATACCAACAAAATGAATGTTTCCACATGATATCGAAACAATTTTAAATTGTTGGCCTTTCACTGTCACTCATATTACTCTAGATCTAGATCTAGATTAAACCTTATTCTAAACCGTAATCTTAACTTATTATCAAGTTATAAAACTAAGTCTATTTTCTGTGACCACATGAATTCATCATTTTTCTCTGATAGATCACAAATTTTGTTAAATTCTTCTCGATAGAATGATGGTACTAGATCTAGAACCAATAAAAGAAGAGCCGCAATACCACTCAGAATATAGAGATAAACGGTAAACTTAGGAGACAAAGAATAAAGAATTTTAACTGGGTAGCTGTGTAAAAAGGTCGTGATCGGAAACTTAAATCAAGATAGCTAAAGAACTAAGAAATCTTCGCAGTTGCCGTTTGGTAGGTGCATTATTCAACATATTGATGAATCACTGGCGAAATTTTATCATAAAATATTGTTCCAAAAGCTTCATTTGGCATCCTTAAAACTGTCATCCCTGTAATGAAATGCGGCTACTACCAAATTCCGGAGCATCAAAACTGCTCTGTATTTCTTTCAGTTTTAGAAATAAAATTTCCAGTATTTTTCCCACTACTAAAGGAATATGTTTCCTTCATATTATATGCTTTCCGTTAACATTCATGCAGCCAGTGGGATTACATGCAAGTTTAAACATTAAAAACGATGCGTCTAAAACACCCCCAGCTCAAAATCGGGAATTCCCATTCACCCAGCGTTTGACCTCATGACCTGATCAGGTTACTGAGAGCGGCTGGCGAACTAAAAGGCCGCCTCTTAACAGCCGTGACCAAGGCATGTGACCTACCAAACCCAGTGTCTGCCCTTGGTGAGTTTCGCATGTCAGCACTGATGTTGGAGGCGCTAGGAGGAGTGTTGTTTTCCACATGAATCATGCTCCATGGTCGTGGGGAGGGGCGTGGTGGGATGGACGGCGTGCTGCTACCAAGGCTTCCTTGTGAAGAGCTTCGGTGTTGAGGGGTCAGCGGAGGTTGATCTAGAAGATTTTAGATTTTAAAGTTTAAATGTTTAAATCTTCTTGGAATCCTGAGATTTGAAAGCAAGCATAAGATCAATCCTGCCTTTCAAATAAAAAAGGAAGGTTGGTATCTCTTGGAAACGAAGGTGAAGTTGCATGACATGAGAGAGAGAAAGAGAGAGAGAGAGACAGACAGACAGACAGACGTACTAGAGGAGAGTGTGTTGAAATTGCATTTACTAGAAAGATAAACAACTAATCAGCATTTTTTTTTTTTAATTCAACAAGAGAAAAATAGGAAAAATGACATGTGAGTACCCAAAAAACTGTGGAAAAAACTCGAAGATCTTTAGTAAATAAATAAGATAAAAAAATTGCCTTTCAGTTAAGTCTGTCTGAATTCCTTTTTTCCTCTAATAAGTTACTTTGTTAGAATCTCAGACCTCATGTATTGACAAAAAACAAGGAGGTGTTTAGCCAAGTTCTTAGGAAAATTTCCTGTTACAAAACCAAAACGTTCCTTTTTTTTATCAAATAGTGTAGATCTATATTGGCAGAAAAAGTTTTCAAATCTAAAAAAAAAAAATAGTACAAAAATACAAAAATTAACAAATTAAAAATTATATTACATGCATCAATACATATAAACAACGCATCGTTTTAGGATCTGTTTCAAATCTTCATGCATCAGATTTATGATCGCAAGTCGTGATTTATTGCCTACCTTTCCTTTCTATAGAGCCTGATGGAGCTGTTGGTAATCTGGGTCTCCTAAAATTGAGAAGAAAAAAAAAACGACTAAAAACATAGTTCCTTTGTCTGGAGCAAATCATCTTCTCATATATACTGTTTATAAGTATGAAAATCTGCATTTTCTAATTGAAAATGGCCAATGACTTTATGTGTTTTCTCTACTTTGAGCACTATTGTAAAACTCATCAACATGTGAGGACATAATTTATGGGCCAGCCCATGTCTTCACTTGTATGTTGTTTGAGTGAACTCGGAAATAAATCAATAAGATGAAAAGAAGCAAAAGTCTACATTCTCTGCTACAAAATTCCAATTGATATTTACAAACAACCCGCTGTTATCTCTCAAAGCAGAAATATTTGAGGTATAATAGCTTCCACCAAACCTGCTATTTTTTTTAAAGAGGAGATCAAGTAATGATGCGTTTTTGCTGAAATCGCTGTTTACATAAACAGGTAATGATCTTTTTCTTTTTCACAATAAATAGTTATTAAATTTTCTTTCAGAAACAGTTTATTTCACAAGCAATCACTCCTCAAGTCTTAAAGACTTTGGCCTCATTTCTTATGGATTGATTATGTTAATCAGGGTTGAAAACATTTCTCAGTCAGGTTTACTCACATAGAAGCAATGCCCTCAGCTGTTGCAGGAAAGTGGTTCTGCTGGAGACAGTTCTGAATTTCCTTGAGCCAAGTCCGCAAGTCCTCAGGATCAGATGCTTCCACAACATACTCTATGGTCCCTTCACCCTGTTGGTCAAAAGACAGTGTCCAAGGATTAGACAATGAGATCCACACTAAGTCAAATGGAAATGATGGCTGTTTAGTAAGTCAATTTTTAAATTTTTTTTTACTAAAATATTTTCAACACCCCAGGAAGAAGCTTATTAACTACCCGGTACTAAAAACAGTCAGATGGCGTTCTTTTTAAGTGGAGTTAATTGAAAGAATACATTAGTTCTGGGCGTCTATATGGTAAAAACTGAATGAAATTGTCATCATTTTCGCAAAATAAACATATTTATAATCATGTAAAATAGTATCAAAAAAATTTTTTTTAACTACTATTTTCCCATATGATCAAGGCATACATTTTCCTTTTCTTTCAGATCCCAGTTATAAGTTATCTATTTCAGATATAAGGAGTGGACAAAACTACCTGCAATTAAAAAAAAACCAAACAAACAGCCAACCCTATAGTCTTATTAGTATTTTCTATTCATCTTTTACATCTTCTCTTGATTTATGTTTTGTTTTGTTTTTTTAACCTTTTTCACAAAAAGAAACAGTAAAATTTTTCTTTCAGTGAGAGTAAGACTGCAGTATAATTAATATTATAGTACCTTTATTACAAATGTGTTTTCCTTGTCTGGCATCTCCAATGCAGTTGTTTCTCTCACTTCCGTGATGAGAAAACAGAAGAGGCCAGTTCTTGGCTTTAAGGACTGGAGACAAAAAACAAAAGTTTTTTTTATGCAAAAAATATTACTGATCGTAACAAACTGCAGTCATTCTAAAAACAATTTTTACAGTCTACTGGTACCATTAAAAAAAAAACCTCAAGATCTCCTTAAATTGAAGTTAAAAATATAATATGAGATTACAAAGTATGATTCCACATGTGTAACAGTTACTTTGAAATCTTTCTAAAATTATGTCACATATCAGTTTAATCTTCAAAAGCTCATAAATTTATACGACCGAACCTGTTTGGACTTTCACTTAAAAAAGGTTTTTTTTAAATTTTTAATAATAATAATAATAATAATAATTTATATTACAGCTTTCTATACAAGAAAAAAAAAAAAACAAAAACAAACAATAATTTGGATAATATTAAATTAAATAAAGAACACAGTATTTTCAAAATAAAATAAATTATTTTTATTTCAAAGACACCTTGGACAAAGAGGGGCAGAACATTTTTTTTACATGATAATTATGCAAATGATTTTCATACTCATAGTAACCACCGATTAATAAAAAAATGAAGGTACCAACTAAGAGAGGCCAGCGTTCACCCCATTCAAAGCATTGAAGGAGGAAAAAAAAAGCACTGAAGATAGTTTAAAAAGAATGCTATTTTATCCTCTGCCAGCAAAGGTAGAATGGAACAGAGCATACATGCTATTACCAATAAATTTTCCACAATTCTATACATTCAGAGATATTCTCACTAAAGTTGTGTGCTTCTATAATTACCAAATAATGACAACATCATTTACAGTTTTAAAAATACTTGTGAGGACTGAAATTCAAATGTGACTAATATATAACTATAAGTTAAAAAAAACAACCAAAAAAAAAATGAATACATCTGAAAAGGTTGGATTTAATTTAAGTAGTTACTCTGTAGGAGATGAGTATCTCAGATTAGATCTTCAGTCTAATAATATTAATAAATTTTCGACAATTTTGCATTCTTCAGCCAATTTAATTTTCTATTAAGTAGAAAATAAAACATTCAGAAAAAAAAAAATTTAACCCTTCACTGATTTACAAAACAAAATAAATCTCAACTGAGGAAAATGATGGAAGCAGATTTGTAAAAATTATTCTTCAAGTACAAGCTCTTATTTTTCTTTTCATCACTTAGAGCAGATTTAACTAAAAGCTTATAATTTAAAGTAAAGTATGATATTTTGCTACTTTAATTTTAACTTTAACTATATAAAATTAAAATTATGATCTGGGCCGTATTTTTGTGCTCTTTTTCTTTCCCCCAGTTTTAAAGAGTTTGTAATGTAAATAAAACAGCAAATGAAGTGAATGAAGTTGGTAAATTCTTATACTCAGTAAATAAGATTTTTTTTAATTGTGAAGCTACCGGTAAAACTACAGGCAAAAAGAGACAATCTCGACTAAAGTTCGACTCCTTAAAAATTAAGAGCAGCGATTAAAAAAAGTGCTTTCTGTGGATGTAACCCAAAAGGATAATGCATCTTTTCATTTTAACATGACAGTTATAAATTCAATTTCAGTTTTAGGGTGAAATTGTGATAAATTATCATGCAGAAAAGAAAAGGGTACCCTAGAAAGTAAATAGATTATAAAATACTTTTTACATGAAAACCAAAAACAAAAAAAATAGTATGAATTTTTAAAAAATACTGCTTTTCGATCAGATTGAATTTCTTCGAATATTACTCAGATCAATGGAAATGTTCTTGTGTTTTGACTTTGTTTCAAAGATGAAAAAAGAAGTTGTAATAAAAGTATGAAACTTCTCATTTGCCCTATTTGCATGTTTCATAGAATTTTTTTGAAGCTTGGTTATACCTTGTTTCCCATGGATTGGTTCCCATAAAACTCTGAAATCTTAAATGATATTACAAATGTATATATGTTTTATTGATTTTTTCAAAAGCCTGAGCATAGCCTTTTCAGATTCAAGGGTATTTAGAGTTTAGCTGATCAAAATGAGAAATCAGACATTACAATTATGAGAGACAGGTGGATCTATATAAAATTGTAAAATGGGTACATCATATTCAGCAAAGCTTCCTTGTTTTCCATCCTGCATAAAAAACTATCATCTATTTCACACTAAATTTTCAAACACTCTGCGTCTCATCTTTATAGATTGATTTTCAATAAATAATTAATCTTTTAAACTTCTCGCATTCAACAAATTATCTACCCACATCTGCTTCCTTGGATTATTTTAATTTCCTCATACTTCTTTTAACCTTTTTTTTTTTGCTTTTCTTAACCTTCTACAATTTGCCTTTAAGAAATTCTGAATTTGCCATTTTTTGTGGAGATTCATTCTTTTAACAACCTCCTTTTTTTCACTATTCTTCCAAAATCATTATGAATGACCATATATCTCCTGCACAGCAAATGTTATCCACAAATAAGTAACTTATCCAATTACTGAAATATTCATCTGGCCTTATTTAAATACAGACTAAAAATGTTTGGTCAAAAGAATCAGGAAGTTTACCCAAACCCTAACCTGAAACTATGCACAATTAGTAAAACCAAACAAGTTTAACTTCATGCGTTAGAATAAACTAAAATTCCCCATAAAAAAAGGAAACTCCTAACCTTTGGTGGTGAGAAAAACTCCATCTGAAATCCACTTTGCGTTTTCAGCAGTACAAGCCTTGTCTTTTCCCATCGTGACCTTCCTCTTGCATCCTCACCTGTCAAGACATTTACAATGCCTTCCTTGTGAATATCTTGATGAACACTTGTACTTCTATGTTTACTTTCTTTTTTGGATTTGTGTTTTGATCTAGATTGTGGCGAAGGTGGTTCTGTTCCATCCTCCCCAGTTGTACCCTGTTTAAACAGCTTTGATCTGCGAATACTTTTGAAAGAAAATCGTCTCAATATACCCTTGTTTGGTTTGCGCGATGGGCTCACACTTCTCTCTGGGCTATGCTCCCTTTCATAGTCACCTGCATGTGCATGATGAGTATGGTCATTACCGTTCTGAGGCACAATCTCTGATGACTGGGTTGGTACAGATTCTGCTGGACTTGCAGCACCGTGTGCTTCGGCCACTGAATTCACTTCCGTATGGTGATTGTTGATATTGTGAGCAGATGATCTTCGAAGTTCATAATCGAAAGACCGAAGGAAAAATTCGGTGAACTTTTTAGCATATTCATAAGGATCCCGAGTTCTTCCGACCGCGGGATTATTTCTATCAAAAGCAAGAAAACTTTGCAAAAAATTTTGGGCCGAATTGGAAGCTTGTTTTTCACAAAAATCAACAGTCATGCTTTCGCCTTCACCGTCACTACCAACTCCTGCCATCTAGATCGCTGTTGGGAATCTAGATCTAAAGCTAACAACAGCAAATATTTCAAACATTATTTAAGATGATGCATAATACTTTGCGTATCGCACTTTCATCCTTTCTTTCGAAGACACGTTCAGGCTGCTTCGGTGTTGTAAACAAACGGCCATTATTTTGAGGCACCAGTCAGACCCATTCTGTGATAAGTACTCAGCAATGCCCTGCTAAGCCGGCCTCTTTTTTAGTTCAAAGTCTGCCTGGATAGGCTTAGCTCGTCCAGGTGTAAACAAACGTAGGCACGGTACAACTATAGTCCGCCTTCTTAGAATAGATTGGGCGTAGTATGGACCTACGGCAAGACTAAGAAAGTTGTTTGTGAGAGCTAGCAATGAACCACAGACAGTGACGTACTGCATTCATAAGAGGCAAATTCCACGCATGCGCATTGCAAAGCTAAATTCAACATTTTTGTAATAGTGGGCCAGTTTCCCGTTACGTGCTCGTCAAAATAGGCCTATGTGCGAACTTTGGATTATGAATGATTACTGGAGACGACCACCTTTCCCCCCGCCTTAACATTACGAGATTGAGCTTGTTTGTTTGTAAATAGACAAAATGTCACATGATTCATCGTCAAGGTTAGAACACATAAATGATGTTCAAAACACTACACAGCTGACTTGTTTGCGAATAGATTCTTAGTTAGATTACTTTCTTAGTTTTCATAAACCTGAAAAAAATTACTTAGCTCTAAGGGTAGAGACAAAAAAGCAAAAGCAAACCAAAATTAATGAAAAAAATGAATAGAATAATTGATTGCCTCCCTTGTACACAGTATTCTCGCCTAGTCCAAACTCGTCCTTTTGAAGTCGTGAAACCGCTCATCTTCCTCCTATTACTTTTTTTTCCTGTCAGGGGTACTCGTTTAATCTTTGCTTCCACCAGTGTCATCTATAACAAGATTTTTTTTTTTTAACCATCGCCTCGACCATTATAAATACCAGCACAATCTCAACCACCACCACTGCCACTAACATGCTATGTGTGCGTGTGTGTTATCCATTTTTTCATTATTCTTTTTTCTTTTTTATTTTTTTATTTTTTTTTTTTTTGGGGGGGGGGGGCGGGATCTGTATGCTTTTAAACTGGAATTTGAAATAAGGGGGACCCTGCCCCCATCCCCACCCCAAAAAGAAAAAAAAAAGGAACAAACAAAAATTAAAATAAAAGAGGAGAAACAAAATAGTAAATGAAATGTTTTGTTTACAGCAACAGAGAGATAATCGTAGATTACAAAACTATTTTGAAATCAAACCTGTAAATTTAACTATGTCTGTACTGAAGTTGTTAAATCCAAAATGTTAACCTCTCTGGTCATTATGCGCTTCTCATCAAATCATTTTTCGTATTAATCATGTTCGTATTATTGAGCCTGTATGAACTTGAATACCCTCGAATAATTTTCGTCAACGTTTAAAGGCATTATCTTTTCCTTACATAGGTTTTAATTTATAACTTTTCGCCTGATGTTTGGATTTAGAAAGAAAAGAAGAAAGCACCTTAAGTTAATCAGGGTCTTTTATTTAACTGCACTCTATAATCCCTTACTACTGTGATGTATTTGTCTGGAGGCTTAATTTCCCTTTTCTAATGAACGTTTTTTGGTTTTTTTTTTTAATGTGGCACGTAATACACAAATTCCATTATTTTTTTTTTTTACTTTTAAAGTGTAGAGGGTAGTAACGATAATGTGTAGGAAGTAATTATTCATAATCACATGAAAGAAAATCCACCACTTTTATGCGTTCTTTGTAATATTCGCAAGTAGATTCAAGTAGTTTCTCAAGTGCAGATTTGTGCGAAAGTTGTACTTTGTCCATCAAGCCTGTGTTGGCCACAGATTTATACTGATGGCAGATACTTGATGCTTGGGATGTTTTTTTTTTTTGTTTTTTTTTTTTGTTTTTTGTTTTTTTTTTGGGGGGGGCGAGAGCGTGGATATCCCAATCGCCCTCCCGCCCCCCTTTCCTGCATATTTCTATCATATATCCCAGGAATCTATCACAATAATTCTTAGAAAATTTGTCTTTTAACCTTTGTAAGGCGCAAAAACTTTTCTCCAATATGTTCTTCCCCGGTCAAAGTCCTTAAAATTTCCTATTTTTAATGCTAGCACATAGATTAAGTAATTTGCCTTTACAGTTATTTCGGTAAGCTTTACTTTTTTCCCCTTATATCAATGTTATAGAACCATCTACAGAATGTGCGAAGGGGTTTGTTTGTTTGTTTTTTTCTTCACTATTAGTCTTTTTGATATAGTGTCCTCTTTCGTTTTGTTTGAATAAATTGATTTCCCTTTGTCTCTACCCTCCCTTCTATAAAATGTACAAAAGATTACAAAGATTCAATACAAGCGTCGTAAAGGTATGTGCGTGTGTGTGTGCATATATATATATATTCAAATAACACAGCTTGGTTTATCTCAAACATCTTTATTGTATATTTCTGATCATTCAAAACAGTTGAAATAAATGCCTGTTTTGATGTATCCACTAGACACTCGAAGCACTCAAAAGACATCAGCTGCTATCAACATGAGTTGGGTGGGAAATGGCTTTGGGCTTAAAATTGCTCCTGCTTGTTAAACTTTTATTTGACAAACTTCATTCGACGTCCCAATTATTAGTCCAAAATGTCCTTGAAGCGCTTGTGAGGAAAATAGTTGGACAAATCCTGATATCGTCTTTTCCTCTTTTCTGGGTGCTACTTGTCAGATTGTGAACATTGGGAGATACCTTTAGTTACTTTTTTCCTCATTTGCTTCCTTTCTCTGTATTTTTTTCTCAAGCTTACGAGTTTGTTTGTTTTGTTTTGTTTTGTTTTGTTTTGTTTTTTGCCTCGAAGGCCTGTCTGTTCAGCAGAATAATCTCTGAAGTAAGTTGCTCAAACACAAAAATTTCCATCGAAGTTTGCCCACCATCGACTATTGACTATTGCCAGTGTCATAGTAGGCTGACAGAAATAAAGGGATTGATGGATTTTGTCTCTGATGGTCAGGAATTGCTGTGATCTGTTTACCTCGTAAAAATATCGATATCAAGCTTTTAACAACAAGAAAATGGTGGAGTCTGTCCACCTGTACAATAATTATATCCATATCACGTCTTTAATGAAAAGAGATAGGTAAAGTCTACCCACCTCAAAATGGTGTAGACTAAATATCAAATCAAGCCTTTGCAGATAAGAGAATGGTGGAGTCTGTTCATCTAAAAAAATACAGAGATCAAGCTTTAAATGACAAGAGATAGATAGAGCCTGTTCACCTTAAGATGGTGTAAATATCAAATCAAGCATTTTGAAGAAAAGAGATTGGTGCAGTCGGTCCCCAACAAGCCTTTCACAATAAGAAATTGTTGGAGTCCACCTTTTGCTCAAACTAGAATGATTATCAAGCCTTTGACAATAAGAACTTGTTGGAGTCCACCTTTTGCTCAAACTAGAATGATTATCAAGCCTTTGACAATAAGAAATTGTTGGAGTCCACCTTTTGCTCAAACTAGAATGATTATCAAGCCTTTGACAATAAGAAATTGTTGGAGTCTACCTTTTGCTCAAACTAGAATGGTTATCAAGCCTTTGGCAATAAGAAATTGTTGGAGTCCACCTTTTGCTCAAACTAGAATGATTATCAAGCCTTTGACAATAAGAACTTGTTGGAGTCCACCTTTTGCTCAAACTAGAATGGTTATCAAGCCTTTTACGACAAGAGATACGTGTAGTCTCTCAAGAGACTATTTCTATAAGATAAGATAAGATAAGATAAGATTTATTTTGTTCATCCCTCTTGGGGAAGTTCAAAATTGACATGCCCAATAAAATAAAAAGTTATAAATACATACTATAAAAATTCATGTGTATAAATAAATAAATAAATAGATATTTGATAAATATATATATATATATATATATATATATATATATATATATATATATATATATATATATATAAATATTTACCTTGTAAAGATAACAATTAATAAATAGAGTATTTAATAATGGTATTATTATTTTAAAATCACATCTAAAAGATTTGCAACTCAAGTAGGCATTTCATAGGAAGACAAGAAAAGAAAAATGAGAAGGAGAATGATTGCAGTTACAAGAACAGCAGCAGTATCAACCACAGCAAAGGTAACAAGAACAGAACAATAACAGCAATAGGAGCAGCAGCAGTAGTAGTACTAGTAGTAGCAGCAGCAGCAGCAGCAGCAGTAGGAGTAGTAGTAGTAGTAGTAGTAGTAGTAGTAGTAGTAGTAGTAGTAGTAGTAGTAGTAGTAGTAGTAGTAGTAGTAGTAGTAGTAGTAGTAGTAGTAGTAGTAGTTGAAGGAAGAGGAGGAGAAGGAGGAGGAGGAGGAAGAAGAAGAGGAAGAGTTGTAACAAGGACAATGGTGATTTTTGCAGCAAAGATAATAACAGTATGGTAAAGATAATGATTATATAGCTGAGATATTCTTGTGTAATTAAAGAAATGTGGGAGAGGAGTATCTGAAAGAGAGAGAGAGAGAGAGAGAGAGAGAGAGAGAGAGAGAGAGAGAGAGAGAGAGAGAGAGAGAGAGAGAGAGAGAGACAGAGACAGAGACAGAGACAGAGAGACAGAGACAGAGAGACAGAGACAGAGACAGAGAGACAGAGACAGAGACAGAGAGACAGAGACAGAGACAGAGTGAGAGAGACAGAGAGAGAGAGAGAGAGAGAGAGAGAGAGAGAGAGAGAGAGAGAGAGAGAGAGAGAGAGAGAGAGAGAGAGAGAGAGAGAGAGAGAGAGAGAGAGAGAGAGAGAGAGAGAGGATAATTTTCTAGTTTGACTCTTTTTTATTCCCCGCGACTGTGATCACATGATCAAACTAACAAGATGGCCGACGGTAAGTGAACAGCAGTAGGCATAGGTGTAAACTAGATCTAGGCCTGTTCATAGGAGGCCGTGGTTTGTTTCACTTTTCGTGGGGGTGTTTTCAGTGGTGCGAAAGCATCAGTGAAAACAGTTTTAAAATTTAAAATGAGAATTGAACGACGAGGATCAGTTGAATTTGATATCTAGATTTAGATCTAAAGACTGAGCATCTCCGTTTCATTCTTATCAGAACCCAGATAAGATAGGCCTAATAGATTTAGATTAGATCTAATTTATTTATTCACGTTTTTTAATGTAAGGACTGAAGGCTTTGATTCGAACCTATCATCTATGTAGGGCTACAGAATGGATCAACCATTTATCGAGGGTAAATCCTTTATCATTCCAAGTTTTATGTTGCCTTACAATCTATGACTATGTAATATAATTCTCAAAAGTAAACATTCAGATATCTAGATTCTAACTCAAGCAAAATTTGGTTCCAGTGCAACTGTTTATTAGCATTATTAATTTTAGTATCATTATTCAATCAATTTAATTATTAAAAAAAATATTGTAGGCAGTTTTGTATGAAGTAAATCTTGGTAATAGTCAGATCTGTCTAAATTCAGAATTTTCAGACTAGTGAAACTGAAAATCTTTTTTTGTAATCATCATTTAGATCTTAGCATTAACCCAAAAGAGCTACTCTCTTAATCTAGTCTCTGTTTCTTGCAATAGATGTATTACATTTTGTAATCTAGCTGTGAACAGGATATTATGAAAATAGTCGTTCGATTGACTGTGAAAGAATTAAAAACTTGTGTGTAACAAGATTCTTTAATGTGTGCTTCTAAATCTTAGCAGGCTCTGCTTTTACATTAGGCTGTAAAACTTGAAGAAAATGAATTATTTTGAAACATTTTTTCAGTTGGTTTCAGAATCTTTTGCTGAATATTTATTTCCTTTAAAAAAGTACTTTAATTAATCAAATTACAAAATATAAAGTTTTGACCCATAGGAAATTTTATTCTTTGCACTTGAAGTGTGTAATTTGTAACCTAATTAGATCAAACTAGTTTGTTACTTTACGGGTTAGTGACTTTTTTTTCTTATTTAGAGCCAATCCTAGTCCAACTTGCTTTTGCCACTTTCATTTCTTGTAAAAACTTATCATTTCTCTTCTAAGTTTAAGCAGACTAGATAGTATTTCTTAAACGTCCTTCACGTTAGCCCTATTTCTGAAACAAATGCATCTTCCTCAACTTTCGTAAATTTTTGTTTCAAAATTGTCCCAAGCAGATGAAGTTTCCAAACTACAAAGTCACTTGAGCCTGTTGAGAGAGGAATATGTGAAACTCCAGAACAAATTGGCCAACACAGAACGCAAATGTCAGGTGGCACTGGCTCAGGCTGGGGTGAATGGGGAGACCCAGGATGGATTTGTATCTCGCCTTCTTAAATTTATTGCTGATCTCTTTGACAAAGAACAATATAGGTATATGTCTCCTATAGTTAAACTCTTGTTTCTAAGCATTTCTCTTAAAAGTAAAACATTAGCCTCTTTTTTTTTTTGCCTGTGTTTTTTTCCAATTTTGCCGCTTTGTTTAGTACAATATTTTTGTTTGTTAGTAATAATATTTTTGATAGTCTTAGAAATAATACTATGCTTGAAAAAATATGATTACATTTTGATATTAGTATATATATATAGTCATTCATCTTTGCTTTGTTTAGTACAATATTTTTTAGATAGTGATAGCATTTTTGACAATCTTTGAACTGCTGGGCACATCAGTTGTCACCTGCAGACCAAAATGGTTTGTGCCAAGTTCTCAAACTATTTTGCGAATGTTTAGTGCCCTGAAAATATTTTTTAACTATAAATCAATAAACCAATATAGGTACAGATAAGAGAAGAGAGGAAGCTCAAAAAGATTTAAGGTTTTTTTTATATTATTTACTTTTTTAAAAACTTTTTATTCGTTAGTTATGGTATTAACAAAGAAGGTTAACTATGACTTCTCTTGTCCTCTGTACCTTTTCCGTTCTGTAAATTGTCGCCTACAAATTAAATCATAGCACCATTAGTCATGTTTATTTTTGTTAAAGAATTATTGTACAAATTTTTTTTTTTTACAAGTGACTTAATCATCCAGCTGGAAGGTCAACAAGATGTTAAGGCCCACAAATTCATCCTGTCAGCTCGTAGCGACCACTGGGGTGTGCCAGATCTCTCACTCATCTCTGTTCTCGACTTTACAGGTAAGGTAATCGTAACGTGTACCTGCTGCAGGCTCCTAGATCAAGTTTTTCTCTTGTTTCTGACTTTTACAATCTTTCTGGGCAATTTGCATTTTAGAGCCTCAACTGAGATATGTAGAAGAGAAATGCAATGCTTATTTTCATCCTGAGAGGTAGTGATCAAGCACAGTGTTTTTTACATCTTTGTAGTATCCAAGATGGTAAGACTTCATCAATCCATAAAATAAGGCTGGTTACATGGCGCTGGACGCCACTACCAAATAACTCAAGATAGGCTTTAAATCATGCATCCCCATACTGTCAGGCCAACTCTTTACCAACTTTGCTATCAGGTACTTCCCCGGTAATTTATATCTTTAACTACTAATCATAAAATTCAGTGACCAGTTTTGATGCTTGTAAAATCTTAATATAATAAAATTGCTTTTTATATGGCAAAATAAGAAACAGATTTCCTTGCAATATTATAAGAGGAATTAAAATAAAAGAAACACATACTTTGTCCCATGATTGTCTTATGATTTAATTGATTAATCTCCAAGTACCGTAATTATAATTAATTTTAAGATTGCTGAGCGCTGAGAGTATTGAAATTACTATAACTTTGTTCTCCATTTTCTTTAAATACAGATTTCATTATTAATTGAAGAAAGTCTCAAGATGAGCTTCTTTAAATTGTTTCATATTCTCATAATTACGATATTTCAGATATTCAACACGATGTGGCCTATTCACTGATTCGTTGGATATACACAAATGAGATCAACATCAAGGCTCATGACTCGTTCCTCTTAGAGCTCCTTAGAGCTGCAACAAGATTCAAGCTTGAGGAACTTAGAAAAAGGTAGGCATGAAAACCACCTTTACTGCATATGAAAACCACCTTTACTGCATATAGGTAATCAATTAAAGAAAATAAAATATCCGATTAATCCTGGGAGAGTATCAGATTTAAACTTGCGAGAATATCAGATGTTGTCCAACAAAAAAAAATTTCTAAAGCTAAATTAACATGCTAAGAATGGGCATTACCTATAAATGGTCAAAGGCAATAACGGTTAGCCAAATTTTTTAAAACCTTATTTTGAACTTGATTATTATTACTTGTGTCTCAATTTTATTTTAACTTTAAACATGTTCAAAAGTACATCAGGAATGTTTCTCAACATACTTCAATTGTCTTATATACCTTAGTTGTGAAATGCCAATTTTTTTCTTGACCCATTGGTTCATGATTTCTTTCTACCTCTGTAGGTGTGAAAATGGTCTCATGTCATTTGTGAACATGAAGAACTGCATCAAGTTTTACCAAACTGCAGAGGAGATGCAGGCTGAAGTGTTGAAAAGTCATTGCTCAGAACTAATATCAAACCACTGGGTGAGTTAAGATGATATTAACAACAATAAGGATTTCTTTAATTGAGTTCATCCACTTCTAAGGGTACATCAAATTAAGTTTCTGTGATAGATAGGCCTAAGATAGAAAGATCAGATTAGAAAAAATTTCCCTGGTGGTGTTTTCATTCAAAGGTCTGTGAATAAATGCCCTTCCCATTTTAATGGCTTTGGTTTTCCAACAAATTTAAGTAAATAAAGTGTTAGAAATTAATAGTCTTAAAGATTATGTTCACGTTACTGTGAACAGTTTAATATATTCCTGTGTTAATGTTCTATCACCAATGAAATAAGAAATATCTGGTCACTGTCTAGTTTTGACACTTGCCTCACATCTGCAGGAACTTATAGTTTGGACGAATATGCCTTGCCGAGTCTCTCATGGTTAAATGAAGTCTCATATCATTTGTAGTAGATGTGCAGATTCTTTCTTTTTTTTTTTTTCAAATTTAGCATGATTGGCATGGAATTTATAACCTAAGTTTGTCCACGTTTTTTTTTTTTTAAAAATTGAAATAAATAAATTTGTTAATTTTTTTTGCTTCAGCTTGCAGTCTATAAGTGACTCATTTTGAGTATTTTTCCCCCCCTCTTTTATTACATTTACAGAATGAATTCACCAGTGAGGATTTTGCCAGTATGCCAGCACCTCTTCTTTATGGAATGTTCAAAGCCAAAACAGAGTATCCTCTTCATACAGCTATACGAACGGAAAGGGAGGATGTTGTCTTTTTGTATCTCATAGAATATGATTCTGAGGTAATCAGACCTGTAAATTTAAATTCCATTTCAAATTGTGTATGCAATGACTTTGCTTTAGTCTTATTCTCCGCCTGAAGTGAAATAACTCAGTACTTTTTTTTTCTAACATATCCTTCCTTGTAACGGATGAAAACTCTATCAATAATCCAAGCAGTCTTGATTTTCAAATGGATCATTCAGATTCAAAATAGAAGTGTGTTGATTTTAATCATTGAAACTGATTTTTGTCTTTTAAAACTACATGCAGAAAAAATTAAAATATATTCCACAATTGCCCAACATTGATCCTGGTTAAACAAATGCTCTTTAATCTGTTAAAATAAATGTACCAAACATTATTAGAGAATCTTGAAAATTAACTGAAGATCTTTGATAACTTTAAATATTTTGGACATCTCAAGAGACCTGAATAAGTTTTCTTTAGCATTGGTCTAAGCCTTTGACTACAATTTTCAGCTTTCAGTGAAAGTCAATGAGGTGGATAACAAGGGTGACCTTCCGTTGGACCTTGCTCTCAAGTCTCAACAGCGTAGCATGGCTCTGAACCTAGTCTCCAACAAAGCAGATGTGAACCGTAAAGACAACGCTGGCAGGTGTCTGCTCCACAAGGCTATTCAAAGAGGTAGACCTGCTCCACTTTAATTGTCATCCTCAGTTTGCTTTCTCTCCTCCATACATCTCGTTGTTCATTTGATATTTGTTATTTTTCGTGAACCCAGCACATCTAACCACATATATTTTAACTATGTATGTTATAAGAAAAGCTCCAATTATTGTTTTAAGCTCAGAAATGTCTTTTATCTATGTTCAAAGAGCATTTGGATCTTTTATTACATTAAGGATTAGACCATAGAATAACATATATCACGTAACAATCACGAACAGATTTTTGTGTAATAATTATGGTATCATATTTCTATGAAACAATTTGTTGTAAGTTACGGTTCACACTGTACAAACACAAGTATTCTTTGCCCAGTCCAAAAGCTTACTGGCTGTGGTAATAGCGCAGTTCTCCTACCTACCTGCAGGTCATAATGAAAAAAAAGGACTGGTGTTAAGATTTATATATGATTTAAATGTAATATTTGTAATATTATGTTCTGATTTAGATAATTTTATTTCTTGCTCTCCTGGTCAAAGGGGACGAAGCCTCTGCTGAATTTCTGATCAACAACAAATGTGATGTGAATATTGTGACCCACTTGGATAAAGAGACGCCCCTACACAGAGTGGCCAGCTTTGATCCTAAGGTATGAGGCAAAGGAGGGGGGAAATCTAACGCAATAAAGACTGTAAAATAGAGGTGACATAAATTGTAGCTTCAAAAATAAGTAGAAAGGGAATATTTTTTTTTTATATAATAAGGCAAGGTGAAGGAAATAAGGGGAAAAAAAGTTAAAACTTTAGGGCTAAATTGAAATAGAGCTGATAGAAAAATTTACAGCTTCCAAGTGAATACTAGGCTTTTTTGTTTTAAAGGTTTGAATTGTGTATGAAAAATGATTGCACAAAAAAGTTGATCTTAATTCCTTAATACTTTCACTTCTGTAGTAAAGGCAAGAAAACAAACCTAAAGTAGTCTCATGATTTTACATAGACAATTCTAATCAAGTGAAATATTGTGAGTTATTCGTAAAAAGTTAGGAGGAAAGGGTTGAAGCTAAGAATTTAAGTATTCAAGTAAAGCTTGTACGTGCAATATTAATGTCTTGTAACCTTTACAGATGAATCAAACATGGCAATATTTAATTTGGTAAAAAGTCATTTCAGAGCAAAGAAATTTATCTCTGACTTGCAAACTCGGAGATGAGGAAAATTTTTCTTTTTTTTTTCCAAAGCCTGCTTTACTCTTAAATTTGAAAGCAGAGCTTTTTTTTTTACTGCATCTAAATCAAAACCCTTTATAAATTCTTTAGCAATTCACACTGTTTCATTTCATATCATGAAAAAGATATTTGCAACTTTTTATTCATGTCCGACTGTCGGTTAAAGGTTCTGTAAGTGTAATCACATGTTTCAGCTAATATAAGGAAATTAGGAAGCAAATTTTTTTTTTAATCTGTTTTTGTTTTTATGCTTTTTAAGCTCACTGAGAAGTCGATAATGGAGGGAATGACAAGGATTGCCAAACTTTTGCTCCAACATGGTGCAGACATTAACACTCAGGACGAAACAGGGAGGTAAGGGAAAGGTAGATAGTAAGATTGAGAGACAAGAGTGAGAAAGAAAAAAAGATAGGGAGAGGCAGAGAGAGAGAGAGAGAGAGAGAGAGAGAGAGAGAGAGAGAGAGAGAGAGAGAGAGAGAGAGAGAGAGAGAGAGAGAGAGAGAGAGAGAGGGAGGGAGGGAGGGGGAGAGAGAGAGAGAGAGAGAGAGAGAGAGAGAGAGAGAGAGAGAGAGAGAGAGGGAGGGAGTGAGTGTGTGTGTGTGTGTGTGTGTGTGCATCCTTGACTCAAAATAGAAAACAAAATTTGCATTTCTTTTTACCTGATCTGTGCAGGCTTATTAAACTTCTTATTTTTGAGTTTGAAATAAACCCTGACATACCAACTACATGTACTAGGCTACTTCTGGCAGGGTAAGATTCTCTTGTTGGTACTATCTGGACTTATATCTGTTTGGAAAATATGGCTTTATGGTAATGCGTATTGATTATGATAAGAGGATTGCAACTGTGTGAAGATAAATTAAAAATCTTGTGTTTTTTTCCAGCACACCTCTGCACAATTCCATCATAAGCAATAATGAAGATGTGTTTAAAGCTCTCTTAGAGTCAGGCAAAGTGAATCTGGAGATTAAAAACTCTGAGGGTTATACACCTCTTTGGCTAGCTCTTCAACAGCAGGTAATCGGAGGCTGAGAGAGAGAGAGAGAGAGAGAGAGAGAGAGAGAGAGAGAGAGAGAGAGAGAGAGAGAGAGAGAGACAGAGAGAGACAGAGAAAGAGACAGACAGACAAACAGAAGGGCTGTAATGATGTGATTGCTAAAAAAAAAAAGAGATGGAGGAGATCTAGTAAATGCTGATGGGTGTTTCACTGGAGATTTTATTAAAACCATGGAAAACTTCTAGCTATGGTTCCTTTATTTTTTAGAGAATGAGTTGGAAAAACTGATTTTGAGCTAGCTTTAATTTGGCACTTGATTCAGACGCACAGTATTGCAAAATCAATTTTTTTTTTGTTTTCCCTCCTAACTTCTTTGATAAATTTGAAAACCTGCAGGCAGAGAGCCCCACAGAGGACGACTCCGGCCAGAATGGGCCTGTATACGGTGAGAACAGTCTGGCCGCACAGCTGATTCGTGGTGGAGCTTCGCCTGATGCCGTTGAGCCTGAGTCAGGAAACAGCCTCCTACACATGGCTGCCAGGAACAGCTACCAGGCTGCGGCCATCTTTCTAGCGCAGCATGGAGCCACTGTCAGTCACTCAAATTTCAAGGTATAAATTCAAACAGGTGTGCTAGGTATTGAGTAATTTTCCTCTCAAGATTTTTTCTAAGTAAAGTTTTGAAATGTGTATAGCAGTTGGTTTTGATTGGAAGCGGTAGTGGTAATGACCTGAATGTTAAATGAGAGTTCATCCCAGAAACCATTAAATTGATTCAAATTACTGGACGGTATCCTAATATTTACTCTTATGACGTAATATCAGTGGGATGTTAATGGCCATAATCGGGCATCTAACTTTTTTCTCTACTCAGTTTCTATCACACCATTGAATCAGCAATGGTAAAATTTTGAGACACCTCGCAACACATTACTTTTATAGGTTAATGATGAGTTGAAGACTTCTTGAAATTTTGTGAAGCTGTGGCTTCTATGAAAATTTAGGCCTTTAAGACTCTTAAGAGATTTTTGAGTACTGGTATGCAGTGAAAGTAACTGGTTTTGTTACGATTGAAGTGTTAGATTTCTATTTCTTTATGAAACCATCTGCAGCCAGTACGATCCTGTTTTGTGTTCAAGTTTCAGATAACTTATAAATTGTATAAATATTTATTTAAATTAAGGAAATTAGCAATGAGCTAAAATTTCTTAACTTTTTATTTTTTTTTGTATTTGTTTGATCTTTTAATTTTGTCAGGGTGAAACCCCATTGCATGTGGCATGTGATGCTGGTCTCACAGACCTGGTGCGAGTGCTCCTAGATTCTGGTGCCAATCCAAACGCTCAAACACTACGGCTTCCGAACTCTGCAGCCAGTATAGCTGCACTCGGAATGGACAACAGCAAAGCCCAGGTTTTCCAGCAGACGCCACTCCATTTAGCCCTGTTCAAGGGATATCACTCTATAGTGCAAATCTTCCTGGATGTGAAAGGTATTTTTTTATATCCTTAAAATGCTTCATTATTTGATAACTTAAGATGTCAGTTTTCAACTGAAGAAAGAAATTTCAAGAAGTGGAAAGCTAAAAGGGTACTGTGACTTGCAAGTGGCTCAATATGTCGAAGATTCACTAAAAACACAAGGAAATTATTTACCTAAAAAAATTTCAGACGCTGAAGCTTCTGGATTATTCTGAGCTGATAGAAGGACTTTGCAATAGAACAAAAATATTGATAGTAATCTCTGCTAATTTTAGAGTTAATTGGCCATCACAAACTTTGAAATGAATCATTGAACTTTGCTTAAAATCTGTGATATTTAGATTAGGGCCAATATCTTCATAGTTTTGAAAATGAAAAGGACTTAAGAGTTAATCCATTTCCAAGCAAAAGAAAATGCATCTATTTTTTTTCCACAGCACAACTATCTAAAAGCCCCAGTAGTGCTGGTGGACGCATTCTACCTAACTTTAATGTGAAAGACTCTGAAGGCCAGACAGTGTTGGGCTTGGCCCTCTGGAACCACATGCTTGATATGGCGGATCAGCTTATCAAATGTGGGGCCAATATCAACGAGAAGAACGCTGAGGGTATGACCTTGCTACATCAGGTCAGTAATTTGAGCTAGCTGCTTGATCCCTTGTTGGCTCTGCTGATAAAAAAAAAAACTCATAGGAACAGCCAGAAAGAAAAGGCTTTCTGTATGATTCCAATAGAATGTGTCTTTCCTAAACATTCCGTAACTTTTGACCAACTTTGTTTTTTTCACTTTTTTTTTTTTGGTTTTAAATTCTTGCATCTTGGCACAAGGTTAGTTTAGGTAAATAAGCTCCTTTTTTTGTTGGAAATTGTTTAGCAATTAATACTTGTCACCTGAATGAGGGATCAGGTTCAGGAATCCTGTATCAGCCAGTTGCAATATTTCCTGACCTCATTCAAATGCAAAATAAATGTCCTGCTATAGGCAGTGAGAGATCTTGTCAGTTTCCTAGGATGTAGCATTGTCTCTGATATCTGCTCCTCTGTGAGTTCAAAAAGGTGTCTTGGTTGGTAATGCTTTGTCAGGGAACCTTGTGTAAAGCTTTTGAAAGCTTTAACTGGAAAATGCTCTGTGTAAAAATATTCACTTACTTGATCTCTTGCATTTCTATTCCAGGCCATAGAGTCTCAGGACTCTAACAGCGCGCTGTTTCTGATGGACCATTTTGCAGATCTGGAGTCAGTGTGAGTCTCTGAATTAGAATTCTATGATGAAGGTCTATCTGACAGGATTTATTATGTAACAATCATTAAGACCTATCTAATGGCAGGCTTGTAAGTCTGTGTATATTTGATAACTGTCATAAATATTTATCTGATGGCTGCATTGTGAGTGCATCGGTTCTTATTATTTATCATAAAGATTTAGTGAAAGACCAGCCCGTATGTGCTAGACTACACAAGTTACAGTTCAGGGAAAGTATTTCAAAATAATATTTAAAAAAAAATAATTTGGATCTTTCAATTCAGTGCTTTATGTGCAAGAGGTTATAAAAACAAATAAATCATATTTGTATCTGCTAGCTCCAGATTCATTTCTTTCCCATCATTGAGAATAAATTTTAATTTATATTTACAAAAATATATATATATATCTCTTGAACTTGTAAAGTAAGGACAGAAAGCAAGGGATAAAAAAGCAGTTTGTAAGTGAGGAATCATGCTTTTGTGAATTGGGTCAACAATTTTGTGTTGGAAAAATAAGTTGTTACTTTTGCAACCATGACGCAGGGAAACCTGAACATGTAAGTTTGGATCCTGATTTCATTCAGAACTTCATTGTAGTTTTTTTTCTAAGTCCAAATCATATAGATGAAAACAAAATGTTTTTGCATTGTAAAATAGCTTGGCTTCTACCCAATATCCACAACAAATGTACATGTCTCCTTGTTATGGTCAGATCTCCTGAGGGCCATACGGTGATCCAGCATGCCATCAGCCGACACCTACCTCAGGTGGTGGAAGCTCTGTGTGAGCGAGGAGTCAATAAGGACACAACAGATGCGGAGGGAAACTGTCCACTCTGGCAAGCGCTTGACTCAGGCCAGGAGGATATAGCTAAAACTTTGGTCAGTGCGAAAGTTTTCAACAACATATGTTTGAGATGTTGAAATTAAGCTGGTCTTGAGGCGGAAGGCAACGAATACTCTGTATTATATCAGCAATTGATTTATTTTCATACAAATTAAGATAGAGCGCTCAACAGGCAGACAGATGTAGTGGAGAATGAAAGGGAGGCAGACCATTGGCTTATAAATTGTATAAAAAATTATAGAACCTCAAGTTTAGGTAATCATCAGCTGTGATATGAACTGAATTCCCACAAAGGGCAAGTATTTTGGAGATGTTTTCACTTTGAAACCTATAGCTAATTCTAACCTCTTCTGAGGACTACCTAAAACTTAAGCTCTATAATGCTTAGAAGATAATAGAAATGCCATCAGAGCATTATTCATGCATGATAAATTGAGATTCAATCAATATATAAAAATAATAACTTGAAGCTGTTTCTATTACAACCTCCTTTGCATATTTCTTACTGTATGTTTTTTTTTCCATTCTCAGTCGGTTTCTATGTCTGTATTTCTACACGTGTTTCTCAAAAACATGATAATCTAATTTTTATAAAAATTAGTAATCTGTGCACTAATTTGCACATTATGTTCTAGCACTTGAGTGAATGCTTTGTAATGTTATTCTCATATGGTCTGTTTTCATCAGATGCTTGAAGATTACACTTTGAAATTGTTTTTTGTATTAGCTATCCCATTAAGCATAAAATGGATAATTTGCATACTTTTATTTTATTTAATTCCTTTTTATTTTTTACTGATACAGCTTTTCATGACCTACCATGCTCTCCTCTCCAGGTAAAATCTGGGTGCGATGTAAACTTGTGGATGCCTTCATCAGAGGGTTACTATCACACTCTTCTCCACCGCGCTCTAGACCAGAACAACGAGTCGATAGCATGCTTCCTCATTAGGAGGTTAGGCATCATAGCTTAAGGCACCCCATTCCAGACATTGTATTCCTTATCGCTAGCTTGCTTGAATGAAAAACATAAAAAATATTCAGCAACTAAGTATGCTCATTTTGTAAAGTTCGTTCACCCATGTTCATCAAGTCAAGTCATGCATAAATGAGCAAAATTTTAGATGCAGCTGATATGTAAAAATTTTGAACTTTGGGGGATACAAAGTTTTGTGATTCTTGATCAATAAATTTAGAAAAAAAGAGATAGTACTATAGAGACATTTTTGATGTAAGCAGTAGAATTGCATTTGTAAGTTGGATAAGCTACCAATATATTTGTTATTTTTGTAACTATAGATATTTTTGTAAAACTTCATTTTCATCATATTTTTATGTGTCCGTGATATCAGTGCAATCATCATCAAGATATATATCACCTTTTTCTCCTCTGCAGTGGATGTGATAAAAACAGTCCGAGGAGACCAGGGCCTAGTGGAGAAGGTGGTGACGAAGGGAGGTAAGTGAAGTTTTTGTTTATTATGGCTTGTCCAAACTCTCCTGTGTGGTTCGAAACTGTTACATGTCCCTAAAGGTCAAATTTTCCACATTGCAGTTTTGCATACATTCCTGAATTTTTGAATTTGCATATATAGAAATTTAGCCACTTGCAATATCAAAACTATATTTTTTGAAATTTGGGGAAATTTTATTCAACCCTCAAAGAGCTTTGGAAATAAGATATCACATTAGCAGTTTCCATAATTTGGTAGATATTTTAAGTAACACAACCCTGATTTGGTAGATATTAAAAATAACACAAATCATGATTGGAGGTCTATATTTTGATACAACAATGTTATCGCAAATTAAACATTTCATGTAAAGAAATAAGTGAAAAAGTTGTCAAAGCTGGTTGTTTTACATTAACAGCCAGTTAAGATAAGTGTTTGAAGATGGTTGTACAGAGTGATACTTTTATGAACATAGTAGTGCAGAACTCTATTTTTAAATTTGAACCAAGTACATGCCTTTGACTCTGTATCTTCAGTGTGGAGCGTGGTAGACTATTTTAAGGTTCCTTTTACCTTATTTTATAGGTAGGGTACATTGACTTGCCATTGTCAGAACATTTTTGTTTTTTTTTTAGTTTGTATTAGTTCATTCTATGCTAATAGGTGAACTAAGTGATTATCTTCCATGTGAAGTGGTATGCTTTTTCTTTGATTTACTATTTTAGATTGTGATTGGTTTTAAACAAGTTCTTAACTAGTTCAGCTGAACAAATTGAAAAAAAAATTCTCTCCATTGGAAAACTTTGCAGATGCTATTAAACGAGAAAAAAGCTTTTCCGTCAGTTTTTTTTGTTTTTTTTTTTTATTTTTTCACTTTCGTATCAATATAATTTTGATGCTTAGGTCACAAACAAGTGTACTCGATCAATCTCCATATCTCAAGGTCCAAGGTATATTTTGTAACCTGTTTTGCTCTACTCCTCTGCACTTAGCCTGTTGCTAGGATATTGTTTCTCTGTAAACCTTATATCTTTCTACCTCTCGATTCTGCAGAGATCTCCAGACTCCTCTCCACATGGCTTGTAGCTGGGGTCTTGAGCTGACAGTCCAGTGCCTGATGGAGCTGAACGCTGATGTGAATGCACAGGTGACCACAGAAGCCTGTGTTATTTTTGACTGAGTGCCCGTCTATGTAATGACTGTCTAACTTTCTGTCTTGCTATACAAATGTTGCTTTCTCTGTATTTTTTTTTTCATTTCACTCCTTCTCCCACTCCCCCCACTACGACTCTCTCTCTCTCTCTCTCTCTCTCTCTCTCTCTCTCTCTCTCTCTCTCTCTCTCTCTCTCTCTCTCTCTCTCTCTCTCTCTCTCTCTCTCTCTCTCTCTCTCTCTCTCTCTCTCTCTCTCTCTCTCTCACTCTCTCCCCCCTCCCCCCATCTGTCTGTCTGTCTCTCTCTCATATATCATAAGCTTTGTTATTCTTTCTTTCAAAAATTCTCACAAATGGCTATACTCTTTATATTTTTTAGTATGATTCCCCAAACATATTATGCAGCCCATATGTCACATTTATGCAGGCGTATCAATTTAATTCATAATTATGATATTTAGCTCACAATGCCACACACATTTAAAAAGAATTATTCTGGCTCCATTCTCTTATGCAGGATGCAGATGGCAAAGCCCCAATCCATGTGGCCATAGAGAACCAGTTTCCTGTGGTAATATCTCTACTGCTCTCCCACCCGGCTCTACTTCTCAACGTGCGTGACAAAAAGGGCCACTCACCATTTGCTGCGGCTATGATCATGAAGGACAACAAGGCGGCTCAGGCCATCCTCAACCGCGAGCCCACAGCAGCTGAACAGGTCTGGCCAAAAATAAAAAAAATTTTTTTTTCAATTTTTTTTTGTCATGTGTGTTTGTCAAGGAGAAAAGGTTATGATTTTAGATGTGGAAGATCCATGAGCGATTTTTTTTTATTTATTTATTTACCTACTATACATGCAGATCCCTTGACCTAGGTGATCTTACTAGAGATTAACATTCCAAAATTGTTCAAGTCTTCAAGAGATCTGTTTTCTTGAACATGTCAAGAAAGATTGGGATGAATGTAATTGTATTTGCATTGTGAGGAAAGGGTCTGCTAGATTTTTGGAATGTATGGCTATAACTCTTTGTGTTTTCCTTCATTATTCCAACCTAATGTTTCTGCTTGCAGGTGGACAACAGGGGACGTAACTTCCTGCACACTGCTATCCAGGCCAAGGATATTGAAAGTGTGCTTTTCCTTATGAGTGTCCAAGCAGACCTGAACTCTCGCACCCAAGACAGTCAAAACCTAACACCTTTACATCTGGCCGTGCTTGCGGGCTCTGAGATAATGGTCAGAAATCTGGTGAGCATTAAAACTACAACAATTAAGTTGACATTGCGGCTGTCAGCTGTGAAGTTCTTTCAAAATATGAAAGATCTTAAGACCATCATAAACTGAGTACAGCAAAATAGGGTGATTTTCCTTATTTTGAAAAAGATTTTTATCTGTTATGATTTTGTTTTTGTCTCCTCTTCCGACATAATTTAGGAATTCAAAACAATTGAAAGAGGTGATTTTCAACACATGATTTGCATGGATCATATAATAGTGAGAGGGAAAATGTACTGGATTAGATTAGAAATTATTTTGCACTGGTCCAAATGAGTTTCAAATTGTGTGTTGGCACATTAACACTTTTATTAGACCAGCACATTTTTTTTTCAACTGAGAGGTGAAAAGTACAAATTCCAGTAATTAAAGGAAAGATAGATTTGTAAGGTCTTTTGAAATACCCCCTGATAGTATTAAAAGAAAAATATATCTACTCTCAAACCATGTCCCTCCATGGGACAAAATTCCTGTCAACAAACACATAAGGGCTGATGGGGTGACATTTATACTTAGTCGTTCAGTCGCTCTTCTCCTTTGTCAACTTGGTCAAAATCTAGTGAACTTGATCGAGAGAAAAGACCTTGCGTTGGAATCCTCTTTGTTGTCCGAGCTGTAGCAAATACCTGATGTTCTATAGGCTGAAGGGCAGTTTTGCAAAGAAAAATAAAAAAGACCGTAAGATAAATCCACATCAATACAAGCCTAATCAAATATGATTTTGTGTATTCTTATTTTTCTGTCAGAGCTTCACACGGAGGCTTTTTTTAGTTTAACGGTGAAATCACAAATCATAGTGAAATCACAAATTTATGTACCCTCTCTAGAAACGGAATTTTGAAATATCCTGTTCTGAAGGATCATCTTTTATGTGTTTGCAGCTTCTGGCAGGGGCCCGTGTCGATGAGCGGACTAAATCCTGTGAGACAGCTCTTCTATTGGCAGCATCGAG
The DNA here is from genome assembly GCA_033675545.1 of Elysia crispata. Classification (NCBI taxonomy): domain Eukaryota; kingdom Metazoa; phylum Mollusca; class Gastropoda; family Plakobranchidae; genus Elysia; species Elysia crispata. Next base: position 135,394 of record JAWDGP010001912.1, read on the forward strand.
AGACTGTAGCTCAATCTGTTCTATTCTCATAGACAGTGGAACAGATGTAGATGCCACAGATGAAAATCTCAATAATGGTGAGCCTAAGTAATGTAGGAAGTGAACCAGATGAAGATATTTCGGATGAAAATATCAATAATGTTGAGCCTAGGTAACGTAGGCAGTGACCCAGTTGAAGATATTTCCGATGAAAATCTCAATAATGGTGAGCCCGAGTAATATTTCCGATGAAAATTTCAATGATGGTGAGCCTAAGTAATGTTGGTAGTGACACAAATACAAATTTGGACTGATTAAACTCTCAATATCGTCTAAATTTGTTGTTTTTTTTTTTTACAACTTAGTATGTACATGAGATATCTCCAGATTTTTTACCGTGGGAGATATTTTATTTCAAAGTAGTTTAACCCTCTAAGCATCATATATGAAAGGGTGTAGCATCAGGCTTATTTACGAGCGATAAAAACAGTAGGTGTTGTAAATTCACTTTCAAAAGTTCAACAAACGAAGTTTCACTTTGTTTTCAATGGAATTCTTCTTGAAAGAAAAAGATGGTCAATTTATGAAATAGTGTGTACTTTGTCACTGAGACGGCCAAAAAACGTCTGACTTAATGGCCGATCTAATCAGCTGTAACGCCACAGAAGTGTACAAATGGCAGATCTAATCAGCCGTCAACACTTGGAGGGTTAAAACCAGACTATTTGCAAGTTCTGCCTTTGACTGGCTCCAGATCAATACAGGATCAAGGTGACTTGTTCATGATCTAGGCTGGTTGTCTCTTTTCAATGAGTTGTTATACTGTCTGCGACTATTTGCATTATTCTTGAGAAAGACGGGTGGGTAAAGATGAAAAAAAAAAGTTCCAGACTCTTTGCCACTTATATAAGTTTATCCTAGCTTTTTTTTAGAGTCTGACAGACCATGGACCTTGCAAGACAGCCCAAATAATTTGTTGTTTTTTTTTAGATGACCCTAATGCAGTTCAATGATGGATTTTTTTGTTAAACTAATAACACTTTGATATTTGTTTGAATCATATCTTAACATCTCTTTCCTTGACACAGCATTGCACCGAGCAGTCTACAACGGTAATGTTAGTACCGTGAAAATCTTACTGACAGAGTCACAGATAAATGCTGAGGCACTGAATGCCAAGTAAGTAAAACAAAAACTTTTGGATGCTATCAAACTTTTTTTCCCTTTGTTAACTATGTCTGAACTTCTTTGTTGAAAAAATCTCAAGCAGGATCAATGGAACAGCTTTTCCCCTCTTGTTGAACTACTTGTAGGGCAATATGAAGCTTTAGAAACTGAAGCTGTCTCTGATATCAATGCACATTTTTGCTTTTTCTTTGAATACTGTGTCAACACCTCAATTAAAGAAAACAAATTCCGGTAATACTAAATCTTTTTATTCCGCTGCTTGTACATTTTGCAAATTTATTCGTTTCAGAGGACAAAACCCATTGCATGTTGTTGGTCAGTATGGTAAAGACACTGCGGCTGCCATGTTTGAGCTGTTTAGAGACACAATGCCAGATTTCCCTATAGACAAGCCAGACAATGATGGCAACACTGGTAGGTAAAAGTGGTGTGTGTAGGCGAGGGGGTTCATGGGGAGGGTGCCTATTTTTGGGAATTTGATATCTTAAATTGGCATGAATTAAGGGCGCCGCAGGTATCTTGTAGTTCAGAGAAATTTATTTTTTTAAGTATTGAAACGATGAAGAAAGTTGAAGGTAAACTCATTTAATCAGTTTATCAGCCAATTGAAGATATGAAGTGGAAATAGTTGAGGTTTGGAAATTTTGACTTAAGGATATATACATTCTTCTATTTTAGAAGATTTCCACAGGTTATAAATAAATTGAAGTATTATGATTAAGTGTCTTAAATGGAGATTAAATCATATTAAATTTTCTAGTGTAGTGTTTGTCAAGTTAGGTCTAAACGAAATCATAATTTTTTATCTCCAGTTGTTGTTTTATTACCCAAGTTGATATGTGCTGTTTTGAAAAAATTTGGCAAAAAAGATTTGACACAAGAGATCTAGAATAGTAAAGTCTAGATTTTTATGGTAAATTGTGTATGTATTGGAAATTGGAAAGTCATGAGCTTAAAAATGGGTTGTTAAACAAAGACCAGAAAAACATTCTTGAAAAAGAATAACTAAGAAAAATATCTAGATGATTTTGAAAAAGCAGTGAAAAGCACTGTTAAACTAACCATGCAACCGGTATCCCTCCCTCCTGCCTAATCTTAACTCTCCCTCCTTCCACCCTTTCCTCTCCTCGCCCTCTCTGATTCTGCAGTGCTACTGCTGGCCTACCTCAACGGTAATGGGAGCTTGTGTCGAGCCCTAGTGCGAGCAGGAGCCTGCCTGGGCCAGCTCAACAAGGATGGGTTGAGCATCTTCAACGCTCCTGTGGCCACCAAACAGCTGCTGTTTAAACTGCTGGGTAGGGTGTGCAGAGATGAGAAACACCTGCCCATATCACTCCTGTCTTTTTATAGCACTGATGACATGAAAGTATCAGAACCTCACTCTATATCCATGTTTTTTTGTCACACTTTTGAGGTCAATCTGTTCTTAAAATATTTTGTTTCTTAAATATCTTTTATATATGGAGGATTGAGAGGAAGAGATTGTGTTCTGTGAAAGCAGATATGATTTACATTTTTTTCCACTAGGTTAGGCTTAAATTTTCTGTATCATTAGCATCATTCCATACTGTTGCAGCACTTGTTATTAGCTTTTTATGATAGAGAAATATGTTTATGAGTTTTTGTCAAGAAGTCAAATGAATGAATCTGGCAACTTTCAGTACAAACTCAAATTTCAAAAAGGTGGAATTTGACTATCAGATCATTGATTTACATTTTATGTCCATCATATCTTTTAGATTAGTTCTTACATAGTTCTCATTTCTTTCTTACATAGCTCTCATTTCTTTCTTACATAGCTCTCATTTCTTTGCGTCAGATATGTTATCCAAAGAGCCTCCCTGGAGTGATGGTGAGATGTGTTTAGAATGCGGCATAAAATTCTCCATCAAAACCAGGAAGCATCATTGGTAAGTCTTTCTGGGATCAGCATGGTCCTTAGAACTCTTCAACCTCTCAGAGTCCTAAGGAAATGTGCTGACTCTACATTTCTATCTGTCTGCAGCTCCTTTTCTTAATTCTTCAGATGTAAAACTAAGACATTTTATTCCAGAGGAGTGTATTGTTTTTCGACTATTGACATATTCAGGGTCATAATGCAAAAAAAAAAAACAAGCAACCTTCCAGCCTTTTTTTTTTTCAGTTTTATTTTTGTCATTTATTGTAGGAATATAAAATTCAGCTGTTGCAAATGCTAAATTAAATCATACAAAAGTAAATGAGAACCTGGCTGAAATTCTACATGAGTCAGAAACGGTCAAGAAACTATTGAGTGTAACTATCAGCAGGTTCCTTCAGTCTCCAATTAATCCGTACTTACAAGCTTCCCTTAACTTGAAATATCTCTCAGTAGAATCTGCATAGAGTTTAGAGGTCACTCATTTCCAATTGTGAATCCAAACACATGATTGAGCTGAATCTGTTTTTGAATTACCGACAATCTTTTTAATGTTGTTATTGGCCTTACTTGAAGCAGAATGTCCAGTTACCTGTTCAGAGGAATGGCAGCTTTAGTTTCGTGTCCTAACTCAGCGGGCAGCTGTCGGTCAACTGTCTCTTTCAGTTAGTGCCACAGAAAAGGATGCTAAGTTCGCCGTGAAATTACTGTTGCACAAGTCAAGGAATCAGCTTATTTCCCATTACATTAAGATGAAAGCAACCTCGTTCCTATTTCAACTCTATAGCCATTTTCCAAGCCCTTGTGATCAAAATAAGAGTTCTTTACTCGTTATGTATTATATAAATGCTGAGCAGCAGCATGATACACTGTTTATGTCTGATACTAAAGGATATTCTGAGTATGTTGTATGTTACTATTGTGCGCATTGAACTAGAGAAGTATTTTTATTAAAAAAATATATATACCATTGTTTTCCATCTCCAAAGTTTTCAGCAGCTATAACTATGTAAGATTGGTCAAAGTAACATGTGTATATAGCTGTGGGAAATTAATTGACAATGTGCTCCGTTAACATTTTGACCAATTTCTGAACAAGCCATAAATTATAATTTATGAAATAAAAATAAAGGTCGAATATATACTTAACTTGAACCTTGCACTCCACCTAATCCCCATCCCATCCCATCCCCTGGTCTTTTGTCATCTTCAGCCGACACTGTGGACGACTTTTGTGCTCCAAATGCTCCAGCAAAGACATGCCGATCGTGAAGTTCAACATTACCAAACCTACCAGGGTGTGCGACATCTGCTTCGACGTTTTGTCAATTGGTGGACAGTTTTGATCTTAGATTTGCTCATTGCCCTAGCTAGTATCTTTTTATTGTGTTTAATTCCATCAAACGTTACTGTAACATCAAGTCAGTTATAGATTTTAAAATTCTTTCATTCTCAGCTTTGTTTTGTTTCTGTGTTGTCTAAAGTAGTTATTTCTTCTCTACTTTGGCATTTGTTATCCTTCTTTGATAAATTTTGTTGCAGTGTCATTTGCTTCATTGCTGGATACTTTGACCTTGATCTTTAATGCTGCTGTACTTTCATTCTTATTGTTTTATGAAAAATTGTACTTTATACTATTTATTTGGTTCAGTTCGGTGCTGCTTCATTTATTCACAAGCAATTGCCTCTTTTCTGAGCAAACTGTGATGTACCATTGTAGATCAGATTATATGTCACTTTATATATCTATGATGGTATTAAAATACTTGGAATCCGTCAAAGCTGTTGAATACAAAAGGCTCTGAAGCTTATAATGGCTCAAGCAGTTGAATCAACAATTGTTGTTATAATAATGATCATAACATAATTGAATATCATTTGTACAGCTCAAGCCTCAACATGCATGCTGCTTTAATGTGTTGTCAGATAGTTCTAAGGATTTCCAACATTTATAAGGAACAATTTTTACACGCTTTAGGAAAAATGTTGACGGGTCACTTTTCTGCCAGGTTGTTGGTTGATCGACATTGTTCTTGTAATACTCAATTTTATAATTTTCTATCTCAATGATGTGAGTAGAAAGGACTGTCCGTGACACTGTCATACCCTGACATTAGAGCCTCACAACAACTCCATGACTGTCTCACAAAGGTGATCATTCATTGGAGACAGTCCATGAGTATCATTATGCTTTATCACTGGATGGGCTGTGAAAAATTTTGAACAGAACCATCTTACATTGATCAGTTGAAATGTTTTTGTTTCCACCTGTATCATGTTGGTTAAATAGTGTACATTTACAAATCAAAAAATTTGGAAAATTTTGGTAACTGGGACCAGATGTTCTCAGTACAAGATTTTGAACAAGTGCAATGAATGAAATATATGACTTTTTTTTTTAATGAGATTACATCTTTCTACCTTCTCAACCTTTTAGCTCTCATTTTTTTGCTTGATTGATTGCTTGGGTGGAAGGAAATAAGAGATTTTTTTACCAACTCATGTGAATTTCATTTAAGGTTTATCCTTAAATAACTTTGTGGCTCCTTCCCCCACCTATACGCATCCATTCTCACCTTGTAATAAACGCAACTTGTGTGCAATTAAAATATCAAGAAAAGTTGCACAAAAGACCTTCTGTATCAAGTGATATCGGAGCAACCCAATATTTTATATATACTCTTTTTTTAAATACTTCAGAAACCCTTTTTCCTATATATGTAAGCTTTATTTATACTTTATATCAGCTAAGGCTGTAAATATTTTTGTTTTTCTTGTTGTATTCCGAAGTATTAATAAGCATCAGCTACTTTACCAGTTATTTCAAACTCTAAACCCTTGTTGCTCCCAAAGAAATATTTTATCTCATTTTTTTATAATGCTGCCATTTGCTTATTCGTATATGTTTTGGCCTCTTTAATTTCAGAAAGAATAATGTTGCATTTAGTAATAATGTGTGGTTTTAATGTTTTCTCAGCCTGCTCTCTTACTCTGTTAAACCATTCCATTCCTTATATAAATAGACACAATAATTATTTATGCATGTTAGGACTAGAAAAACATATTTCTATAGTTTCCACAACTTATATATATATATATATTTGTTAACATGTAATAGATGCATTTATTATCTTATTATCTGTTGTTTTTTCATGCCTTGAGAGCCAGAAACAAAGTTAGAATTCATGATTAGAAGTTGTCTCGATGGCAAATGAATGCTGATTTAGTTCATAACTAAAACCTGAAAATTGTCTTTCAGAGAAGCAGTATCTTCTGATTTATAACGCCATGAAGCAGAGGACATACCAGTGCCTGCCACATGCAACTTCCAATAGGATTGAGCTGGGACATCCTGTGTTTGAACAATCCAAATTTCATTTAAATTTCATTATGTCAGTAGACACTAAGCAACAGCATTAGATAAAATACCTTTGGTGGGCCCAGAGTGTCTTGAGCGAACTCTGTGGTAGATGAAACCTGCTTACAATCTGATTTATCAGGCCTGAGAGAAGAGATACACCCAAAATTTCCGGCTACCAGGTGATCTTGATACTGTTAGTGCTATTTTATGGGTCCACATGAGTTTTGGAATCGGTTTAGATTTTTTTGTTGTTAAAACATACAGTGCTGCTGCCAGGTTGCCATATCTTTTGTTGCTGCTTACTGGGACCTCTGGGATTGTCTTTGTTCCCAAGTTAATACCAAGGCTGACCAGTTAAAATGAAACAGCTCATTCGTGAGCTTCAAATGAAAATTGCTATGTATGATTTTGTCATACTTTGTTTTTTTGTGCTAGCATCGTTAAGAACAACTACTCTTTTGGTGCTGATCACTGAACATCTATGTTCTGCAGTCAAGTGACACAGATTTTCATTTTACTGTTGATCACCTACATGTCCAAGATTAAAGTAAGTCTGACCATCATCAGGTGATAAAACTTTTACAAAAAACTGATTGTTGCATGGTCTTCTTGAAGTCTAATAGCCTGTTTGTCTTACAGCATCACCATTTTATGGGTTTCCCAAAGGAAAAAAGACTCATTTAAGACGCTATGTTTTTTTGTTAATGGAACATCATGGTGCACTCATGGAAGCACCTAGACATCGCCCTCACAGTTTTTGTAGTTTGCAGTTGTGATGGAAAGCCTTTGGAATTTTTAAATTTTCAAATGTCAAAAATTAGATCTACAAACTTAAAGTTCATTAATGTGAGGAAGATTAAGGCTTAGGAAAAAAAAGAAGGAAATAAGCAAAACTGCTCATGTCTTCCCATATAATGCATTTTGTGAATGAAAATTAATCATAGCTACGAAAGGCAGGACAAGCACAGCTCATCAAAGCAGTCATCTTATCTCTTCCCCTTCCCCCCCCCTTTTTTTTTTTAGGTCGGCCACTGCAATATATTGTTTTTATGCTCAATTTTATTTTAAAATTCATAGGAAGCGATGTAAGTTAATAATGCTTTGATTTGATTGTATAAAAAATTAAACTTCATGTAGGTTTTCTATGAGATTTAGTAACTGCGACATGATTAGAGCTATCGGAATTTGTTATAAAGATACTTTGAGTGATATTGACAATCAGAGTCAGCAGCCTTGTTTCTAACACACAAACAAGATTTGACAAAATTTGTTTTTAATTTTTAATCAAACCAAAACTGAATTTGCCGTCATGACTTGAAAATTTGCTACCTTATCTGAATGAGCATGTTTTTCTTTTTATTTATTACTATTTCATTCCCTTGTAAATGGCAGTCAAAAATCATTCTAGCTTAACGCATAAAGTTCTCCATTTTTGCAAAAGTAATATTCTGTTATCAGTGATCGATAGCCTTTGTTCAAGAATGTAGACATAAATAACCTCTCCTCACACCAAAGTCTTAATAGATTTTCATACTTAATCCAGTCCCAAAGATTTCTCTTCTTTATACACTAGATATGTTTATGTTTGGTCAATTTTCCATTTTTTTTTGTCACTATCCATCCTCAGTGTACTATTCAGTTAAAGTATTGACTAAGAAAGTAAGTGTATAATCTCTATTTTTAAAGCTTTCTCTTTGCTATTCCCAGTTGTTCTTTAATGATGGTCAAAGTATGCCTAGATTGAGCCCTCTGACGTCATTGACGATTCATCCAAGACTAGTTTTGTTGGATTAATTTTGTTTGTGTACGGCAACATTCTAACTTGAGGATGTGAATGAAAATCAAAACCTGAGAGTCAGTGAAGAGTTCCATGATAAACTTTCTTTATCCATTTTTGAAAATTTCCAAGTGAGAAGTGGAAACAGTTTACCTTTGTTGTCTTTCAGAAAAATAAGAGCATTGCTTTACTAGTCAGGTTTATAATGAAAATTCTTATCTGAATTAAAGGATGACACAATGCAAAACCTTTTTGTCAACTTTAAATAGAAATATTACTTAAAATATTTTTTGCCAAATGTGGAGATCTTGAGTCTTACGAAAAAAAACCTTTCAACTAGATCAGAATAATATCTGCAAGCGCATGTGTGTGCCTGTGTGTTACAAAATGTATAACTTGACTTAATTCTCATCTTTTGAGCCTTAATGTTCAACTGGGAGAAAAATCTGCCCACCGACTCATCTCGCTGTACCACTAGAAGGCACATGCAGTTTTTGTTAACTTAGTGGAAAGTACATTTTTCATCTGCCTAATTGTGAATCTAGCTGACGTTTTTGGAATTACTAAATTTTTTTTTCTTTTTTATGACAGACCTGTACATTTGTGGAAAACAATTATTTTTTTTTCTCATTTTTTGGTAAACAAGAAGAAAAATCTGTTGATATTTTTCAAAGTACATGAGTTGGCTCTGATATCATTAGTTATTTGAAGAGTAACAACTCTCTAAATACCTTGTGAGAGTTGGTTATTGGCGAATTTTCACATTTTTTGTGTGTGTATGAAACTATATGGAAGATGAAAGTAACCATATTGAGAGAAATAACAAACAAACAAAAATTATTGTCAGCGAAAATGATCAGTTTTAATGAAAGTAAATGCCAATTGTATTTGTATCATGTCAGATATTCTATATTCAGTGAACTTTTGAAATCTATAGAATATTTGCTGCCTCTTTAAGATATCATTTTGAAAGAAAGAATATTTGCTGCTTGTGAAAAGTATGACCTTAGAGTATTTGCTAACTGTGGAAAAATATCATCTTTGGAGATTTAAAAAAAATTTACTGCCTGGGGAAGTTCATTTTAAGAGATGGAACATTTGATTCCAGCAATGTAATAGTGGATGTCTGTGGAAGTGGCCATCCTGGAGATTGTATGCATCCTGCCTGTGAAAGCTATTCATTTTGAGAGATATTACATTTGTTGTTAGTAAAAGTATGGCTTAGAAAAGTTGTTCAGTTAAATTTGTTGTCTCACTGCCATACTAAATTTTTTTTAGCACAAATAATTATGCCCTATGTCCCACGTGTTTACTTCCTTGTTTTTTTGTTTTTTTTTTCTGACATCAAAAGCCAAATAAAAATAACGAATGTAGTACACAAATTATATGTCTTATTTATGCTACTACATTTATTTTACGTATTGAAAGTTATAAGTTTTGTTGTAAACTATTTGAGAATGCTACAATCTTTCTCAATGTCCTTCCGCTCATGCTCAAGCTGATGGTGCAAAGATATTTCAGCTTTGATCATCTTTTTCTTCTAAGAATTCTACTTCACTACCAAAAAATTAAAGGGGCTTTTAACTTGTTTCTCATAATTAGACTTAATCTTTAACTCAAAGTAAATGTATCAATCACTTAACTGAAGAAATTTGTGGTGTGCACAGCACTTTCATTGATTACTTTGTATTTATTCAAAATTTGAAATTCTACTTTTCGTGATCAAATTTGATAAATCTAAGTATTAGCAATTTCTCTAGATCAAGTTACGCTGTTGTCTGCAGCCTTCATCTTTGTGTAGGTTCAATGTCGAGATTTAAGTTTTCAAGAAAATATAGGAAAAAAAACTTTGCAGAAATTGTACCTAAGTAAGCAAATGGGAAAATCGATAAAAAACACAATACAATCAAAATGGAAAACTTATGCTGAAAATGGTTATAGCAATTAAATTGTTGTAACTGTAGACTTTTCCGTAGAGATCAGATTCGTCTTGACGGTCAGAGAAGCTTTACTTCTCTCCATAAATTACTCCACGAGACCAAGCAGGAAAACGAAGTAGACATTATGGAGAAAGTGCTCTAGTACATTTCACCTCTTGTCAACCATGTTTTTCCCAGATACTCTACTAAAATTTTGTATCTCTTTACATGTTCATAAAATAATTTGTCTTATTGAGATTAGCATTAAGCTTTTAAATGTTTCAAACTCAAAGATTATTATTAAACATGTTTTTGTTTAAAACACTATCATTATTTCTACTTGTCTTCTGGCATGTTAACAGTTAATAATTTTGTTTCATGTACCTTATATATGTGTAGCGATGACACGAAATGAGACATTTTACAATAGAGAAACTTTTGCGTGAATATAATTTTCTTTATGAAAGCTTGAAATTTCCGCTTTTCATACTGCTCTTATTTTAAGCTTTCATATTGCTTTGGAAGTAAAAGCTCTTTAAACAGTGAGAATTCTTAAGGAAGTGGCATTTTTCCTTGTAGTCTTCTGCCACAAAAGGTCTCGTTTTGGCTACACATATGAAAACAGATTTGTTTAAAGACAAACTATTCCTATTGTTTCATAATGTGGTCCTCAAAGCCTTTTAACACTATAATCTCTTATATCTGAATTTGATCCTTGAGAGACGAACAAACTCAGTTACAAATGATTTTCGAAAGCTAAGATAAAACATTATCATTAGCATCCCATAGCCCCTTATTGCCAGAATCATTGAACCATGAAATCTACTCATCTTTGTGACAGTGGCAAATGCAAATTTTTCTATGTGCATACTTTGTGGTATTATGGTGTGTGTGTATGTGTGTTTAGTTAAATGGCAAGAAAGACAGTATTGCCTAATACAAGTCCATTTAATGTAAGATAAAGTTTTGTGAAATGTTCTTTGCTTTTTTTTTTCCATTCACTAAAACTGATCTTTTCAAACTTTCATGCTAAAACTATTTTTAAATATGTAAAAAACTTATGTTTGAAACTTTTAAAGCATCACATAAAAGCAGCTTATAAAAAATTCCTTTCACTTTCAATTAATGACCCTTTGAAATTGGCCTTAAGAGTTTCACAAATATAGTATATATATATATATATATATATATATATATATATATATATATATATATATATATATATATATATATATATATATATATATATATATATATACGAGGGCATATTGATAAGTTTTGCCTCCAAGTCCATAACTTTGGAAATAATGAAGACAAACAAATGATACTTACACCAAATGAAAGGTCATTTTATTTAGCACCAGATGACATATCATTTTTCAACATAATCACCGTCCCGTTCCATACAGAGCCGCCACCGACGGACGACCTGTTGGATGCCGTCAGCGAAGAAGTCAGCAGTCTTGTCTTTGCACCAAGAAAGAACAGCATTCTTCACATCCTCGTCTGTCTCGTAACGGTTGCCCTTGAGGTAATCCTTGAGTTTTGGAAAAAGGAAGAAATCGCTCGGAGCAAGATCTGGGCTATAAGGCGGGTGTGGTAATGTCCGGAGGCCTAAACGATCTAAAGCCGTGCGAGTTTCCAAACTTGTGTGAGGGCGAGCGTTGTCGTGATGGATGATGGAAACTTTCTCACTCCTTACCCGTCGCAACCTCGCTTTCAGTTTCTCCAGTGTGTTCACATATTTCGTAGAATTCACGGTGTTGCCTTGTTCCAAAAATTCTGTGTGAACCACACCCTCACTGTCCCAAAAGATCGTGAGAAGCACCATCATCCATCACGACAACGCTCGCCCTCACACAAGTTTGGAAACTCGCACGGCTTTAGATCGTTTAGGCCTCCGGACATTACCACACCCGCCTTATAGCCCAGATCTTGCTCCGAGCGATTTCTTCCTTTTTCCAAAACTCAAGGATTACCTCAAGGGCAACCGTTACGAGACAGACGAAGATGTGAAGAATGCTGTTCTTTCTTGGTGCAAAGACAAGACTGCTGACTTCTTCGCTGACGGCATCCAACAGGTCGTCCGTCGGTGGCGGCTCTGTATGGAACGGGACGGTGATTATGTTGAAAAATGATATGTCATCTGGTGCTAAATAAAATGACCTTTCATTTGGTGTAAGTATCATTTGTTTGTCTTCATTATTTCCAAAGTTATGGACTTGGAGGCAAAACTTATCAATATGCCCTCGTATATATACACATATATATATATATATACTGATAATAACAAAATTGATAACCTAATTTAAATCTTGGTTTGCCATGACTCCAGAGTTTTGAGCCCGTGCGGCTCTCTTCAGATGGCTTGTGGGTAATGGTCGGTGGTTTGTGTTTACGTGTGACAGCAGGAAACGTTTTCTTTTGTTCAGGGAGCTTTGGTTAAAATTTGATATTTTTCTTCCAAACGAAGTTTGCACACGCTTTTTTCTGGTGTTTTCCAGTTCTGATAAAATCGGCGGTGCTTTTAAGGAGTTGAAGCCATGTCTTTCTCTATCTTGCTGTTTGAGTTTTGGATTCAGAAAAATAGAATGTTCTCCAGCGTAGGTTTTGTTATTATCATTATTGAGCTCCTTTTGTCGAGCACTGTCACAGAATGCTAGAATAACGATCAAATCTCTCTCTCTCTCTCTCTCTCTCTCTCTCTCTCTCTCTCTCTCTCTCTCTCTCTCTCTCTCTCTCTCTCTCTCTCTCTCTCTCTCTCTCTCTTCCTTTAAGTATTACATTGGATATTTTTTTTAAATTTTTAAACATACAACTCCTCATGTCATGTACCGATTCAACAATACGAAACTCGATCGTCTTTTCAACAGGAGTTAACGGTCCTTGCGTTGCAGACGTAATTAGCATAATCAATAGAGAGTATCTTGACATGATAATTAATGATCATTTAGCGTGCAGGGCTTTCATATCCCGCCGTTCTCTTCTTCCCCCAGATGTATGTACATACAATATTTAACGTCGATGGTATGCTAGCATGAGAGACATTCGAGTAATTTTTTTTTTTTTTTTACAGAACGGCCACTTAAGGTTTTCGCGTTTTATTTATGAAGTATTGTGCGAGAAGTGCTGAGTATTAAACTCTCATTTATATCTAGCATATGCATTGGTTAAGACTTTCAGTCTACTTTTGTGTTTTTGTATATGAAGTATTATTATTATTTTTTCGTGGCAACTGAGCGTTTTTTTAATATACAGTACTGTCATAACTATGACAAAGCTTTTAAGTTCAAAATTTCAGTGGTGCTTACTCTAATGTTAGTCATTTACATTCGTACGCTAAATCTACAATACCTTTTGTTAAAAGGAAAAGTAACACTTTCGGTATATACCTTCTATAATGAGGAAGAAACGTAAGACTAATTTGTGTATATATACTATATATATATATATATATAATATATATATATATATTATATACTTGTATATATATATACATATATATATATATATATATATATATATATGAATCCCCATAAAGGCTACAACGAATAAAAACTAGATCATTCTCTGTTTTATTGAACCCTGAGATTTAGAGTGTTAGCTTGTTTTATTGTGTTTGTTGAACGTGTGCAACACACATCTTTCTCTCTCTCTCTCTCTCTCTCTCTCTCTCTCTCTCTCTCTCTCTCTCTCTCTCTCTCTCTCTCTCTCTCTCTCTCTCTCTCTCTCTCTATATATATATATATGTATTTTTTATCGTCTCTATTTCTCAATTCTTTAATTCTACCTCTCTCTCTCTCTCACTCTCTTTCTCTCTTTATCTCAAACTTTCTCTCCCCCCCCTCTCTCTCTCTCTCTCTCACTCTTTCTCTCTCTCTCTACACCCTCCCCTCAATTATCCTCCTCTCCCAGACTTCACTTTGTTCGCCACGTCTGTTGGTTTGTGCTAAATAGGTACGTCATTTCGTCATTGCCATGCGACGCCCTACATACACTAATAATAATAATAATAATAATAACAACAACAACAACAACAACAACAACAACAACAACAACAACAACAACAACAACAACAACAACAACAACAACAACAATAATAATAATAATAATAATAATAATAATAATAATAATAATAATAATAATAATAATAATAATAACAACAACAACAATAATAAATAAAATAATAACAATAACAATATAGTAATAATAAAGTAGGAAACATAATGCTTTAGGTTTTTTTTTCAGAGTTTTTTTTTAATCGAAACGAATGAAAGACAAGAATCATTGTTATAAATTATTCTCATTACAAATATTATTATTGCTGTTGTTGTATCTGCTGTTGTTGGTATTATTGTTATACTCCTTCTCGATCTTCCAGTAGTGCCCCACGTCCTGACGGATCCTGAAGTGACAACGAGAAGAAAGACTTTGTTTATAAGGTTCCTTTATCTTCAGGGCGGAATAAAAGTCAGCTTTAAAAAAATGTGATCCGTAATAATAGCCGAATACGGTCCTCAACAAGTCGCTAAGCCTAATGGAACCGTTCGAATGTACCGCTAGTACACACTGGCTCAGTACCTCTACAAGGTTGGTCCTAGCGGTTTTAAGTCTGCCCGACTAATGTAACTGTAAGTGAAACCTCGGTTTTGTTCTAGATCATGGTCGTGAAGAGGTAGTCATCTGAGCAGATCTAATCCCTGATTGATTTAGCGACAGACCCAGATCTGCCCAGACTGGGCGAGGTGTGTTGGAATTACCCGGGTTTTCGAATAGGCAGGAATACCGGTTTCTCAGTTAGAGTAACTGCTACCTGTTGAGTGTTGACTTACACACGTCTTTATTTTGGTCACCGCAACTTTGATAGGTGTTTTCCTGATGCTCATTTATTTTATGTCAGTAGTGTTGTTGTTGTTGTTGTTGTTGTTGTTGTTGTTGTTGTTGTTGTTGTTGTTGTTGCTGCTGCTGCTGCTGCTTCTGTTGATGAAGATTTAATACATGTAGTTGCCGTCTTTCTATCTGCCTTTTCTGATAGAACTATCGACATGTTGGCATGTTTTTCTTGTTCTTGTTCCTCTTCGTCTCATTTAATTATTATTATTATTATTATTATTATTATTATTATTATTATTATTATTATTATTATTATTATTATTATTATTATTATTATTATCATTGTTGTTGTTGTTGTTGTTGTTGTTGTTGTTGTTGTTGTTGTTGTTGTTGTTATTATTATTATTATTATTATTATTATTGTTGTTGTTGTTGTTGTTGTTGTTGTTGTTATTATTATTATTATTATTATTATTATCAATATCATTATTATTGTTGTTGTTGTTGTTGTTGTTGTTGTTGTTGTTGTTGTTGTTGTTGTTGTTGTTGTTGTTATTATTATTATTATTATTATTATTATTATTATTATTATTACTTTTATTGTTGTTGTTGTTGTTGTTGTTGTTGTTGTTGTTGTTATTATTATTATTATTATTATTATTATTATTATTATTATTATTATTATTATTATTATTATTATTTTTATTATTATCAATATCATTATTATTGTTGTTGTTGTTGGTGTTGTTATTATTATTATTATTATTATTATTATTATTATTATTATTATCATTATTATTGTTGTTGTTGTTGTTGTTATTATTATTATTATTATTATTATTATTATTATTATTATTAGTATTAGTAGTAGTAGTAGTAGTAGTAGTAGTAGTAGTAGTAGTAGTAGTAGTAGTAGTAGTAGTAGTAGCAGCAGCAGCAGCAGTAGTAGTAGTAGTAGTAGTAGTAGTAGTAGTAGTAGTAGTAGTAGTAGTAGTAGTAGTAGTAGTAGTAGTAGTAGTAGTAGTAGTAGTAGTAGTAGTAGTAGTAGTAGTAGTAGTAGTAGTAGTAGCATTATCATTATTGGTCTTATTGTTGTTGTTTTCTACTGCTGCCTCGCAGTCCTTATTGTGATTGCTTTGAAAGTATAGCTATTTCTGCTGTGTTGCTGTTACTTTTGCTGCTACAAGTAATACTGTCATTGGCAATGATTCGAATTTTTTACCTCCTGCACATTTTTGTGCCGTGTGTTTTAGAGCAGCAGGTTTCACCCAAGTTTATCAGTAAATCTGATTCAAGAAATAAGAGGTCAATGTACCATGTAGTAATTCATTTAAAAAAACACATAAGGATCTTCTTCAGCAAATTATCAGAAAAACGGTCGATGCGTTGTAGAATTTGAAAAATCGTTTTCACTCCTCACATAACCGGTTGACTTATCCCCTCAAAACAGACACTATAACCAGGTATGCGATTCGGATTATGTTCAATAATCTGAGGTAAGGCCACAAGATAATTAGTATCGCCCGGACTAGCATAAGCCAAAGATTTGACATGTATAGTGCGTGCCCTTATAGCTTCGGATTGAAGCTGCCTAGACGATTGAGATCAACTTAGATCTAGATCTAGTGCCAGTGCGCAAAGCGCTCACCAACCTTATGGAATTCTAATGTTTGATATTGTTGAGGCTTGCCTGGGACCGTGACGGATTTATTGCAGTAATAATTGCAACCTCAGTGTCTGCTCGGAAAACAGGTATTTGATGGTCTTCCATAAATTCGGATGTTGCAGTTGGATAAGTTGTAAATAAAGGAAATCTTGCGTTTGTAAGTTACACAGACTTGATTTTAATTAGATGTTATGACTATAAATCCAGGCGCAAAAAGCTATAGAGCACTCTGGGGTGTTTCTATTTAAATTCCAAAATATGTGTTTGTATATATTTAGCAAAATAAAAAGTATAATGAATAAATAAAATGATGCCTAAACACAAACTGAAAAAAAAAAGAAAAAAAAAAAAAAACCAAACAAACAAGCACGATCAAATGTTTTTGATGATCAAAGTGAAAACGAAAAACGTATTGAAAGCTCTATTTTCATATTTTAAAAAAAGTCTCACGTCTAGGTACAAAACAAAAAAAAAAACTTTGCTATTTGAAAACTAAGCCTAGTTGTCTTTAAATTAATATATGAATTAATTATAACAACATAATGAAATGACATTGAGGTCGCCGCAACAATTGCCTATTTGCTGAACTGCATCCTTGTGGATCAATATTGAATACATAGGTTTATAATACATAGGTTTATAATATATATATATATATATATATATATATATATATATATATTTAAGATAAGTTGAAATAATTGATAAGAGTGCTCAACTGAGGGAGATTTTCATAGATATAGAAAATTTTACATTAAATTATCTTCATACGACACTGATGTTTATATATATGAGACTGTTTTGTTAAATTGTGTTAAATCATCTGTTTTTGAACACGTAAATACTCCAATTTTCTAATTTAAGTATAAATATACACACACACACACACACATATATATATATATATGTGTGTGTGAGTGTGCGTGTGTGTATAACCACTACAAACAAATAATTGATTTTAATCAGAAGCAAACATATTTCGATACATGCTACAATTTCTTTATTGAAATTTACTTTTAAACGTTGCTAACGAATCTGTTCTTCCGTTGTGTGAAATACTTCACATATTTTTTTTTTCTATTTTTGTTTTGTTTTGTTTTGATTCTTTTTTTTTTTCGGGAAATTCACTTTTAAACATTTGTTCCTACCCTGAACTTCTGTTGTGGAATTTACCGTACGGGTTTTCATCACGCTTTACAGTGATCCTAATGATATTCTAAATCTAGCTTTCACCGGATTCCATTTTGTTACATTGTGTGCCACAAAATATGTCATTCAGCTACTCTCTTTGGAATATCGATAAAAAAAAAATTCTTGCATAAATTTCTCGCAGCCTAGCTTTCCGCCAGCTATTAATAGCATAATATTGGATATTATAAAATTGATACTTACTGCTTACCTTTTTTTTCTCCTTTAAGATATAAAGAGGTCGGTGCCAGTCTTTATATTTTTTTAAACAGCCTGTCGATTTTGTTCCAAATTGACTGTTGGAAGCAATTTTAATAATTTCATATTACTCTTGGTAAGGCACCAATCGAGTACATTTGTGAAACTTGAGTTTAGTTTCCTGATAAATTTTGAGCGGGGAAGGTAACTTTCCGGTGAACATGAATAGGGCTGGTTAGATAGGATCTTACCCAACCACCTTATAACGGTAGCCAGCCATAGAAATTGACAATTATTGGCTTTACTCTTTTATCACCGGGACTCAATCTGTCAAAAGAAAGTCTACGCCAATCGTAAATTTTGTATTATTTCTCTACCCCGGTATTCATTTTGTGCTTTTTTATCTCTAGAACGATGTAGCTAAAATTGCTTTGTTCTTTCTTCCTCCTTCTCATCCTCCGACTTCTTCTTAATTTTCTTCTTCTTCTTCTTCTTCTTCTTCTTCTTCTTCTTCTTCTTCTTCTTCTTCTTCTTCTTCTTCTTCTTCTTCTTCTTCTTCTTCTTCTTCTTCTTCATCTTCTTCGTCTTGTTTTTGTTCTTCTTGTTCTTGTTGTTTGTCTTCTTCGTCAGCATTATGATTCCTGCTTAGAAATATTCCAACAGAAACAGCCTACAAAGTGTCGTTTTCTCCACATATAAGTCATTGATTGCATTGGGAATCACCGTTTCTCATAATGCAAAGACTTGACCTATTATCGGATTTACCGTAACAAGTTCAGCAATGACCCGCACAATAGCTGTGGGCGAGGAGTCCGGAAGCTTGGCCAAACTTTCAGTAGTGCAAATGTGTAAAGAGCTCTGAGATAACATTGATTTAATGAAAACAGTATGGCAAAGCGACACCTGCAACCAGTAAGTTTCTAAAGCAGAGTTAATTCCCCTGTTATCCCGGTAGATTATTTCGTTGCTCCATTGCTGCCTACAACATAGATACTATGTAAACGTGGATTCGAAAACCTATTAAGTATTTGGACTCGGCTTTCACGAGCTTTGATAGTACGAGCTATCTTCGTAGAAACTAAGGATTTGAGAGATTGTTGATCTGAAGCTTTCCTCAGGTATTACGTCTCAAGTAGACTGTAGACTTTGCAAGAGAATGGCGCAACTTTCAAAACAGAAAGCTCAGATTGATTACAAGACTTCTCTCTCTCTCTCTCTCTCTCTCTCTCTCTCTCTCTCTCTCTCTCTCTCTCTCTCTCTCTCTCTCTCTCTCTCTCTATATATATATATATATATATATATATATATATATATATATATATATATATATATATATCTACCGTGAGACATAGAAAAACTCATCTTTTGATATTGTAATATTGAAGAAAAGTTTATGTTATTTTTGTTGTTGTTGTTGAGATAAATATATACATTTAAACGTTCCCTTTCCTCAGAACCTCTTGTCCACTTCAAAGCTGATCTCTACGTCAAACAAATCCATTACGTTCAAATCTTGTGTAACTACTATTGCGTGCAATGGGTGTAGTCAACTTGTCGAGAGAAGATACATGTATTTCATACGGCCGATCGAACGCTCCGAACTTTCTAAATGGTTGAGTGGTTGACTTTCTCATGCCTGAACGGTTTTTTGAAAGGTTGAACGTTACATTACGTTTTCGACACATTAACCTATCAGCAGTTTTTGTTGCATTCTTGACACTTTCCGCTAAGCTTGCAAAAAACATTAGACTCGGTTTGAAAGAAATCTTTTAAATCAATCGATTTGAACTGTATTGAAGAAGCAAAGAGTTTTCAACCGATTTAGATACCGTTTCATCGGAATTTATGTAGGCCTATTTTATAATTTTTGTGTTAGACATGTAGAAGCTGAGTTATTCACTTCAAAAATCTTTTTATTTTTTTTGTTTGTGTATATTGTATGAATTTTTAAGGATAGAACAAAAAAAAAGTAACCTGTTTGCAGCATTTATGAGGAAATGGCTTTATAAAAGTGAATGGAGTGAAAATTCGTTATGTGAGGCGTTTATGGAGATTAAGAAAAATGACTTGGGACAATGAGGCAGTAGCGACATTTCCATAACAACCATTTAAACAGTGATGACAGCTTTACTGGATAGATTATAGCAAAAATAGATTGATGAAATGAACAGTCACACAGATAGTTATGTGAGTAGAAAAACAATTAATAGATAAATATGTAAGTAGTTACTCAGAATCGCATAGAAATTGATAGATCGAAGAGATAGATAGATATGTAGATAGAGAGATAGATTTTTTAAAAATTAGGCTTACCTAGTAGCAGGGCATGCTTGGTCCACGACTTCAAAGTTTCGTGCCTAGTGGCGCTCGTCAGGTGGTGTTGTTCTTCTCTGCAAGTTGAATAGAATATGTTTCTTTTGTGCACACAGTCACTGGGGGAAGACTTATTTCCGGTGATTTAAACATAGTTGTTGGCGCAACATTTCGATTTTTTCTTTCAGACAAAGAGCGCCATAATTTTTGTCGGGTGTGATTGGTCTTACTTTTTTGACGATTTCCCATTCTACTCTGTGATCTACGTCGTTGTTCTTTAATTCCCAAATGTGTTCACTTAGTCTTGTAGGCTACCTGACTTTTCATGCTCTAGTTTAAACGATGATTTGTATAATTTATATCTTGTTTTAAATTTACTTTCAATAAGTCGTTTATATGTTTCCTTGTTAAATTCGGTCTGTTTTACGCTTGCTTCATAGTGACTGCTGGAGGACTTGAATTTTCTTTCGAGGTTCTTAACTGGTTCTTGAGAGACTGTTGGTATATGCTGGTTTGCTACTGTGAATATTGCGGTCACATCTGTTCTGCCTTTTTTGGGATTATTTGGCTTGAATTTCAGCTTGCATTTAGACGTCCTAATATTCAACTTGTTTCGCCTTTATTCAAGAAGATTATGGTGGTATCGTCCATGAATGCTGTCAGAGGTGACAAGCTGCACCAATTACTAAAGCTTGCAGAACCTGCGCTTCCGTTTGCTGCTTTCAATATGATCTCCAACATTACTTTAGAAAAAAAAGGCTGAAGATATCGTGCATGTTACAGCGATTCCAACTCCCAAGTTGATCCAATCAGTTGTATAGCTGCTATTTCAAAAACCACTGAAGTTGACGTGTAGCTTGACCTGTATGTCCTGAAAGAAACAATACATCCTTAGGGCTAACTGGATCATTGCAGAAAGATAAAAAGATATACATTGGATAGGTTGCTGAGAGAGCAAATAGTAAATAGATAGATAGACAAGTGTAGTTTAGATAGATAAGAGAGACCGATAGAAAGAGAGAGAGAGAGAGAGAGAGAGAGAGAGAGAGAGAGAGAGAGAGAGAGAGAGAGAGAGAGAGAGAGAGAGAGAGAGAGAGAGAGAGAGAGAGAAAGAGACAGAGAAAGAGACAGAGAAAGAGAGAGAGAGAGAGAGAGAGAGAGAGAGAGAGAGAGAGAGAGAGAGAGAGAGAGAGAGAGAGAGAGAGAGGTAAACAGAGAGCCAGAGAAATATAAATAGACAAACGGTCTGAAAAGAGTGAAATCAGCATGTTATCTTTTTATTTTTGTAATGCATGTCTTTTACGATTTTTTTCTACAGAAAAACTCCATTAAGCAGACAGCAATAAATGTGACCTTGCAGAGAGACCAGCTTCTTTTTAGGGCGACCAGCATCCCTTCAGATCTATACATCCCTGTAGCTGCCAGAAATCACTCGCTATGTCCTTAGCCTCCACCTACGTGTCGGGTAGCGAACATGGCGCGCCAATCTCCTTGGAGACGGAGAGACGCCGAGCCATGCGCAAAGTACACCAAGCGGAGAAGGAGCTTACAGCCTTCCGGGAAAAGTAAGCAATGTACCCCAAACTCAATACGGACAATCAGCAACGTCTGTACTTTCCACAAGTATAATATTTAAAGATCTCTCTAAATACTTATTACATGGCTCAGTACGTACGTAAAAAAAGAGAATTGTGTTACTGAAATTCCCAACTGAAATTTTACACAAGAAGAATACGGTAGTTAATTAATTTTGTAAAATCCAAATCCATTTATATACGTTTTTTTAAAAACATTCATTATCATGTAGGTTTAAATAACTGCGCGGCTAAGAATTACTGCAAAGCAGTGCACTTTTCCGCAGGCCTACTTAATTCGAAAATTTACCGCTTTCTAATGTCTTCTAATAGATCTAAAACAGGCTGGGAAAGTATAGAAATAGTAGATTTCCTTTATTGGTTAACGATTCTTATTAAACTATTTTGTATACTCTCTATCTTAAAGAAGTAGTAATATTATATCTCTGTGAGAACGTCGAACATCATATATGACAATGCAGAGGATAACCAGGGAAATAAAAGGCACAAATCATAAATTAATTAAGTGTAAACAATTGCCGAATGCCTGTCTTAAAATTAACTTCAAGTAAAAGAAATTCCGAAAAGCAACCACTATTTTTTCATCTTTTTGGATTATAAACCCTCGGTAAGAACATCTTGGATAGCACGATAAAGGAACTGTCACTTACTGCAGCATTTACTTAGGGCGTTTTGGGACTACTCCACATTATTTTACCTTGAAAATTATAGCATTTAATTTCATTTAATATTACTTATACAGATAATTCTAAGAAAATTACAACAGCAATTGCAACAACAAAACAACACTAACAACAACAACAACAACAACAACAACAACAAAATAAAACAACACGAAATGTGTAGCCTATCAAGAATATTTATCTTTAGAATTTTCTCATGAAACTAACTTAGACATAATTATATAGATCTATATTTGTCTGGCGACTTTACGCTAATGATTCAGGGTCCTTAAAAAAGCAAGGACAACGGATTTTTCCGATGACATGCAGGACCTGGTTCAGTTTGTAGTGGACAGGAACCAGGTCAAGCGGTTTCCAAGGAACATCACAGACTTCCTGAATCTGCTGGGAAAGGTAGGTTTTGGTTGGTTACAGTAGATTTTGTGTGATTGTTTGGTTTATTGTTAGATTTACTGATTTTTTACTCAGCCGATAATTTATGAATCGATTAGAAAACCGATCAAATTATTCACTGAAATATTGTATCATGAATTGATCGATTGCCTTTTTAAAATAAATTGTTTGATTGCTCACTGATTATTTGTTATATTTATTGATCTTTTACTTAATTGATTGATTGATTAATTGAGTAATAAACCAATCGAGTTATTGGTTGACATTTTTTATTCATTCATTTATTGATTTGTTGATCGAATCATCTACTGGTTGATTGGCATTTGATTAATAAATCGATAAAATTACTTTATTCATTCTAATGTTACGATTGCAGTTGTGCTCAGGGTTTAAAAAGGTCAAGACATTTCAAGTGTTTTAAAATTCCTTCTTTACAAAAAAATAAAAGAAAGTTTGTAGGAGGTAGATCATGAGCTTCAAACTTTCTAAATCTAAAAAATATACATTCCTTCTTTAAAAAATCTACTTAGTTCTAAGTCTGTTTGTAGGTGATAAATTTTGATGGGTTTCAAACTTTCTAAAACTTTCTCAGGTGCGCGATGCTGCCGAGTCTTTATACAAACCAGAAGTTGTGAGCATAGACTCGGCTATCGAGACGTGTGAGTTGTTGATTATTGTTCCTGGTCTGCGAAAGTTTTTATGTATACATACATACATATGTATATATATATATATATATATATATATATATATATATATATATATATATATATATATATATATATATATATATATATGTTCACCAGAGAATATTGTTTAACAGAATGTTGACCAGAGAGTATTGTTGGACAGAATGTAGACCAGAGAATATTGTTGGACAGAATATTGACCAGAAAGTATTGTTGGACAGAATGTAGACCAGAGAGTATTTATTGTTGGACAGCATGTTGACTAGAGAGTATTGGTGGACAAATGTTGACCAGTGCATATTGTTGAACGGCATGTTGATCATAGAGTATTGTTTGACAGAATGTTGACCACAGAGTATTGTTGTGAATATTGTTATAATAGATGTGACTTAACTGATTTAGTGTTTCTACATAGGTCTATTAATTCATAATATTGTCTTCTTTTTTTCGTTGGACCAACATGGATCATCCTTATAATTGTATTAAATAGAAACATAAATATAACTGTTTCAGGTTGCCCTTCTTTCTATTTATTTCCTTTGCCTACCGATAATAGCGTTATTGTGGTTGTAGTTCGTTGATCTCATTGTTGTTGTTGTTGTTGTTGTGGTTGTTGTTTTTGTCAATGTCATTGTTGCCGTTGTTATCACCATTGTTACAGTTGATTTTATTTGCAGACAAAGCCTATCAAGAATTCATGCAGAGCATAAAGGCAAAATTAACCTCCGCAGTTGAAGAGCATGCTGGCAAGTGAGTGAGAGTAATTCTTGCCGTGTCTTACTAATATAAAATCCAAGCCTCTGTTCAAATCATAATTGTAATAAATCTTTGTGACTTATGTATATATTATCTACTAAGGTATTATCTTAAGGACTGAATAACGATCAAACAATGAGATGATAATTCTTTCAGTTTGCAAAATCTTCTTCACGTGAACAAATATTGATGCCAACCTGCAAAACTGCATGCAATAAAAACCTCATTTTCAAGCAGTTCTATGTGGGTATTTTTTATTTTCGTATCTCTTCATTTCTGCTCATAATACTTTAAAACTCATAAAAATAAAGAAAAAACTCAAAAACATAACTTACATTAAACACTTTGCATGAAATGTCTTCAAAGCGCTTGGATTTTTAACTGAGGCGTTTACTAGGTGTCTTGATCGACGCCATAGGACCAATAAAAGACCAGTACACAAGTTATAGACAAACTTAAGGGACAGGGACTACTCTCTCCCTCTCTCTATCTCTCTTCCTCTCTCTCATTGTCCACTCCATTCTCTCTCCTTCTCCCAGTTGGTGCGCCTCTCTCTCTCTCTCTCTCTCTCTCTCTCTCTCTCTCTCTCTCTCTCTCTCTCCCTTTCTCTCTTTCCCTCCTTCCATCTCTTTGTTCGCTCCCTCCCCCAACTCTTTCTCTCTTCGCTCCTCTTTATTCCCCCTCTCTCCAGCTCTCTCTCTCTCTCTCTCTCTCTCTCTCTTTCTCTCTCTCCCTTTCTCTCTTTCCCTCCTTCCATCTCTTTGTTCGCTCCCTCCCCCAACTCTTTCTCTCTTCGCTCCTCTTTATTCCCCCTCTCTCCAGCTCTCTCTCTCTCTCTCTCTCTCTCTCTCTCTCTCTCTCTCTCTCTCTCTCTCTCTCTCTCTCTCTCTCTCTCTCTTTCTCTCTCCCTCGCGCTTTGTCCTCATTTTTTAATATCTTCTCTTTTAATACTCTCTATCTTTACCTTGAGTTAGCTCGACCGTGCCCACACATCACACACATTTCTCTCGTGTTTCCCCCACACCCCAGGTACTGCCACAGCTTCAACGCCGAGACCGGGGTCCACGAGATTCCCAGCGTCCAGCAGTACGAGAACAACATCACAAAATGGCGGGGGCAGATTAGGGATGATTTTGCCTTGTTAGGTGTGTGGGAACCTTTTCAATTTGCTACAATTACAATTTAGGTGAATTTTAAAAGATCATACAGGATATAGATATATGAAAGTTGGAATATCATAAAAATCGTATGAAACGAAGTTTGCGTTGGGTTGGAGATATGTAAGTCTTGTGAAAGTTATCTCCCTTTGAGATAGAAACTTATATCCGTTCATCACATATATGACTTCCCAATTGGGGTCACATCCAATCAAATAAGACTTAGTGATGCACGGTCGCTAAGCAGCCACTATAATGGTAATATAAAACTGCTTCATGATTACAGTGGAAATGTTTTCATTCTAACGCATTAAAATGAAGTTAATTTTTTCCTCTTTAGAAAATTCAGTCTCTTTTTTTAAATGTATTTAATTCTCTTTTTACCTCTAAAAACCAACTGCCTGATGTCTCTACTTTCACTTCAGGCGACATAATGAGGAACATCAAGGAGAGCGCTATGAACATGGAGCTGTTCCTCCAGAACTACCCCCGAGTGGTGCACTATATCGGCCTCTCTCTGGACGTCTTTCCCAGGACCTTTAACGCGCTCAAGGATTGGGTCACGGCAGATGAGGCGTACATCAGGTGTGTTGCGACAAAAATCCAGGGAGACAAAGTTAAGGAACAAAAACTGATATGTGTCTCTTATGAGAGACAGAAAGAATCGTTGAGGAAAGAAATGTCAATGATTAAAAAGTTCTGTATGTAAGCTAAGTAGAGAGTCTGTGAATTATGAATAAGAGAAAAGAAGGATGACAAACATATAAAAGAGGCAAACGAGGAGGAGGAGGAGGAGGCCGAGCTACATGGGGAAGTCAAAAGAGAGAAATGTGGTGGAGCTTTCATAGAGAGTCTCTGAACTATGAATAAAAGAAAAGAAGGACGAAACATAAAGGATGAAAACGAGGAGGCAGCCAAGCTAGATGGGGAAATAAAAAAAAAAAGAGAAGGTGGTGGAGGATGAGAGAAAAAGAAAACAAAAAAACTCACTGCTGATAATATTATTATTACATGCACATTTTCTGAATCCATCCATTCACAAATTAGCACTGCATTGTTTCAGGCATGTCCAAGACGACATGTCCGAGCTAAAGAGAGAGAAGATGGTTCTGGACTCGATCACCCGCAGACACAAGATGGCCGCCGGCGGGATACAGAGCAAGGTCACAAGGTCACAGCATCACACCAAGAAACTCAAGGTAACATTTGAGCGACCTTTGCTCCCTAGTAAATTAGGGTGTGATATCTTCAGATCTGAATTACGGTTATGGTCTGGCTGATTTTTCTATGAGTGTTGCTGTAGAATGTGCGAGGTATCAGAGGGTGATGTTTTGATAGCTCGCACTCATGGATTCGGCTGGAAACAAGATAGGCACGTCGCCGTTTATATCAGAGACAACGGGATAAACTGAGGTGAAATGACAGAAGGAGGACACGTTACTGAAGATATGACTAAATACTATGAAGAAAAAAAAAATTTCAAAGCATTTTAATAGCAAGAGAAAAAGATCCACGTGTCCCCCACTTCTCTGTCTCTGTCTGTGACCGTCTCTGTCTGTCTGTCTGTCTGTGATCGTCTCTGTCTGTCTGTCTGTCTGTGATCGTCTCTGTCTGTCTGTCTGCCTGTCTGTCTCTCCCTCCTTCTCTCTCTCTATCTCTCTCTCCCCTCCATTTAAACCAACAAAAAATTTTTTGAGAATAACCAAAATTAAAATAAGTGTGTATGTATATATAATTATATAAAACTCTCTCTCTCTCTCTCTCTCTCTCTCTCTCTCTCTCTCTCTCTCTCTCTCTCTCTCTCTCTCTCTCTCTCTGACCCTTCATCCATCTATCCATCTACCCATCCACAGGAGAAATTACTCAGAGCTCGAGATGAGAGACGGCAGTGCAGGAAAAGACAACTCACGCTGATGGAGGCGTCCACCAAAGTAAAGCCCGCGGTTTTTGCCCCTTTCTTTTGTTGTCTTTTCTAAAGGAACGTGTGGCAATTTTTTTAAAGAAGCATCATCTACAAGAAATTAAAATCTTAGGGCCACCTATTGTTTAAAGAAGCATCATCTACAAGAAATTAAAATCTTAGGGCCACCCATTGTTTAAAGAAGCATCATCCACAAGAAATTAAAATCTTAGGGCCACCCATTGTTTAAAGAAGCATCATCTACAAGAAATTGAAATCTTAGGGCTACCCATTGTTTAAAGAAGCATTATCTACAAGAAATTGAAATCTTAGGGCCACCCATTGTTTATAGAAGCATCATCTGCAAGACATTGAAATCTTAGGGCCACCCATTGTTTAAAGAAACATCATCTACAAGAAATTAAAATCTTAGGGCCACGCATTGTTTAAAGAAGCACCATCTACAAGACATTAAAATCTCAGGGCCACCCATTGTTTAAAGAAGCATCATCTACAATAAAATATATATATATATATATATATATATATATATATATGTATATAAACATATGTATTATTATGTGTGTATGATACCTGCGTTCCTCTGTAGGTTGCAGCCGAACTCACCGACCGGAAGCTGGCCCTGGATAGATCAATGCAACAATTTTACCGCTCAGGCGGGCCCAGCAACAGTGCAAAGGTCAAACTTCTTGACTCGTCCACATCGTTAGGCGGGGAGATCGCAAAGTAAGCTTTTATTAATAACTTATTTCCCGTATTCCCGCTCAGAGCATTTGCTTCCGATATTTTTTGCTAATAATTTCGATATCAGATTTGAACAAGAATATCGATATGGCCCTTGATTCTTGTTTAAGGAGAAATAGAAGAAACAGCAGAATGATGATGAGGAGGAGGATGAAGATGATGATGATGATGATGATGATGATTATGATGACGATGATGATGATGATGATGATGATGATGATGATGATGATGATGATGATGATGATGATGATTATGATGACGATGATGATGATGATGATGAAGAAGATGATGATGATGATGATGATGATGATGATGATGATGATGATGATGATGATGATGATGATGACTTCGATAATAATACCGATGATGCGTAAAATGAAGGCCGTGATACCATTGTAGATGGTGCTCATGGTTATGAAAATATAATAACGAACTTTACTGACAAATTCTATTTGAAACAAGTAAATTTATCATCCATTTCTACAGGTTAGAAAAGAAAATGAATGGCCTTCAGTCTGATCTTCGAACAGTGAAAATTGAAAGAATCGCGGCACAAAAAGAATTTCATAAAATGCAGGTAAGAATCGCAGCACAGAAAGAATTTCATAAAATGCAAGTAAGAATCGCAGCACAGAAAGAAATTCATGAAATGCAGGTAAGAATCGCAGCACAGAAAGAAGTTCATAAATGCAGGTAAGAATCGCAGCACAGAAAGAATTTCATAAAATGCAGGTAAGAATCGCAGCACAGAAAGAATTTCATAAAATGCCAGTAAGAATAGCAGCACAGAAAGAATTTCATAAAATGCAGGTAACAAATTTTTCATTACAGTGCTGTTATAAATAAATAATGATATCTCAGCTAATTTGTGTTATCTTTAAAAGTTTTTGTACGAGTCAATTTTTCAATAACTATGGATCCGAACCAATCCATGTGTAGTTAAGACAAGTAGTTTATTGTTAGCCGTGTGATCATAAAAATTTGTAAGGAGTCTGACCTCAGGCACAGTTTTAAATTCAAATGCTTAGAAATGTCAAGTAAAACGTCTCGAAAATTCCTCGTAGATGCTTTTACAAAGAGAAACAACGGCTATATTAGAAGTTTTTTTTTTGTTTGTTTTTTTGTTTTATTATAATTGTCCAAAGGTTTTGGTGGAGAAAAACTCTAGACTGGAACTAGACATAAGGGACGATGCTTTCGATGCTTCCCAAGATGCCCTTGACATTGAGGAAGAACGCCGGGTGCTGGGGGAGAAGGTCATGGCCTTAGCTCGCATCAAGGCCATCAAGTCTGACCCTCGCACAGTAAAGGTCATCTACTCTGAGGGTTACGCGCCCGGCCGGAAGTTTGATGTGCCTGGTAAGAATTTTTGATCGTGTTGTTGGGATTACACAGTTTCACAACAAAGGGCATTAATAATTGACTGTTTGTTATGGACCCTTTAAGATTGAACTTTGTCCGAACGTTCCATTGCACCCACCGATGAGATAGGAATAAGGACTTATCTATTTCAACACTTGAAGTTAGTTGACAAATATAACATATGACTAAGGATAATCTCCACCGCAAAATGCCACCCGTTTGAACAAAGGACCTTCTGATAAAAATTCCGAGCGAGATTTATACACAGAGCATTTTCCAAATAAGATTTCCATAAGGCCATCTATGAAAGAAGGCAATACTGTATATGTACGAAAGGTGAAAATGCGCTTTTCTAAAGGAAATCTAAAGAAAAGTAATTAATAAACATATTCACTTCTCAATAAGCTGGAAAACTTGAGCAGAGTTTTAAGTCGCGCAGGAAATTACTATGAGTGGAAAGAAATTGCTTAGGAAAACACATTGTATATCACTGCACTAAACACCAATATATATATTCACATCTCAAGGAAGATTGCTGCAAGCGCTGAGGCACCAAAGCGAGGATTGGTTGACACTGAAGATCTCAGTGTTGTAGCACTCTTCTTCCTCCCCGCGTTCTCATCCCATTTTACTAAAGTCATGGGAAAATTTCCAAGCCTCGAAAATTGTAGCTGTTCGTGAATATGCACAGAATCTGCCTGATTAGGACCGATATGAATATATCAGAGAGTCACGCGCACGTCAACAAACAAATTTATTTTTTTTTCCAGCGAAACTGTAATTATGCAATAGGTAGGAAGATATTAATTGTGGATCTCTTTACAGCGATAAAAGATTTGAAAATTTGATATTAAAATACTGGCATTAGCATCTTCCTCATTACCATTATTATATCATCACCACTATCCTTGTTACTCATCACCATCACCATCAGTCTCACCATCACCATCACCATCCCTATCACTATCAGTCTCACCATCCCCATCACCATCAGTCTCACCATCACCATCACCATCCCCGTCACCATCAGTCTCACCATCCCCATCACCATCAGTCTCACCATCACATCACCATCAGTCTCACCATCACCATCATCATCACCATCCCCGTCACCATCAGTCTCACCATCCCCATCACCATCAGTCTCACCATCACCATCATCATCACCATCCCCGTCACCATCAGTCTCACCATCCCCATCACCATCAGTCTCACCATCACCATCATCATCACCATCCCCGTCACCATCAGTCTCACCATCCCCATCACCATCACCATCATCATCACCATCCCCGTCACCATCAGTCTCACCATCCCCATCACCATCAGTCTCACCATCACCATCACCATCACCATCACCATCCCCGTCACCATCAGTCTCACCATCCCCATCACCATCAGTCTCACCATCACCATCATCATCACCATCCCCGTCACCATCAGTCTCACCATCCCCATCACCATCAGTCTCACCATCACCATCATCATCACCATCCCCGTCACCATCAGTCTCACCATGCCCGTCACCATCAGTCTCACCATCACCATCACCATCACCATCACCATCCCCGTCACCATCAGTCTCACCATCCCCATCACCATCAGTCTCACCATCAACATCACTATCACCATCCCCGTCACCATCAGTCTCACCATCCCCGTCACCATCAGTCTCACCATCACATCACCATCAGTCTCACCATCACCAATCATCATCACCATCACCATCAGTCTCACCATCACCATCACCATCACCATCAGTCTCACCATCACCATCACATCACCATTAGTCTCACCATCACCATCACCATCATTCTCACCATCACCATTAGTCTCACCATCACCATCCCCATCAGTCTCACCATAACCATCACCATCGGTCTCACCATCACCATCACCATAAGTCTTACCATTACCATCACCATAAGTCTCACCATTACCATCACCATCAGTCTCACCATCCCCATCACCATCAGTCTCACCATCACCATCACCATCACCATCATCACCATCAGTCTCACCATCACATCACCATCACCATCCCCATCACCATCTCCATCACCATCAGTCTCACCATCAATGCTATATGTTTTTTCCCGCCTTGGTCCCAAGCAGCTGAGCTGGAAGAGGCGTGTAGAGTAGCAGCCCAGGAGGTTGGCAGGGACTGGCCCGGCATGCCTCTGTCACCGCGGCGAGACCCGGGTAGCACGGCACGGCCTGAGCACGGCGGTATGTTGCTCGGCTGTGAACACTCCCTAATGACACAATAGAATCTCAGCAAACATCGAATAAAAGAATCATAATATATGTATACACCGTTCTCTTTTGTGAGTTTTAATATAAGGGAATCGATAGAAGTCTAAGGGAAAATATAATAAGAAAAATTACCGATTAAAAGAAACAAAAAAAAAAAAAAACAAACCAAGAAAACTCAGCGATTTGTGGTACTTTAATTGTTAAATTTTCACAGAGCAATCGTAAAAAAAAAAAAAGAAAAGTTGTCACAAAAAGCCTGACGAAAAAAAAACATAAGGAAAAAGTATACTGGAAAATGTAGAGGTTATTGGAGCAATCCCACAATTTTTGTATGAAAGATAAAAAAAAAAGTTCAGGTAGGGATTGACGATATCTGATCTCACATCATGTTATGAAATATAAATAAGCAAATATTATCAGTACATAGCTTTACCGAGCAATTTTTTTTTTTTTTTTTTTTTTTTTTTTTTTTGGGGGGGGGGGGGGGGGGGGTTTTACGTTTTTTCTTTTTTTTTTTTTTTTTCTCACTTTAGCTGTTGTAGCTCAAATTGTCCTGCCTTCACTTAGATCTAACCCTTTTTTTATTCAATTACTTTTACCGAACGAATTTAAAAAATACGGTTTATGACGTTTTATAACCTAATCATGTTTGATTAAAAAAGAAAAAAAAACGAGTGTCCAGACATTTAACAAATGTTAGATGAAAAAAAGGTAATCATTTATATGCCTCAGGTTTGATTTTTTTTTATTTGTTTCTAATCCAGATAAGAATATATTGAAACTATGCTGATGTAATCATATATTTTAATCTCTTAGTGTGCGTATAATTAATCATTACATGCCTCAGGTTTGATTTTTTAAATTTGTTTCTAATCCAGATAAAAATATACTGAAACTATGTTGATGTAATTAAATATTTTAATCTCTTAGTGCATGTCTATTGGTTCTAAACCACATTAGCGATCTGGGGTTTTGAAATAAATAAAATATTATAATTGTTAAACATAGTCAAAAGTAACCCGCTTTGGTTGGGCACCATGAGTAACACAAACATGATCGTCATTTTGTTTTAGGTAGTAAATCCATTATATCAAAAGAAGAGAAACACAATTACAGCTATTGAAAGAGGGGGGTGGAGATATAAAAATTTAAACAGGACATACATACAACGCTGGTTCAGTGCAATATTGTCGTAACTACCAATTTGCTCTTTTTGGAGAAAGGTCAATATGGCACTGAACCAGCTACATTAGAATCAGCGTCAGCACAAAAAATTGTGTATAAAGTCGATCGTCTCTGAAGACCAGTGACGTATTTTTCTTCTCCATCACAGTTGGACCAACTCGCCTGGAATCCCAAATCATCTCTCCTCGTCAACTAGCACTGCCCCAGAAAGGCGGAGCTGGGGGCGGGGCGTTGTTAAGAGGCGGCAAAGCGGGTCATGACCGGAACAAGAAGATCGTCGCAACGGAAGTGGGCGTGGTGCTCGGTGACGACGACTGCCCCACCTATCGGAGCCTGGACCGCTGGCAGCGAGTGAGTCAGGAAGCCTCGGGGAACGCGCTGGGCAGGCTGACGCGCTCTATCAGGGCTGCCCGGGGGGACGCCGAGATGGTGGACAGCTGTACTGCGGGCGGGAAGCAGGATGTGAAGGTCATTACGGTGAACTAAGGGTCAGCGAAGGTCATCACAATAATCGAAGGGTCATCGAAGGTCATCGCGGTAAACAAAAGGTCATCGAAGTTCATTTTTTATAGGAATTTAAACTTTATCGTTCGGGGCTGCTGGAGTTCAAGATCATCGCTACCAATATAAAGCCGTAGGAGCTAAACACTGATCATTCTTTTCAATTAAAAACATTACAAGTAGTAAAAACTGCAAGCATTAGTTGTCGATCAAGGTCTGTATGTTTTAAATGACAGCAGTAAGAATGAAATGTTAAAAAGGAGAATTTTTATTGTGACTTATAGCTAATCGAGAATCATCTGAGTGTCTTAATTAGAAATGCATTTGAAAGTCATCATAACTAAAAAAGTGTTTTTAAGTGTTATTTTCATTGTTATCATTTGCAATGTCCTCAATTTCTTACATATATCATTATCGTCCTGATGAAGAGGCTAAAACGAAGAGTCCTCGAGACTTATGAATTGTTCAAGATCATGCCAGAACAGGCTGGTCCAGACCATAATTTATTATATGATCTAATGAAGAGGCTAAAACGAAGAGTCCTCGAGACTTATGAATTGTTCAAGATCATGCCAGAACAGGCCGGTCCAGACCATAATTTATTATATGATCTGATGAAGAGGATAAAACGAAGAATCTTGGAGACTTATGGATTGTTAAAGATCATGCCAAAACAACCTGGTCCAGACCATATTATATGATCTGATGAAGAGGATAAAACGAACAGTCTTCGAGACTTATGGATTGTTAAAGATCATGCCAAAACAACCTGGTCCAGACCATATTATATGATCTGATGAAGAGGATAAAACGAACAGCCTTCGAGACTTATGAATTGTTAAAGATCATGCCAAAACAACCTGGTCCAGACCATAATTTATTATATGATCTGATGAAGAGGATAAAACGAACAGCCTTCGAGACTTATGAATTGTTAAAGATCATGCCAAAACAACCTGGTCCAGACCATAATTTATTATATGATCTAATGAAGAGGCTAAAAACGAAGAGTCCTCGAGACTTATGGATTGTTCAAGATCATGCCAAAACAACCTCGTCCAGACCATATTATATCATCTAGATCATCTATTGACACTGATATTACTTTAAAAACAAAACAGAACATGAAGTTATAATGTTGAATCTCAAAGCATACTCGTTGCCTTGAGCAACATATTATAGTAAGTAACAAGCATGTTTACTCGTCAAATGAACAGGTTTAGACGGATGCGATCAAGACGGCCATGTAAAATTTGACGTATTACTTTATTATGATCTGTGCGGATAATCCAAGACATCCAGGTAGACAACATGTCTGGTGGATTCGCCTGGAAACTCTTCCTATTACTTGAGTCTCAAATGTTTTCTACTTCAGCATACATTTTTGTTGTTGTTTTGGGTGTTGAAGTTCTTATTTATTTCGAGTCAACTAAGCGTGTGTCGTCTACAACTGGATGTAGTTGTAGTTACAACTGGATGTAATTGTAGTTACAACTGGATGTAGTTGTACTTACAACTGATACGTCTTATCCAAGTGAAAATGTCGATAAATTAAATATCCATTTCACTGAGCCAAACAGGATTTATCTTCTCTCTCTCTCTCTCTCTCTCTCTCTCTCTCTCTCTCTCTCTCTCTCTCTCTCTCTCTTTCTCTTTATATATATATATATATATATATATATATATATATATATATATAGATATATATATATTCCCCCCACCTGTCCTTTTTTTCTCTCATTCTTCATCTCTCTCTCTCTCTCTCTCTCTCTCTCTCTCTCTCTCTCTCTCTCTCTCTCTCTCTCTCTCTCTCTAGCTCTCTGTCACTTTTTCTCATTTTCCTCTCTCTGTCTCCCGTACTTTTAATATTTGTCACTAGTTCTTCCTTTTCTTTTTTTTTACTTTCGATATTTCCTTTTTTTTTTTTTTGGCTCTTTCTGTCTCTTCCTCTTTACCTTTCCCTTACTTCCAATTTCTCTTTATCTCCCTTCACCTCCCCCATTCTTGCAATCCATTTCTCTGGCTTTATCTCTCTCGTTATTTCTTTCTTTCTTTCTTTATTTCTCCGTCTTACTTCGTACTCTCATAGCCTCCCTCTGAGCAAAAATTTAGTATCCATATAAACGTTCGGCCTAAGAACAAGTAGAAAACAGTATGCTTGTATGTCTGTTTATATACCAGTATAAAACACAAAGTTACTCATAGAATATTATGCATGCAAATGTCCATAGAAATTTTTCCAGGTACGATTCTATTGCTGTTGTTTGCAATAAAGAATGTTTATCTATGAGTGTACTAGGTTGATTTTTTTTTATTCCTGCAGCTACCAGGAAGAAAGAGAGAAAGAATGAAAGAGAGCGAGAGAGAGAGAGATAGAGATAGATAGATAGATAGATAGATAGATAGATAGATAGAGAGAGAGAGAGAGAGAGAGAGAGAGAGAGAGAGAGAGAGAGAGAGAGAGAGAGAGAGAGAGTTAAACAATGGAATGAAAAAGATAAATATTTTGATATAAGTATTACCAGAAGACATTCGTGTGATAAAAGTCGAAGTAACACTTGTCATCTACACCAGATGAGGATAGCTCTGTTGTTAGCGTGACAGGTCTTGTCCCAACACGGCAAGGTATTACCTACAAGGATGCGCGTTCGATACCTGTCTAGATACCAATTTTCCTTTCACTAATTGAAATCTCATTTTTCCTTTTACTTTGGTAAAATCTCAATTTCGAAGTGAGTGAGAGGTTGAGCGGTTAATTGCTGTTGCTGATATGATATGTTGTAAAGAAATTGACCGGGGACACTCTTTTTTTCAATCAAGTCCTTTAAAAAAAGAGAATTAACACATGTATGCCCAAGTAATGTGTTCCGAGCAGTCTTCTTTTTTTCTTCTTTAAGTCCCCCCACATCTGAAATTATTAAGCTAAGACTTAATTTATTATTTTCTCCATTGGCATTACCTGCATATCATTGTCAATTTTATAGCGATAAGAAAATTAATATACATGCACACATCAGTATATGGATTGATTTGCAACATTGTTGAAAATTGTTCCCCCCCCCCCCCTCCCCCCCCAAAAAAAAAAAAATAAAATAAAATAAAATGAAATAAAAAGGTAACCTTGTGCTTATTTTAGCTTTTGCAATGCATGGCAGGAAGAAAAAAAATATGACTATGACTTGATCTGGCAAAAGCGCTCTAGGTTGATCAGGAGCAGAAAGTCTCCACAGATCTATAAACCTCAAAGTGAAGTGGCTCGGTCAGTAAGAGTGTTCAGCTCACAATAAGGATGTCCATGGTCATGAAGGTTGAGCAACCAGCCTATCTGTAGCTTGACAAAAAAGACGATGTCTGTAAGAAATGTAGAGGGTGTAAATAAACAAAGATTTATCAAACTATCTAAAGGGAACGAGGTCACCAATTCAGAGGACGACTGGCCCAAGGATACGTTTCAAAAATGAATCCTGTTTTAAAGGGGTTTTGTGTATTTATAGGTGTTCAGGGGGTTGGATCCACTTTATCCACTGTTTTATGGCACCACAAACAATGCAAATGCCAAATAGCTAATACAAGTAAATGTTAGGAATTCCATTCATAACAATTTATTTGCTATAAAAAAAAAATGTAAAAAATTGTAACTTTTCAGTTTGCTTATTCAACAAAATGCTAAAGCGAAAAAAATTAATTGGCTGATCCTTCCTATAGCACTTCTAAGACTCTAATATTGTCACCCCTTGCTCTTACTTTTGCTTATTTGACTTTACCAATGAAGATAGTCTTGATTATCAGATAAAAGGTACTAAATGAGAACGGGACAGAAAAAGAGAGGGGGAGAGACAGAGGGGGGGAGGGAGAGAGGGAAGGAGGGAGGGGGAGAGAGAGAGAGAGAGAGAGAGAGAGAGAGACAGACAGAGTGAGAGAGAGAGAGAGAGAGAGAGAGAGAGAGAGAGAGAGAGAGTTAATGCTTTTAGTAAAAGTTCTACGTATCTATCAATACTGACCTGAGCAAAATGCCAAATATAATTAATGGCAATTTCGAAAATTGTTGTCTGATTCAAACACGTGATTACGCTAGTCAGAATATCTAATGTTTAAAATTGCTAGATCTTAGTCGCTTCTTCACGTCGGGTAGTTACACAATCGAAAAAGGTGAGCAGATCGAGTGCAACAACTGGACACAGTTTTTATGAGAACTAGTGGAGCTACAGTTAAAAGAACGAGCGTGAGGGAATAATTCAGTGTCTGCATTGGGTAAAATTACAAGTGCTAGAATGATAAATCTGAGGATAAATTGTGTAGTTAATGAAAACGTTTTTACTAAATTTTTCTTTTAAACGTGATAGCTGTTTGCAAACGGGGTTTTACATTTTGTTTGTACCTTCAATTTTTATTTTTTTTATTGCTTGTACTGGTTGTCATTGTTTTTCCAACATTATTTCTTGAATAATATAAAAGGCTGTGGTGTACCGGAGACCGACGGATTAGGGCGTCCGCCCTGATATCCCACAGAAACCTTCCTCGCGTGTTCGTGGCCCAAACGTCGTCAGAGGTGTTTAAAAGCCACCAGACACACCGTGGTTGCGCGAGGCGCAGAGGTCAGATTTCGCGAGTCCAGCGCTGAGCCACTGCGTGTGTAAAAACCCCGGGTACA
This sequence comes from Elysia crispata, assembly GCA_033675545.1. NCBI lineage: Eukaryota > Metazoa > Mollusca > Gastropoda > Plakobranchidae > Elysia > Elysia crispata. The sequence continues at coordinate 173,606 of JAWDGP010001912.1, forward strand.
GAGGGTGTGTGTGGTATGTAAAAACACAGCGCACAATGTCTTGCACATAATAATCTTGTGCAACGCCTTGCATCCTCTCTGTGTGTATAGTGGGTCTAAACCCTATCTTTTCACTTCCGCCATCCCCCATGGCGACTTAGGGTTGATTTACACTATAATTCTGAGATTATCATGTTCTCAATGGGCTATATCAAACTAACAAAACGAACAAATAGTTAATCCAAAAATATAACGAGCTGTCTCTATAACACGCTCATGCACCGTTGCCGTTTTATGGCGAGTATCCATGAACGAAATACAACTTTTCGGTGATTTAATTAGTCTACGTGGTAACAATAAAGAGAGCAAAAGTATTCGAAATCTTAGCAAAAGATTAACTACCACTTGAATCAGTTATAGCCTTTGCTGGCAAACCCAAGAGTGAGAAGCCTAGACCGTTAAAATGCATTGACGCTAATAATATAATTATCTTAGAGGAACGCAAAGTCAAATGAAAAAAAAATACATCAGACGGCGCATGCGGAAAAAATATCCACTGAACCAACGTGACCACACGATGAAAGTAATCTAGCAACAGGGCCTAGCAACTTCGCATGAACATTTTATAATAAGTTTCATTAAAAGATCTCAAAATCTGATTCTTTTTCAACGCGAAAAACATGCCGATTTTGAAAGCAATTTTTGTAAGGATCAATATAGATAAGTTAACAGTTTTTCAAGGTTATTTCTGTTTTTCGATGAGATCCTGCATCTAGATATAGATGAGAGAACTATGTACGGCTTATCACCGTCATCATGGCGAAGCTTCCAGTTACCGAAGGTGGGAAGAGAAAGTAGAAAAATATCATTGGATGAATTTAGCAGGATGGTCTAGTCAATATGCTACACAAAATCTGACAACGAAAGTTTACTCTATGTTTCGGTATGTTTCCTTATCCAAACACTCCTGTGCTTGTGGATGTAGAGAAATCGCATTCCTGCAACACATAGATGGCAGAAGTAAAGACTGCTGTAACCCACTTTATAAAACAAACTGAGATTTATACAATCAACCGTTATATATTTTGAACAGTCATGTTTAGTCTTCAGTATAAACGCAATGTAGTCAAGATTTAAATGTAGAGCTACTGCTTGCTCAACAGACAATGTTGCATTCAGATTATTCTGTCCAAAGTAAAATAAACGCAGAGAGAATTGTGAGCTAGTAATATTTAAATCTGGACTAGCTGCAAATAAACAGCACATGCTGTGAATCGAATTCAGACGCCGCAATTTCAATACAGCACCAAAGTAACTTATGTTGTGCTGTTTCGATACAGCACCAAAGTAACTTTAGTTGTGCTGTTTCGATACAGCACCAAAGTATCGTATGTTGTGCTGTTTCGATACAGCACCAAAGTAACTTATGTTGGGCTGTTTTGATACATCACCAAAGTAACGTATGTTGGACTGTTTTGATATATCACCAAAGTAACGTATGTTGGGCTGTTTCGATACAGCACCAAAGTAACTTATATTGTGCTGTTTCGATACAGCACCAAAGTAACGTATGTTGGGCTGTTTCGATACAGCACCAAAGTAACGTATGTTGGGCTGTTTCGATACAGCACCAAAGTAACTTATATTGTGCTGTTTCGATACAGCACCAAAGTAACGTATGTTGGGCTGTTTCGATACAGCACCAAAGTAACGTATGTTGGGCTGTTTCGATACAGCACCAAAGTAACGTATGTTGGGCTGTTTCGATACAGCACCAAAGTAACGTATGTTGGGCTGTTTCGATACAGCACCAAAGTAACTTATATTGTGCTGTTTCAAAACGGAGGTTACGCGATGTCGATAAGGTCACGCGGTTTCGATACACGACGAAAATAAATAAGGTTGCGCGGTTTCGATACAACATCAAAAGAAATTAGATTGCGAAGTTTTGGTAATTCAAAGCTGTAAAGAGGCACTTTGCTAGCGCTACCGGCTTTTATGCGATTTATCTTATCTTGGGTCATGAGTTGTTAAACCGGCTTAAACAGAAAAGCCCACAATCCCCTGCAGTGGCATTTTTATCGGAAATAAATCCGTTTTTTTTTCATTGTTGTTGCTTCAGAACCAAATTCGTACCGAACTATCTAGTACTTTTTGTTCTCTTCTTTAAAAGAAAACAAAAAAACCGCGTGTTTTACTGTTCTTCAGCCTGTATTTTTTTTTATACTATACATGTGTTTCAGAAATGCACGTCACGATCAGTATATGTTAGCCCTAATTAGCTTTCGTATTAAAAAAAAGTCAATTAAAATTAATCGGAAAAATCGATTTGACCAAAAGGTCAAATGCTGCATTTCTGCTAGAAAAGGAGTGAAACTAAAAATAACAAAATCAACAAAGAACTGTAAAACAATAGAGGAGCTCCCAAATACTTGTGCCGTTAAGTAACGATACACCGTGGACAAGACCGATGTGCACGACGACCCGTGTTTAGGGGGGCCAAAGGGGGCTCACTCCATTAATCCCAACTATATAGAAATCATAATTTTCATAAAGTATACTTAAACGTTTTAATAAACAACTTTAAAATTGGCTGATTTGCGATTTTGAGTCCCCACATCCTCCCTCTCCCCGTCTGAAAATAAATCATCCACGAAACTTCCCCACCCCCCCCCCCAAAAAAAAAAAAAAAAAAAAAAATTCACAAATTAATTTTATTTCTCCTGAAATTTCTCTATTTTTCAACGTATATCCGTACAGCCAAGTGTTTATGTAGCGAATGCATGGGTGGGTGCCAATGGCTTTACTGGCAAGAAGATTAGAGAGAATGAAACTGTTTTCCGTTTAAAAGGCAGCCAAAAAGGCCTGGTTTTTGCTGGAGAAAACCTTTGTAACAGACACAAAGAGCTGTGCCTGTACCCACTGGTGATGGTATTCTCAATGAATGCGTTTGAGCAATTTTATTATGCGACAAGATGTTGATGCTGCTGATGAATTATATTGAAATAATGAACACTGAAATATATTACGATAATACAGTGACGTTCATACTTTGACGAATGTTCGTAAAATAACAGATGAACACTGAAATTCCAAGATAATACATATTGAAAGAGGCTAAATTGAAATATATGTTATCTTTTTTAACACTAAAAAGCTCAATGATTTTTACGACACAAAAGTTTAATATGAAATAATATTTTTGTTGATAATCCTGTAATTATCATTGAATCATGTAATTATTATTATTATTATTATTATTATTATTATTATTATTATTATTATTATTATTATTATTATTATTATTATTATTATTATTATTATTATTATTATTATTATTATTATTATTATTACTATTATAATTATTATAATGATTACTTTAATCAATATTCATATTGTTACAATAAAGGTTGTTATTTTTGTATTGTTGAAGTTGCTATCATCATGAATGTCCTCATATTATTAACATTATCGTTCTTGGGACTATTTCATTACATGTATCATCATGTTCTTATTATTGTCATCATCATAATTATGTTACCGTGACAAGTATAATATGTTGTAACTATAAATACTCATTACAACAGCTTTACAATAAAATTGGTGCATATTTATTATAACAGCTTTAAAATTTTAAAAAAAAAATGAGCATTCAATATAACAGCTTTACAATAAATTTGTGAATATTTACTGTCTTTACATTATCCGTCTAGTCAGGGGAGGGCTGGTTATGTACGGCTAGTTTCGTAACTAGGGATCTGACTGAGGTCTCCTCGTAACATTCATTTGCTCTTCTGAGACTTTCTGATTCCTTGGAGACCAAAGGAACTATGAATAGTTGATTCAAAAAAAAAAAAAATAAATAAAAAACAGCGTTATATAAGACACTACCTATATATATATATATATTAATAGTAATAATGAACCCAATTCGCTTTCGTGCAACGAATATCCAGGAATAGGGTTAAATCCTCCTTCTTCTTTTTTTTATTCCTTTTCGTTCGCTAAGTGAAAAAGCTGTTCCTGTGTTTGATGGTTATATCAATATTGCGCTAATAGTGCTAGACCTAAAAAAAAAAAAAAAAAAAAAAAAACCGATAACAATAGTAACTATTTAAACGTTCAAGCAACAGCAACGACAGAAATTCGAAACTCGAATTTATAAACTTCCCCCTTTATCAAACGGATTTATTCATCGATTTTGGTAATGTTTCTGTCTGCAAGCTCAGCATTGAACGCCTCGAATCAACTAACTGTCTCTGCCTTTCTCTTATCTGAATACCTGGCCTATCATGAGCAGAAACAAGAACACGTAAATACTCGTACATACATTGTAATTTTTAAAAAATAGTATTGTTAGTACATAAGGCTCTTATTATTTGCAATACCAGCAGTCATGACAGTGACTTTTGAGGAAATATTTCTCCGAAACTAAGTGGCGTAAGATGCTGTAACTATGCATCCACGATTAAAGTAACGTAGGGTTTAGCACTTTTGCAATAGGATTTCACAACAAAAGTTCGCAAAAAAATAATTTGTTTTCAACAATAGAAGATTATGCCAATATCAACATCGATACGTCCAGTTTTTAACAATTATTTCTATATTGCAGCAGGGTACAGCAGAGGTGGGTGGTTGCTGTCTAGTTATTAGAGAAGAAGGGAGACCTGAAAGTGTCACAGGAGTGATGTGATGAGTAGGAAAGAAGAGGAGTAAATCAAGAAAGGAGATAAGTAAGATGAGATGGGGGAGAGGAGGAGGAGAAAATTGGGGGGGGGGGGGCTTCAAAAAAAAAAAAAAAAATATGTGAGTCTTTTGCTGTCATTAAAATATCTTCTGGGGAAAAATATCACATTTGTCAGAATTCTAACTAGAGTGCGATCTGTGTAGTATAGTTATATCTGAACATGCAGTTGCTGTGGGTTTTTAAATCTTTTGAGTCAGCCAAAGTTTTACGAAGCACAAAGAACACACTCAAGTCTTCCTGTCTTAGAGTCACCAGTCAAACTATACCATTATGGAGATAAACTAGAGTGAACTGGTAGAGACTTTGTTTTTATTTCTGTACGCTGCTGCAAACTCCAACTTCTAAGTAAACCAAGTCTATAATACATTTCTTAGTACAATGAATAAATTAGCCAACTCGACTGAGTGTCACCCTGTGCGCGTTTTCCGTTGAGGATGGTAAGTATAAGGTGTGTACACCGTGCAGGTAATTTTAGACCAGGAAATTACATATACACACACACACACACACACACACATATATATATATATATATATATATATCTTCTTATGGTTATAAATTTATAGGCCTAGTCTCTTTGGAATGAAAACCTGTTATTCAACACAATGTTAAGTAATGATATAGGCTAGGCCTACGTCATTTTGACTGTAAAAAAAGAAAGAAAAAAAGCTAACATTTATCGCGTTTCAGCTGCTAACATAATTTATTTTACCGAAAGCTTGTCATTCAATGCACCCTCACTTCTGCTATAATCTATGGTAGCTCTAAAATTTACGGGATTGAACGAGTGTTTACAATGACCATAAAAGATATATTTGACCAAAAATGTGCTCCACAATAATTGCATCTTACATGGTTATTTTCTTCTCAAATTCAACCACCTGGACTATATTATTCGAAAAGAGTCAACATAGACTTTAACAGAAGCAGCTACAACCTGATTGTATTCCACAAATTTTGCTTCGATAGAAAGAAAGAAATCCTCATGCACGAAATAATGTCACTCTCTCTGATCAGTGTGCAATTCTAACAATGATATATGGGTGTCAATTGCGGCTCCTCAATAAGCCACTCGCTAACATTAAAAGATTAAGATGGGAGCAGAGAGCTTTGGAAAGAAAGACGCTTAAGATCAAAATTCAAGATAAAATACCGTGTGAAGACATCAGAAAACAAAATGGTTTAAAGATACATGTATTATAGACTTCGTAGCAAAACAAGGATCGACATTGGCAGGCCATGTCGCAAGGATGAAAGAGAGTGGATGGATTAAAAAAAAAATCCCTGACCGGCAGCCATACAATGGGAAAAGATTGAGAGAAAGACAAAGAAGAAGATGGCGCGACGATGTTGTTCAAGAGTAGGGCGTGGCGTGGAGCAGAGAAGCAAAACAGCGAGAGAAACAGAGATCAGATGTGGAGGGCTGCATCTTGCACGGGATGGACAATGCCTTGTAGGAAATCTATGTAGGTCGGTAGGAACATAAATATTTAGACATTAGTTTTAATTTTTTTTTTTTTTGGCTATCTACACCTTCTGTTTCTCTCTTCACTCTATTTTAAGGCTATCTAGACCTTCTGCTTCTATCTTCACTCTATTTTAAGGCTATCTAGACCTTCTGTTTTTATCTTCACTCTATTTTGTGGCTATCTAGACCTTCTGTTTCTATCTTCACTCCATTTCGTGGCTATCTAGACCTTCTGTTTCTATCTTCACTCTAGTTTGTGGCTATCTAGACCTTCTGTTTCTATCTTTCACTCTAGTTTGTGTCAATCCGGACCTTCTAATTTCATCTCGTTGCTATTTTGTTGCGATCCACTCCTTCGTCTTCTGTATTCTCCCTATTTATTGTCTCCCTTTGAAGTTTGTTTTGAACTTGAGTAGCGGCCCTTTTCTTTGTCTTTTAAGTGGCCAGCAGCTTCAGCTACGTGGCTGGCTTTATTGGAAAGGAAATCAGAATTCTCTCTCTCTCTCTCTCTCTCTCTCTCTCTCTCTCTCTCTCTCTCTCTCTCTCTCTCTCTCTCTCTCTCTCTCTCTCCCTCTCTCTCCCTCTCTCTCTCTCCCTCTCTCTCCCTCTCTCTCTCTCGCTGTCTCCCTGTTTCTCTCTCCTTTCCTCTCTCTCTTGTCTCGCTTTCTCTCTCTCTGTCTCTCTCATACACACATGCACACTCATTCTCTCTTTCCTTCTTTCCCAACATAATTATTTCTCACCATTTTTCTCTTTCATCTGCCCACATCCCTCCTCACTCTCTCTTTCTTCCTCTCTCTCTCTCTCTCTCTCTCTCTCTCTCTCTCTCTCTCTCCTTCTCTCTCTCCTTCTTTACGATATCGCAGCTTGAAAGACGTCAGTCAGCCATGCACATTTTCAACCTTATAAGAAAGAAACTTAGGAGCAAAATTTCTACCAAACAAACACAATAGATTTCTTATCTCTACTACCCACTTCTACTAATAGTAGAGACTCTGCTGAGCAACAAAGCCACATCACTATGGTCGCTACCGTGGCACCGACCATCATGAACAGTAACGTCTATCTCGATAGATTTTACTGATCTTCAACAACGGAGAGCTATACTGTGGCGCGAGTTGAGGGACCAGATTTGTCCTACCTGCTTCTTGTCCGAACTGTTCATCTAATCCACCCTATCTACCTGATGTTTATGTTACTTGTTCAGAGACTTGCTTACATGCTGAATCAATCCGTCTAGAGAGAAAGAGAAAGAGAGAGAGAGAAAGAGAGAGAGAGAGAGAGAGAGAGAGAGAGAGAGAGAGAGAGAGAGAGAGAGAGAGAGAGAGAGAGAGAGATAGTTCGCTGGGCTGTATCTCTGTCCGAACTACGAGATTGGAGAGTGAGTTTCCGTGGGAGCATTCAGTGCTTTCCTCACAACGGCTTGTTATGATGGGATAGGTCTGGATTCTGGATGAGCCAGAGGGCCCCCCGCCTTAATGAATGTTTATAACAGAGCATGGAGAGAGTGAGAGGGAAAAAAGCAGAGAGAAGGGGAGAGAGTAGGAGTCAAAGGAAGAAACAGAGAGAGAGAAAAGAACAAAAGCAAAAGAGATAGACAAAAAGTTGGAGAAGAAAAGGAAATTTTACAGAAATGGAGATGGATAGATAGGTAGAAAGAAGGAGAATGTGAGAGAGAGGAAAGGGATTTAAAAAAGGAGGAGAAAGAGGAAAGCAATGAGAAAGAGAGAGAGAGAGAGAGAGAGAGAGAGAGAGAGAGAGAGAGAGAGAGAGAGAGAGAGAGGTGAGGGGGGCGGGAAGAGAGAGAAAGAGAGAAGGTTAAGAAAAGTAAAGGGAAAAGGAAAGAAAAAGATAATTTGACAGGATGAATCAACAGCCTATACACCATTTTCTTTTTTTAATATACTCGCTCTCATAAAACTCACCATCGTTACCATGTCGGGGCTCTAGAACTAAAAGTACGAGGTCCGTTTCATAAATAAGTTTCCCACCTCCATAAATCAACAACCAAAAGGCATAAGATGATGAAATTTGGCACAGATTGCCTTTAATATCTTACCTATTCAACGTAACATCCACCATTGTTGGCGCATTTCTCTATCCGTTGTAACCAGTCTTTAAATGCAGTGACGTAAGAAAATTTGTCCAGGTTCTTTATTGCTACTTTCGTAGCCTGAATAATGTCCTCTTCTGTTTCAAATCGCTGGCCGCGAAGATGTTCTTTCATTTTAGGGAATAGGTGAAAATCACAGGGAGCAAGGTCAGGTGAATAGCGAGGATGCTCCAGCAGTTCCCACTTGTAGCCGGCCAAAACGTCTGTCACTGCCCGTGCCGTATGGACTGGCGCATTGTCGTGGTGAAACAAGATGCCTGACTCCAACAGCCCGAGTCGTTTCTTTCGAATGGCAGGTCTGAGTTTGTCTTGCAGCACCTTCTTGTAGTACTGTGCAATTGTGGTGCCTATAGGTACAGGCCAGCGCAGAATCACACCATTCATGTCAAAAAAGATCATGTGCATGACCTTGAGAGCCCCTTGTTTGCGTCGAACTTTCTCTGGACGAGGCTCATCAAAGTCTCTCATTCGGCTGACTGCCGCTTTGTTTCAGGATCCCAGGAATACACCCAAGTCTCATCACCGGTAATTATCCGACCCAAAAAGTCATTTTGCTCAGTTTGAAATCTCCGCAAAAAGTTTCTGGAAAAATTGACCCTTGACTCCTTCTGCTCATCTGTCAGCAAATGTGGAACCCATTTTGAAAACTTCTTCTTCTTATTCAGTTTGTTGGTTAGAACTCTAAACACGGACGTTCTAGACATCGACGTTTCCGTAAAAATCTCCTCACAAGTTTTTCGTCTGTCATCACTCAATGAAACGAGAACTTTAGAAATGTTTGCATCCCCGCATGCTGTCACAGGTCGGCCAGGACGTGGTTCATCTTCCATGTCATCTCGTCCCTCTGAAACAGCTTTTACCCACTTTCTTACCGTCTGAATAGAAGGAGCATTTTCTCTTAAAACAGTCACTAGATCTTTGTGAATGCATGATGCATCTTTTCCCAAAATAACAGAAAATTTTATGATGACAAATTTTGGTGTGCCGGTGAGCTTTCTATTATGCCGGCCATTTTGCTCCAACGGACTTCAGAAAAGTAAATGCTATTTTGTATCCGTTCAACATAGTGCCACAAAGATTCATTGCGAATTCCCAAAAGGTTTGATCCTTCAGTGTGCCAAATTTCATGTACATATAGCTTAGACGGTTTTGATTTTATAGAGTAGGGAAACTTTTTTATGAAACGGACCTCGTACGTCAAATTTGCAGCGAATGTTCAATAACAGTAGCATAGACGGGATAGTCAATAACAAAGAGGGAAAATCCGTACTGGGAGGTGATAATCAGTTTGATAAACACCCTAACTATATACCCTGAAGATCTCACCATAGGTGGGGGTCAAGATAGATAGATAGTTAGATAGATAGTTAGTTAGATAAGTAGGTAGGTACATAGGTCAAGTTCAGCATCAGTACAGCAACCTGGCTGATCTTCCTCTCCACCTGATAGTCTCCATTGGAGAACACGATTGTGATCTATGTTAATACATCAGAGTACTATAATTATGTACTCTGTTGTTTACACTAACTTGATGGGCTCTCTTTCTGTGCGTCGCTTTGAACATTCGCTGTCTTTTTTTGGGTAGGTCTAGTAGTAAAGTAGAACACCTTAGTTTTGGACGCTGTCTTTCTTATGTATTTAGTACAACCACTTGATCGAGGTGTGGTCAGAGATACTCGATTTTCAGAGTCATCATTATGTCAAAGAAATTATGGAGATAGAGATAGGTAGATAGATAGATAGATAGATAAATAGATAGATAGACAGACAGATAGATAGATAGATAGATAGATACATTGATAGATAGATAGATAGATAGATAGATAGATAGATAAATAAATAGATAGATAGATAAAGAGATAGATAGATAGACAGATAGATAGATATAAGTAGGTAGATAGATAGATAGGTAGATAGATAGATAGATAGATAGATAGATAATTAGATAGATAGATAGATAGATAGATAGATAGATAGATAAGTAGGTAGATGGATAGTTAGCTAAGTAGATAGATAGTTAGATAAGTAGGTAGATAGATAGATAGATAGATAGATAATTAGATAAGTAGGTAGATAGATATATAGATAGTTAGATAAGAAGATAGATAGATAGATAGATAGTTAGATAAGTAGGTAGATAAATAGATAGATAGATAGATAGATAAATAGATAGATAGATAGGTAGGTAGCTAGATAGCTGATAGATGGATAGGTAGGTAGATTGATAGATAGGTAGATAGATAGAGAGGTAGGTAGGTAGGTAGACAGATAGACAGATAGATTGACTGAGAAAAAAAAGGGAAAGAGGGAGAAAGAAAGAGACATAATCAGACAAACAAAGACAGACGCAGGCAATACTCTTGTGATCTCATGTGACGCCACTATACTCCGCGTCCACAACAATATTTAATAGTTTCTCAGTCGCTTTCTGCACGCGTATCATGGCTTGGCCATTTTTCTTTTTCTGTCGGCATACCGAGATCTGCACCTTGCCTACACGGTTTACACATGGTTTCCTGCCTGTGACCCTCTGTCCATCTCACACAAGACTTCCCAACGTGATGGAAGAGCGTTTGAACTAAATCTGACAGGTGCTTGACAGGATACCAGGCCTGAAGCCTTTAGTTTTCTACCTGCCGTTGATCTCTATTGCCTCTATCTCTCTTTCTCATTCTCTCTCTCTCTCTGTCTCTCTCTTTCTCTCCCTCTCTCTCTCTCACTCTCTCTCTCTGTCTCTCTCTCCCTCACTCTCTCTCATTCTCTCTCTTCCTCACTCTCTCTCATTCTCTCTCTCCCTCACTCTCTCTCTCTCCCTCTTTCTCTCCCTCTCTCTCTCCCTCCCTCTCTCTCTCTATTTCTTTCACTCTGTCTGCCTCTCTTATTCCATCTTGGCAGCCTGTCTCTTTCTTTCTCACTCGATCTTTCTATCTTCCTCTCTACGTCCATGTCTATCTGCTTATCTCTTTAGCCATCATTCTCTTTTCCCAACGATTCTCCTCTGTCTATTCCTCTTACCTTTTTACAGTCATGAGTTCTGTATCTCCAGTTCTCGTTCTTAAAATCTCAAAATTTTACTATGAGCATCAACTACATTTACGAGATTTCACTCACTCTTTTCTCTCACACAAAAATTTCATTAGAGGCGTTAATACCATTTAAAGATATTTGATTACATTGGAAATATTGAAAAAAAAATTGATATTTTCGTAATAATTTATATTGTGAAGCGATTTGTTTTATGTTAAAAAGAGAAAACATGGAACACATTACTTCACTGAAAAGCGTGTGTGGCTTGATGCAATAAGAATCATTACTCAATTTTGTAAACTTCAAATCTATCGATCCTTTTAAAAGATTATTATCATATCATAAATGTGTAAATAACATAAATTCCCTGACGGCAATGTACCTCTTCGCACTTTTTGCGACAACTAATGATTTTTTTTTATTTAAATAATACGGCCTTAAATAGATTGGGAGAATATATAAAAAAGCTGTTTTCCACCATTTGATTAGAATTGTTCGAAGGCAGGGGGAAAAAAGCACATGCTAGCTGTCTAAGCCAATATTCTTGATGAGACGAAACGACTGAAAAAAAAATTTCCAAGAATGTTTTATGCTAAAGTGCTTGTTCTCTAGCGGTATTGTTAACCACCGGTCTATTTTAATTTCTTTTTTTTTTTTTTTAATCATGTGGTAAAATACAACCTGAATTGATTCGAGATCGTAATCGATTAAAAAAAAATTTCAAAACTTGATACCTAGTAAAAGTAAGAACAGAGTAGATTTACGAAAAGAGCCCACGAGAATTTTGATAAGCTGAGCATTTACATTTATTTTTAGCTTGATAAAATATTCTTTTCCCTCTTTCAATCTCTCAAAACACACGCACACAAACTCCACTCCCAAGAAAATCAGAAGTTGAAATGAAGTGTTATATTAATATTGTTTTTTAATCTATATACCCTAAGAAAAATGTTGATTTTCTTTTCTCTTTTAAGACTTCTTGTAACAGTAGGAGCAGGTAAATGAATGTATTATGGAGAAGAAGTGTGCGTTTATGGATGTTTATTCTCTAATGCGTGGAAAGGGTGGGTAGGGTAAGTTTTTACTCTTAACCACCCCAGTTGTGCCAACACTGGTCCCTTGACGTCAAAGCCAGAAGAATAAACTGGGTGGTGACAGATTTATAAAAAATATTCTCAGCAAAAAAAAAATAAAACCGTCAGACAGGTAGATAACAGGGCTCGTTTGTTTAGCTTTTGCATTCAGCACGACGTGGTTCACATTACGGAGCATAGACGTATCTTGATACTCTTTGACTCTTTGAGGGTTGTAAAAATTTACCGAAAAAGATGTGGAAAGAAGTTTTTTTCCCAAGTTGATCCAGTTTATAACCATATTGAAGCTTGTAAACAGAATAGCGCATTTCATATCCATCTTCGCCAGAATCGCAGCGCACCACAGACAAGCTTGTGCTCTAACCACACTCCTTGTTTTACTATGCTGAGGGCATTTTTTTTTAGGGAGCGGATATTCTGGCCTTGTAGCCTAAACTTATAAAGGAAAAGAGGGAGTCAGAAAACTACTTTCACAGAAGGCATCACTTCTCCAAAACTAGATGCCATAGTTAAAACCTCCAGATTTGTTCTTAGCTAGGCAAAATTTAAGAGAAAAACGTAATTTCAAATGTCAAAATAAGACTGGTTTACAAAGGACTGGTGCAGACTGGATCTAATCTAGATTCTCTTGTCTCTTTGTTTAATCTGATTGGGAGTGTTCTAATCTAGATGAGAAGAGTTTGGATCGAAAAAATATACCCTAGATCTATGTCTAGATATGATCCAGATTCTATTAAGTTCTAATTTTGATTTTAGACCGAAAATCTAGATATCTAGATCTAGATGTAGTAGCTAGAATGCAGCTTTAAGATTGAATGAGACTGATCTAAATCTAGGTCTAGAATCTCTATCTAGGTTGAGATCTTCTCTAGAATAGTCTTTCAGAATGGTCAAGAATGTTGAACTCGGTTTCCTCTATAGATCTAGACTTTATGCCTGCATCCTATGTTCCTTTGCTAACATGGCCAATTTACACACTCCCGTCTTTTTAACAAGCATTATAATTTTCTGTAGTAAAAAAACTGGCAAAACCAAACCCCTAGATCTAGGAAAGTCCGTACATTGTACATCATTGACATCAATTTAAGTGGGTTTTTATCTTGCAACAACAAATCCGCCCCCTTTTCTCTCAGTTCAGTTTCCTCTGTTCTTTTATAGTGGAAGTTTTAATTCAAGCAGAGCTTTAATTATCCTGAAGCTCTCATAAAAAAGTCCATCATTATTGCGATACGGAAATAGGACGAAGGTTTGTGTAGTACACAGCTTTTTTTTTTTTTTTAAGTGCCTATAATGTTACAATCATACTAAGTCTTATCTTGCGGAAATTTTTACACGCTCACGCTTTTTGCGGATGTTAACCAAGAAAGCCTGAGTAAAAGCTGGTTGGATTGATGATCTCCAATTTTTAGAAACGAACATGCAAAGAAATAAACCACCTATGTATAATACATTTCCAATAAATACATT